>VXBC01005971.1:144878-147378 GCA_013399945.1 Ploceus nigricollis | reverse complement strand
GCTTTTATGCAGGAGGTAAGCAATCTTCATTCCAGTCATAAGTCAGCATGATAGATCTCATTAATTTTAGACGAAAGCAGTAACCAATTTATCAGATAAGTTTTCAATTAAGTACAAAAGTTTGATTACATCCAAAAAACTATTGTTTTAGATATATGAGGCATCTACATCTTCTCATTTACAAGAAAAGGAAATCCAATTCAAAAATCTTGCATAGGTGAACAATATTAGTTTATATACATAATAGATAGGTGCTATACCCCTGCATAAAATCACTCAATGTGATTTTGGGATTAAAAAAAATCCTTCCCTAGAAAGGCTTCAGTGAAGGTCACTGAGATATTAAGTATGAAGGATAGCTGCTTAATTTTTTTTAAGTGTAATCAAGTCTAATCTTGTCAGCTACATCAGAGAGGGGAAGTGATCAGTTTAAGATACATCAGAAGATTTGCATAGAATGAAAATGAATCAAAATTAGTTTTGGTATCTGAGATGGCTAAACTGACAGCCTAATTGCTCCTGAATCAAACGTCACAAAGCTTGGTGTGTAATTTTAATCACTGATGAGAGCCAGGTTAAGTTTGCTCATGGCACACATGAAATTTAAAAACCTTTTGAAATAATCTGATCACAATGAGCATGGAAAGTTAATAATTCTCTAATTAGTCCAGAGACAAGCATGTTTACCTTCCCGTTTGGCAAATCTGCACAAACAGTGCATCCTGAAGAAAGCCTGCACATCTAACGCATTCTCCTCCGAAGGCCTTATCTACAGATAAAAAGCTGCACAAGGACAGTTGCACCAGAAAGCAACTCCCAGCCCCTTCCATTTGTAGACGACTGTATAAATGTCTTCATACAGATATCTCTTAACTCTGACATAAAAGGATAAACAATGCTGGCACAAAATATTTTTACATGTATGCACTCAGCAACTGCACTTGTGAGGCTATTTCAATCACACGTAAACACACACGCAAGCAAGAAGACACACACACACACAGCTGGCACACAACATGTGTACAAGAAGTCTTTTGGGCCATTGCACAGAAAAAGAGGCAGTAGTACTTCTGTTTTGTTTCCCAGCAATGGAATTCATGTGGGATTCATGTGCAGTAACTCTGCCCTACCCAGTACCCAGTCAGGGTGAAACCTCTTTAGCAGGTAAAACTAACTGATAAAAAGGAGTTAATACAGCAAATGGAGCCAAATGCAACTCACTAAAAGTATTCCAGCCGTATCTGACGCTTTCCATTTAACCTTTTCTGCTTGAAGCAGGCTTTACCCATACTGCAGTGTATTATGGTACCCCACAGCATCACAGTGTCCAGTACACACACACAAACAGTTGCCAGTTACGGTCCTGGGCATGCACACTATACTAGGGCCAGATGGCATTTATGAGCAGTAAGTAATTTTAGGCAGATACAAAATGGGTTCTGCAGCATAGCATCTCACCCTTCCCCTTCTTCCCACAGCCCTGTGCTAACAGTCATGCTGTTGCAATTTTCTCTTAAAAGATTTAGCAGAAGTAAGCTATATTTTTAAACCTTCCACCACATAGTCAAAGTTAAAAACAAAACCAGCACAGTAACAAGTGTCATAACATCTTTTCTGTTACTTAATCAACATTTTTAAATAAGCTGCACATTTATAGTTGTCTCCTTATATAACTTTAGTATTAATCAGTACTAAACAATGACATCAGCCCTCTGATCACAATTGTATAAACAAGAGTATATTTCATTCCAATTAAAACAAATACTAAATCTTTGAACTGATGAGCAGCACAGAGAGAAACCATAATGTATATTTCCATACTTGAGCTGTTTACAGTCTTTGTGGCCATGTTTGCTATCAGATAAGGTAGATGAAATCATTATACCTTGATGAGGAATTAAAAATTACTGGCATAACTCATCATACATAACATATGATGGAAGATGAATCCATTAGAGGCTACGGCATCTTCAATATTGAAAAATAATTTTTAAAAAATCTCCTCCCCAGGGACCTTCTGCGAGAGTTATAACAAAGTTTCACAAAGTCATAGATAAAAAAAAATTACAAGGACTGCCTCAGAACAAACATTTTTCCATAAAGTCTCTACAACAGATTTCAACTCTCTTTACAAAAGAAATCACAATGAAAACCATAGAGTATATAAAAAAAAGCAAAATGGATATATATTAAGCACGTATCTGTATAGCCTTAAGACATCAAGAAAAACATCAAATCTCTGCCAATGCTATCAGCTGAGTTCACAGAAATACATACCTGCCGCTCTGCTTAGTATTTAAAGTTCTCTCAGTAATTCACAAGGCCACCAACTTTGATCATATAAATCCTTTTCTCGGAACTAATGGCCAATATACGGAAAACCTTAAATTGCTAACCTCTGCTTTCCTCCTGGAGAAACTGTGCTCTAAACTCTGCTCAGCTAAATTACAAAAACCCACCTACAGCCAGATTTGCTAATGAAAAGGGGGTGCTTTCTGAA
>VXBC01005971.1:127378-142378 GCA_013399945.1 Ploceus nigricollis | reverse complement strand
AATTCTCGCTTTCATACCATATTTTTACCACCTGACACAGGTTCTGCAGTGATTACTTCATTAGTGATGAAGAATGGCCTAATCAGGCAAAGTATTGCTAGAAAACTCTTGTTTGCCAATACTAGGAGAAAGCATCAACTTTTTGCCTTTCTTTCTTTATGGAGAAAGGTGCATCTGAATGATAGTGACCCAGAGAACATTAGAGCATTAATCACCTCCCTTTGTCTCATCTATGCAAAGTAGGATTAGAGTTAAAATGATGACTGCTTAATCCGTTTGATTTTCTTTTACTAAATAAATATTAATCTACAAATCAATCAGATCCTGTATTATAACACACACAATATACACTATGAAAGGTTATGTAAATTACACTCAATTTTACAAGCATGCCATTAATGGAAAGAGTGCCCATGTTTCCCCTTTTCACTCCCCAAACCCCTGTTAAATTTGGAAGTTCAAGTTAATAATCCCACTAAATATAAAGCTTAGCTATTGAATCCATATTCCTTTTTCCTCTAAAGAACTTCACTGCATCAATCATTTTAGGAATTAATAAATCATATTTACTGTGTTTATTCATATGTCAATACTCCCAATCTGTAAAGCTTTCACCATTTAATCTCTTTAACTCTGACTAAAGTTAGTTTACATTAGATGTTGTTTTAAACTCGCATGGAACTAAATTAAATAAAAGCAGCTAGAAAATTAATCCTAATTATCTTCATGAAAAATAGTGCTGCCTGGATCCATCACCTGTTCTCACACACTATGAAAGAGATCATTTGCATTCACAGCTCTTAAGAAAAAATTACAGATATGTAGGTTTTTGCTTCATTAAACTTAGGTCTAATTTAATGAAAATGTAATATTAACATAAGTAAGTATGCTAAAAATACTTTAATGATGTAAAATAGAGCAGCATAATCTTATAAAGTGTGAATTATCACAAGCTTTGTGATTTTACTGAAGTCTGGATGTGCCCTCTGTCAGCATATTTGCAAGGTAAGAATGGATGGCAAAAGTAACAAATAATGACTAGGGAGTCAGAGTGGCTCTACAGCATTCACCTAACCGCTTTGTTGTCTCAAAACAAACTGTGAAATAAACATTACAGTACTTTTTTGCTTGCATGCTAAAAATGCTGCAATTATCTTTCTAAAAGTTACCACGAGGCAGGTAGTCAAGCAAACAATCCAGATCTTGAGGAAACACCACAACACCAGATAAGTTCAGGAAGAGTCTTGATGAAACTAAAATATAAAGAATCTTGCTTTTGAGCAGATTTACAAGAGTGCAAGACTCTTCTAATTATGCATCTGGGGAAAAAAAAGGCTGTGGTATTGTAAATCATGTTAAACATTTAAATATTACTCTGTATTAAAGTCAGCCTGGTCAGTGAAAATACAGGATGTTTTTTAAACAGTTTAGTTATTAATAAAGCACTTTTTTCCTAGAATATTATCATGGCAAATTTGTTTTGTACTGCCAAGATCAGCTGGGCATTTTGTTTTTATTATGCATAGTCTTTTGTCATTTTTTTGTTCTGCAAGTTAATTTGACTGCTGTGCATAAGTGAAGTGAGCAATTCAGTAATTAACTTTGGTGTTTTAAAATGTATGAACTTTAATTAGATTTCATTATAAACAAACAAATGTCAACCATAATTATAAGCTCCTTGGTTTAACCACATATTATCCCTTTTCAAACAAACTTGATGTCAGACAAATTAAAATCAAGCAGCCAGCAATTTTGAGTTGAATTTCACATGATCTGCCAGTAACCTGATTACTTTAACTTCAATATCATTACAGGAAAAGTATTTCAAGAAAAATAATTACAAGAATTCCAACAGGAGACAAGCTTAATTGTATTGATTCAAAAGATGCATGTATATAGGAACCATGCTGAAGGAATAATGCTATCTTAAATCTACAGTTACTATTAAAATTATATTGTCTGGCATGAAAAAGGCAATTTGAGATCAGTGTCTGGAAAAGCAGAGATACAAAACTAACTGAAATAATTATCTTTATGCCATTATACTTTAAGCAACAAAATATCAATGAGGAACAACTTGAAGGCATGAAGGTTTGCAGGTTTATTTACTGACTGGTGTATCTATTAGTACCAGGAACAAGTGGAGCTGTCAGGACATAATGAAGGTAAATGATTAGTTAGCACAGAGACTGAGCTCTTCTTCAATGCAATAAGAGTTAATTAAAGTTTACCACCAAACATCAACCAAAGCAGGATGTTGATCAGGTTTCAGCATTAAGTGCAAACAGACAATGGTTGGCAGCAATTAGTGCAGCTATCAAATAACATGCAATTATAATTATACATTTAAAACACCTAAAGGCTTGTGGAAGGGAGGGACGAATCCCATCAGCTTCTTTGACTATGTACAGTCGAAGTGCAGGAAACAGGTATCAGATATATCACTTCAATATTGTAAATCAATAGAATTAAACAAAAAAAATGTTGTACAAGCACATTATCTGAAAAAGGACAATCCACTGTACATGAAATGGAAGAAATCTGCAGGCGACTCCTAACAAAGATAAGTACTAGTTAGATTAAATAAATTACTTTACTGCCGCCACTCACACTGACACGCATAAACAGGGAAGTGTTTGGGGTTTAAAGACTGGTGGCTGCAGCTTTATTACACATTTTTATGCCAGACTCAAGGTTACCTGGTATCTTTAGTCCCTGTGGCCACATTCACAGCATAAGAAGGCCCAGAAGGACTGCGGGCCCAAAGCCCATGACCACAAGAGCTGGTTTCACATGCTAGCTGCAAGCCTGCTGCGAGGAAGCCTGGGCTTACCAGAGGCAATTGCCTGGTACCTGAGCCACAGCCTAAGGCTCGGCCACACATCCCCTCCTCTCCACCCCCTCCAATCAGCATGTGCACCAGTTCTGCCTGCTCCCAAACTTATGCCCAAGTTTTGGGAAAGAAATAGGAAGTGAGGAATTTCAACCACGGACAAACGCTGTGCATCGTACAGCAGCAACGCAGACGCGCCAATAATCCAGAGCACAGCGAGGGCCGGTGCTGCCACCACCAAACGCTGCTCCCGTTCCAAGGCCTTGCGGAATGGTGGCAGCCACCAGATCGGTGACACAACGGAGGCAATAACAATTTTCTTCTCAGCCTCCCATTAAAACCAAAGGAAAGATGATAAACTTGCAGCAGCACCTTTAATAGCAACACCAAACAAAGGGAAAAACTGCTCTCAGCCCAGTGCTGACAGCCTGCTGAATGGCCTCAGCGCAGATCTGGGAAGTTAAAACACCCCCAGTTCTGCAGTATCAAACACACAGGGCATACAGCAAAGCAGGTAAATAGCCATTATTACTGGTGTAGCCCAACAGACAATTAGCTACACAAATCTAGCATCCGGACAATTCTCAGTAACTGCTCCATGCACTGGAGATGGAACAACTCACTCCCACTCACTGGCATAGTGCAGGTAGCGGGATTACCTGGTTAAACACCTGCACTGTTCCACATCAGCTGAATACGTCTGGCAAGAAGGATCCCGACCCCAAAGAAACCAAGATCTCTTCAGCATTTTTATGGACAACGCAGTGAGAAAAGCAGTGTGCTCTTCCTAGGTATGTAACAGGAAGCAAGACAAAGCTTTCCAGCAGACAAGTAGCAGGTTTCCAAGAAAGCTAAGCTGTGACAAATTAAAACCTGATGATGAGAGGAGCAAAAGGGTTAGACAGTAGGATTCACTGCTGAAGGATACCACTGAAACCATGAACCTCCCAAGATTTAGAAAAAAGAATAGAAACTGGCTGCCAAAATTATCCAGAGTTATTGTAACGAATGTGAACAAAAGAAAAACATAAATTGTAAGGGATATTAAAACTTGTTTTTCAGAGGTCTAAAAAATTTGCATTTGCAATCTTGCCAAGGCAGGTATATACAATAGGTTATCCTACATCTGCCTACTGTGATATTCTTCAGAAGCATTTTGCACAGGCTAGTCAAAGACAGAAAAGGCTGGCCATCACAAAATCCCAGTTTGGCAATAAATATGTTTGTATATTATGAATTACCCCCTAAGTAAAGAAGTGTCTACAGCAGGGAGACTATCCGGAAATTTTATTTAAACTAACCCATGCAAAAAGATCATCAGTCTGTATTTTAATGTTGCATAAATTTCCACTGTGTCACCTTCTTTTAAGATTGTAAACACAGTATTTTTTAAATGCACTTTTAAAAAAAATTTTATAAGGAAACCCGCATACATATGAGAAATGCATTAGGATGGGTTGTGTCAGTATGTTGGCTACCAGTTGTGATTTTCACTGGAATGTGCACACGTTCACATTGCTAAAATTATTTTAATAAAATGCTTTACTGCTTTTCATAGTTCCTGGGCTGAAGCCTAGAGCAGTTCTACAGATTTTTTTTCCCTAACAAACCTCATTTTCCCAACTAATTCTGTTATGCTAGGGATTTGTGCACAGAGTTGGCTAATCCCAGTATTTCCCCAGAGCTGCATCTAAGCTATGGCCCACTCCCAGCACAAAAGTGTCTCCAAAAGCCCTTTCGCCCCCTTCAGCACTGATACACTCATTGGTCCTGACATTTTCACTTCAGCCATGACAAATGAGCTGATGGCTGTGATCAGATTGCACACGAGGACTGCTTTATCAAAGACGTATCATTAACTCTCATCACTGTCTTCCATTATGACTCTTTTGGTCAAATCTGTTGTGAAAACGCAAGCGAGTTTAAAAATATAACCTAAACATAGCAACAAACAAACTTTATTAAAAAGCAGGAAAGAAAACCAGACTCGGACGGGATCAGAAAGAGTCTAGCGTTAACTAAATGTTTCTCTGGGGATTTAAGTAACTGTACTCAACCTCTGCCCCAGTGCAAACATGGTAGTTGACCGTCTTCAAAAGGCCCCTTCCCCCATTGCGGACTGCGAGGACTACTTTGCCTTTTTTAGAGAAACAAAAATATAGCAGCAGCCATCAAATATGTCTAAAAACAAAGTCAACTTTTTTTTTCCTTTTTAGTCTCTGAATCACTTCACATTCTGTGTGTCTGCTCTTATCAAAATATGTTTCTCAAATAAATCCCTTAAAGAATATAAAATTTTCATTTGAATCACAGCCACATAATCACACTGTTTTCTGACTCACAATAAAAACACCAACATAAAGCACTGTCTGAAACGGAAATCGCTCAGCTCCCTATGAATACCACAACCTTTCTGTCAAGTTAGAACCTAAGTTCCAGTTACACGGTTCTTGTTACATCTAGAGGGTTTACAAAGTATATATTTGTTGTAACGTATTCTAGCAATTCATCTGAGAATACACATCTAGCAGAGTCAACTGTAACACAACAGATCTTGGGAATGAAGGTCATGCTTTGAGATAAAGTGCTATTCACTTTTGGACCGTGCAAGAAGCTCTTTATTCCTGTTCTTATTGGCATCAGTTCCCCCTTACCAGAGCAACAACAAAGCCAAGTGCTCGTGTGAGGTTTATGAATAAATCAGAGGTGAGCCACTTTAAGTGCTGCCCATGATTTCCTTGTTGACAGTGAGCACTTAAACAGGCTTCTATGACCAGCAACTCCTGGCAAACCTTAATGGCTCCTAATCTGTACCCTGCTTCATTTTAGGAAAGAAATGACCTACCCCAATTTTTCTCAAGTCTTCACCTTTTGGGCAACTACTGTCCTGCCTTTTTAAGAAATTCACATTTGGGGACTGTCCTGTTTCAGTGCCAAGTTTTCACATAACACACAACATAAAAATCACCATTTTCTTCCTTGAAAACAAATGACAGCTAATAAAATATTATTATGCTGTGCAGCCTAAGTAATTCCCAGACAAACCATTACACAATTCAGTGTTTGTTTAAATTGCATAGATTTTTAAATGAACCTAAAAGATATGCAGTGTATATGCCTCCAATTATTAAAATCATGTAAAAAACATGCTGAGAGCAGATTCAACCCTTCTGTACAGCGACAGCTGAAATCAGGAATGTTTATGAATCATTACCACTGAACGTGTTTTAAAAATTCAAACAGCCTCAAAATCTATTTTTAAATAATAATAACATTGAAAATCAAACTAATTTCAACAGTAAACTCTGTGCTGGGCCAAACAAATCTGGTCCGGGCACATTAGAATCCAGCTGTGGCATGACACTAGGTGTTCCAGTATGTACGTCTTTGATACACAAAACCACTCAGAGAGCTATGCTGTTCAACATTAAAGCTGTATCCTGCATGGAGAATAGATTTCAACATGGAATGAAATTCTTCATTTTTAAGCACTCTCTCTCCCTCACAACGCCTCTTCTTCCCCCCGCCCCCCCTTTTTGACATGTCACCATCTCCAGATGGCTGAATTGACTCTGTAGTAGCTGAGTTATTGTCAAGCTCCCAGTTTCTGCTATATTTAAATACTAACATTTTTTTACTCTGCTGTCTCCTGTTGCTTTTCCACCCACTCAGGAAAAAGCTGTGATTTCAGTGAGCGTTCCCCCCGGGGCTGGGGGGCGGCTGCCTGGCAGCGCTGACCTGCCGCTGCTGGAATTGCGGCGGGTGCCTCAGCAGATGACGCTCTTCTTTGCAAGGGCCTGATCCAAACCTGGGAAAATCGATGAGGCGGCGCTGGACCTCGGAACAGGCCCTCAGTCAAAACTGGAAACTGCAAAAATGCTGCGGAAAGCACCCGTAAAGTGAGAGAGAAATCCGCGGGCCAGACCGGTTAGGATTTAAAACTAGTGATGCTTTTCACTGGAACCAAAACGTCTGTCCCAGTGCACTGCAGATAACTCAGTAAGAAATCGTATTTTTCTTCCCTACAGAAACCAGGTGCTCCTGCTGGAGAAAGTCCCAAAGCACATTGCTTTGTTTTAGCAGAGTGACTCCTGGTTTTGTGTGCATGGGGTGGCACTTCCCATCCCAGAGATAACTGCACTGCAATGGCAAATTTTTTTTTTTTTGTGAACAGTTTGTGAAAACTCAAAGGAACTGAGAGATTGAGGAATGACATATGACATATAACTAAATAATTTATTTTAGAAATGTTACATTTTCTTTAATTTAAACCCTTGGTGCTGTAAACAAAATCAATAACCATATTTCAATTAAAAAAAAAACAACACAGCAGAAAAGGGCCTGAGTAAAACCCACAGGAATAAATTCCCTGTTTAAGGAGCTACTTTTCACTCAGAACCTTATTTTCTGGAGTGGGGAAGGCATGGGAAGTGTTCAATGGTAAACAAGGAGAATCTTAATTAAAGGTGGATAGCCATAGTTTCTCAAACAGGCAAACCACCTGCATTCGAAAACATAATGTAACATCAGGCAAATCCAAGGATATTTTTTCCCCTCTCTTGCTATGAAAGCTCTGGTCCTCTTAAAATCAAAAATCAAAGGGCCATCCCAAAGAGATAGACAGAAGTAATGTTTTTACCATGAAAAAGAGATTATTCTTATCTGTTACACTACCGTCTTCTGGGACAAGTGTGGAAACAACTGGGATTATTCCAGGTTTCCATCAGTGCCCCAAACACTGGAGCACTACCAGTGACAGGTGCCTTGTCATCTCAGATTAGGTGAATTTATAAGGCAGCCCCAGTGTCAAAACAGGGAGGAGCAAGCCTTCAGCAGCAGCCTGTCACAGACCCTCAGCTCTGCTGTTACCTGGTAAAAGGAAGAGAACTGACCCCCCCTCAGCTTCTCTGGAAAACCTCTTACTTACAGACCTTCCGGTGCCTTCCTTAAAAATGGAAATGGTAGCACAAAAAGAGGAGACAAAAACCTTTTGAATTTGATTTTATGGGATTATTGTCAAGTGGTAACTACAGGCCTGATTCTTTTTCCACTAATATCAAAACTGCCTGTCTTGCCAGTTTTACACTCATATTATTCCTCTAATTTCAGGGCAGTAATTGTTGATTTAGTTTAGGGTGAATGGGAAGAATATAGTTCTTTTGGTTCTATGTGTCATATGCACACATCAAGACAGGCCTTTTGTATGTATTTCTTTGTTGCAGAAACAGAATGTTTGTCTATTTAAATGCAGTTTTAAATGTATATCCAGTGTGCTCATTGCCTGTTCTGCAGACACTTCTGCAGCCTGTATGGTAAATGTTTGTTTTCAGAGTCACCGTGGTCTTTCATGTACATACAGCCTTAGTTTGTGAACTATTGACCTGAAGGACCATAACACCTTCTTAGGAGCTGGGATAACTGATCAGATCACTGCAAGTATTAAAAGTCTGCTAGATTTGTCTGTAAAGAGAACCCAGTTTATGTGTGTCTTTAAATTTTTTCTCAGAAATAAAAAAAAAGCAAATTAAATATAATTCAGACAAATTACAATCCAAATATATATATATATCTATATATATCTATCTCAGTTTTCTTTTTTTTTTAATTGAAAGCTGATTCTGAGTAATGTGAACATAAAACAGAGTCTCTTGATACAGGAAACTTTTATTTTGACCTTATAACTTACTTAAACCATTCCTCAGAATATTTTTTTTAAGCTGAAAATGTTATTCCTCAACAAGTCTGCCATATTTCAGGCTGGCGCAAACTCTTCTGGTTAGTTTAGAACACAGCAAAAGTTGCAATAATAATGAAAATACTGGTATAGAACTGCTGTAGAGTGACTATTAAAAAGGAATAGAGTGGCATGTATTATAGACTGAACTTCCTGCTTTTATTTATGCAAAACAAGTTTATCTCTACAGGTCTGCAAAATCATGCTATCAATACGTGTATTTATTACCCCTTTCAAAAACAACAACAAATCTCAACAACTACCAAACAAAACCTACTAGGTTTGTTATACCTATTCAGTAAAGGCAGCTCATACATGTCTGAGTTTCTCCTACCTGTGCATGTTCAAATAAACATATTTTCTGTTACATCTTATTCTTTAAAATCTTGAATCTCAGAATCTCGGTGTGCTGGGTTTCTGCCCATTCAGAAGGAATTCAGACATCACATAAGTTATTATTAACCCATGTGTTATCCAGTTCTACAGTGGCTGGAACTTTGCCAGAGACAACACATGGTGCTTGGTTAACAATATTTTAAAATATAAATTAATTTATTTTTTTAATTAACACATTTTTCTTATAGAAATACACTAATAAGCTCTTCCCAGAATGAAAGGCATACCCTACACATATTCCTTTCAAAGAAGTTTTAAGTAATTTCATAAAGTAAGCAGCAAAACATTCTAAAACCTCCAGAAGGTCTTTGTCTTTGAAAAAAAGAGAATTTTTGTGACTATTCTTCCCAAGCACCGCCTGCATTTACAGTTTTGGTTCATTTATCCATAAGCAATCCTAATTTCTTAGAGGCATCTCCAATGTTTAAATATTATCAGATCAAGCCCAATACTGAAGTAACAAGCATTTACAAATAAATGTTCTGCAAACTGGAAAAAAATCCCCAAAACAAGTTAATATTTAGTCTGACTACCAAGAGTTTTCCACAGTAGCTCTAAATCAGTAATTATGTTGACCTGATAAAAAAGAAAGCCTATTTAATATGCACACATACAAATAATTATTCACACTGCATTTGATTTACATACATACAAAAGAACCACTTCCCACTTTCAAAAGTGGCTCAACACTTATGGTATTTTAACTGCCCTAATTACTGTTGAGAGAACATAATTAGAAGCACTGATCACATTGTCAACAGCTAACCAGTTGCAGCCCTGGCTGGGGGCCTGATCCTGTGCTGGCTGGAGGCGGAGGGGACCAGCACTGATTGCAGGAGGAGGCCAGGGCCCTTCTCGCCACCTGAATCTACAGGAATCCAAATGCTTTAACCAACCTAAGTACCCTGACACAGTCACGCTGAACGCCCCGCTCCTTACGTGCATGCATCAATTGCTATTTCGGTAAGCTTCCTCTGTTTTCAAAGGCAAGCAAAGAGAGTAATTTTTTCCCTAGCAAGGCTCCTATACCACTTAAACACTTAGCACTGAGTCAGAATTCATAACTTTTTCCAAAGGAGAAACAGTTTAATAATTAAAACAGATATTGACTAAACCCTGCTTCCTTGAATACCGAACTTTTATTAGATTATTATGTGTTGATGCCTAATTTCCATTGGCAACTTTTAAAGCAGCTCCTTCCCTCCCTGCCGGCCCCTGTCCTCCCTCTTTCTTTCCCCCAAGCAAAGTGCTGGGAATCCTTGATACCCAATAGTCAATATTTGGTTTCCCTGTCATGTTCCTGGAGCTCCCCTCCATACAAACCTGTGTTTCTTATCCTTTCGCTGCACTACTCTCGTACGTGTTACTTCTCATGATGATGTAAATTCAGGGCATCTTAGCAATTTGCTAAAATCTGAGCTTCTGCTTGTTTTCTCAAGTCTTGGACAAACATAACTTTGGGGAGAGCTGAACATAGGCATAAAGAAAGAGGAGCCTGCATTTTCATCTTCCTTTCATCTCAGTCATTCAGTCAACCATTCAGTGCCCTATTCAACAGAGCTTTTCATTATGCAAAAAAATGCTAATCCTTTTCCGATGCTTTCACACTTGTATAAACCCCCATTCCTTCGACTGAAAAGCAATTATATCAGTTTACCTTTCTGTCAAAAACAGGATTAATATTCCAATACCAGAATCTCCTTTATTTTCCTATCTTTTGCTTTAGGAAACTAGAGATTATTAGTGGTGGTATTCCTTAGAGCAAGAATACATTATTTTAAATATGATTATTTTAGCCAAAGCACGAGGGGGGAGGGGGAGGGAGAGAAAAAAACTTCAGTTGCTGCGGAAACTCTTTTCAGTGACAGAACTGACCTTCCCTTTGCAGAGGCCTGAATAGAATGAGCCTCACTCTGGTCTATTAATCAGAAACAAATTATGAAAGAATGTGGCTGGACTGGTTGACACTATCCTGTCTTGGGAGACTCAGTAACAGCCTAGTAACAATGTCCTCTTCATGGGTAATGAACAGCCATGACAAATGGGGCAGAGAAACTATTTATTTGCATATGCAAATTCTCACACAAGGGAAACATGTACAAACAAGTGTCATTGTAAGGTGGATTAGGCAAACAACGCTTTCTTTTTAGGACACTCTGCAGCCCAGAACATTAGTCAGCACAATTAAACCAGTCTCCATGGAGACTAATGAAATTTCACCATGGTATGAGTTAAATTAGATAGCTAGTTATGTGTTTTCACAATCCAACTTGAAATCCATTATTGTTTCAGAACAATACAGCAATTGTGCCTGGCTGATCTTTGCCAGCTCAACAAGCTCCTAAGTTGACAATTTGCATATGTTAATATAATTAAGCACTAATTACATGAAACTTGTACATATTCACATGCACTTTCCCTGGGCGCTTCTCAGTTTGAACCTTGGCCAAGTCTTTAACCCTTTGAATGAATTTGGAGTAGCAAAGCTCTGCCTTCTGGGTACAGCCCCAAGGCAGATGCAGAAAAGCTCTTCATTTATAAACACAAAGCTTAACCTGGCTTCTCATATTTCTATCAACAGGCTAGAAAACATTTTTGTATGTGGTGGGGTAGGAAAAAGGCCAAGAGGTGGAGGGAGCTGGATTGGAAGTACTTTAGAGACCCAGCTCTGGTGACCTTTTTGCATATGAAAACACAAATATTTACCCACCTAACAGGTCACGAACACATGTATTGCCATTGTCACAGGTCTTCAAGACTCGAATTGTCAAAAACTAGACTGGGTTTTATGTCAGTGCTCTCAGATCCACAAAAATGGGAATGAGAAAAGGAAAAAAGAGCAAGCAGTAACTAATGAGCTTTACATAAATATATGCAGAGGCAATTAAGCAGTGTTAATTACTATGACAGCAGTTAATTGAATATAATTAGATATTTTAAGCTACTGACTAAGGCATAGTTAAGATTAATTTTATTGAGATTAATTGTAAATAAGAATAGATTAACTGTGTTTTGACAGGCATAAAAAGTAGATCTGCAAATTAACTAGGAGAGCAGAAACTAGCACAAAAATCATATATTATCTTAATGTCACACCTCAGAATCATCTGCTCAATAAACATGACTTTTCAAACCCAAACAGACAGGAATCTTGAAGAAAAACAAACAGCTTGCAGAGATTAAAGAGCCTTTTGTCCTTTTTCATGTGCATTTCTTTTAGCAGACTAAATTAAGCGAGTCTGGTGTACGTTTTTAGGAAGGAACATTTCACACTGAATGGAAAAAATGTTCTATCACATATGAAATTCATGCAGCTGTGCGGAACCTAGTCCAGATGGTCTAAGACTATAAAACAACACTAAATGATAGACAGTAGGGCCTTCCCAAGATTATGTGATAAAGTCACAACCTCATATTTTGACTTAAATTTTCTGTCATGTATTGTTTCCTTCCAGATCAGATAGCTCTATTTTAATTTTTAACTAATCCTGAATACTCAATGGAAACTCTCAATAAACATTACTGATATGCACATGAGCATAAATTATAAAATATTTGCAAAACGCCCCTTAGCTTCATAAAAACAATGCTGAATTCGAAGTCTCCTGGTTCTCCCACAATACTACACTGTTCACACCACTTAGCTTAAAGAGGTAAAAATGCCTGGGTTTAAATATGCTTCAAAAACACACCAAAACACATTCTACCAGCAGATTAATTCATGCATGCTGCTTAAGAAAATTAACAACAAGGCTGAAGAATGCTGAACAAATCACTAATAAGAAAGGAGCTTCAATTGATTTTGAAATAAATCAATAGGTGATTAACACAATATTTTTAAAGCAGTAGAATGTATATATATTATATAAGCATATATATTATATTTTCAATACCTTTTTAGCTCTTAATCGAACAAGGGCTTTACAACAGTGAGCATGTCCCTATATTGACTATCAACTTCTTTGGAATGCCTTTAGTCTTTTATAACGAAAATCCAAAAAATGGTCTGTGAAACAAGGCTACGACAAGCCATTCTGCAGTGAAAGATTTTAAATCATCCAGCCTCTTCTAATAGACTTGAGACTTATTGAGGTAGAAACCATAAAAAATGAAGAAGGGAAATTTAATCCCTGAAATATTGATTTGCACATTAATATCATATAGGCAGAGGGCAATTTGGCTTCATGGAAATGACACATTGTCGACCCTTGGTGAAGTCAGAGCCAATCTAACTGCTGAACATGTCTGAATCTCAAGAGTTATTAAGGGCTTCCCTTCTTGCCTTTATGACTTTTCTTCAGCCTACCAATGCAATCTTAAATGTATTATCTTTAAGAAATAATTGTAAAACCTCAGGGGTTTTCCAGTTAATGGAAGGGAGGCTAAACCACATCAGATTCTGAAATGCAACATTAAACCCTTGCAATCAACAAAACCACCTCAATTCTCATCCATCCAGTGCAGGATCTAATATTGTTATTAGAGATAATCAAATTTCATTGTGTAAATTTAGGCTCATGGTCAGAATGGAAGCAGTAAATTCTGCAATATTAAACAGTGATTTTTCTCAGCCTCCTTTATATGTTCTTTGATGTTGCACTATCTTCACAAATAAACCTAAACTATTCAAAAATCAAGGAACACATCTGTCGCCCTATTCTGAAAGATGCACACAATGTCGTTTGCCATCTCCACAGCCTTCCTTTAGTTTTAACTTGATCTAGCGGATAAGTTCCATTTTAGAGAATAATAAAGCAGTATCACTGCATAAACCAAACAGCAGGTACTATTACTGTGACTTACACAGATGGTTTACCTGACCTTTCTTTGTTCCTTGGGTAGGTTTCACTTTTGCAGATTTACGACTTTTCCTTCTATATTTCATTGACCCTCTATGTTCATTATCATAAAAATGAAAACTATTGAATACATGTTTATGTTGGCAAAGTCCAAAAAGCCCACGACTAAAGGATAAAGAGATGCTACAATGCACTGTGTGGATCTCTAGATCGTACGCTATAAATATTCAAGCACAGATAACACGAATAACTGAATAATCCTGGTGAGCCTCAGCTCTGGAGCCAGGTGCAAGAGGTTAAAACAGCTGGCTAGCCATCTTTTATTTTGTGTGCCTTCCTACCAGCTGAAACCGCAAACCCTGAAAACTAGCAGATATTCCCTCAAGGTTGATAGTCTGATTTTTTTCATTTCAACCAGTTTAGTAGGATCCCCCAGAAGAGAAAAGACAGAAACTCCTTAAATACAGGCAGTTGAATAGGAAGTGGAGCAATGATGATTAAGGCTCTTCCCCCCCACACACCCCCCAACCTTCAACCCCCCGTTTATTTCCACAATCTTCTTTGTGCACCTTCCCATCCAAACGTTTGTATTCCTTATTTCAAAGAAAAGCACTCCGGATCGTTCTGTCAGTTTTGCCAGTAAATATAAAGTAAAACAAGTGTTGATGGCACTGAGAGTGTTACATACCCAGGCTGTGTTTTTGCATTGCTCTCAATGGAAGCGATCGATGCCCATGTCACAGTCGCGTCCCAATCGCAGCCAAGTCTCTGCCTCAATCTAACCAACAACAGGCAGGGCTGCAAAGGCTTCTCACTACCTCTTCCATCCATCCACCACCAAACTAAAAATATAATGCTACATATGATCTTTTTAAACACTCCATCACCGCTCCTAAGGATCGAGCCACTGCAAATCCAGGGGAAACACGATTGAAAANAAAAAAAAAAAAAAAATACACCATCAAAAAAAAACACCCTCACAGCAGCCACCCCAAAAGCACCCGAGCCCACTCTCTCGCTCTCCTCCTGCCAACTACATAATCCTTGATAAAACCGAAGCAAGGCTAACTCCCAGCCTNAAAAAAAAAAAAAAAGAGGAGGACGGAATGGAGCCGAGGAAATGCAACTGTCAGAAAACGGGATGGTCAGACTTCCTGAGTGAACCTGCCTGTGTCTGGCTTAATGTAAATCTCCACCATCTTCAGCCTGGCAAGTTGTCTTTTGGTTGGGCTTTTTTT
>VXBC01005971.1:103746-121656 GCA_013399945.1 Ploceus nigricollis | reverse complement strand
TTTCTCTCTCCCTAAAAATAGTACCTAGCGAGGAGGGGGGGGCGGGGGAAAAAAAAAAGGCACTACGGGATGTTAACAGTTTAGAAGGAACCCGGGGATCGCCACGTAGATAGGAAAAATCGAAGAAGGTTAATTCCGGGAGGCAGCAGCAGCAGGTTTGTGGGATGTGATAAGAGCGGAGCGCAGCACGGGCTGGGGGCGGCAGGCGAGGGGGACCCGGCGCGGCCGCGCTGCGNCCCACCTTCTCCTCTCCCCAGACCCCAACCCAAGGGAAAGGGGATCCATGTCTTTTTACTGCGTTCCCTAAGTCTATAGATGAGCTCAGTTTGAAACGAGGTATTACAAGATTTCAGTGTTACAGACCCTTTATCTGAGCTACAGACACTTTCAGATCCCCAGCCCCCACCTCCTCTCCTTTTTGTTGTCTCTTCTCCTCCCGGGGGCTATTTGACAAAGGCAGTGTGTTAACTAACATTTTTGTTTAACTCAGCAACTTCTTTTCAAAACATACTTAAACCTGATAGCAATCTCTTGTACTTTTTTATTTCTTTTTTTTTTTTCCCCGAGATGAAATTGACTCTGAACCCAAAGCGTTTGGCTATTATTAATAATTTCTTTCTTTGCAGGTATCATATATACAAATCTTTTGTTAATTTACAACGCTCTTCCCCGCCACCCCCCCGCCCCCAGCAAAACATTCCACTACACGCTTAAAACGGGAAGGGGGGGAGTGGGGGTGGGGGGGGCGAGGAGAAGAGGGAGGAGGGAAAGAAAACAAAAATTCCCACTCTGATTCCTGGAAAGTTTTGTTCGAAAAAGAAATAAAACAATAATAACATACTGCATTTCAATTCTGCCTTCACTGCCCCAGATTTGGCATTCACCTACTGAAAGTGCATCTAACGAGCAGTGACCTTAGAGAAAAATCACAGCCGAATAGTATAGACATCTCGCTGAGATTTTGAGCTAAATAGTGCCGATCCCGATTGGCTTTTTCTTCTTGTTATTTTGGCTCGAACCGTACAAAAACGCGCACCCGGACATTACTATAAATAAAAGCCTTCCAGGTCTAAGTCTGCTGCCGGCGTTTCCTCCGGAGCCTTAACAGCCCTTTTTCAGCTCCTTTCTTGGGCAGATCGCGGGGATTAAATGCCCTGAACCTGAGCTCCTGGCCTTGGATGGGAAGGGAAAGAAAAAGGGAGAGGGAGAGAGAGAAAGGAGAGGGTGAAGGAGCCAGGCGCCCTCTGGGCTTTCAGAGGTCAGCGCTTTGACAGTGCTCTGACCTCCCTCCCCTCCCGGCAACCACCCCAGTGTTTATAAACAAAAACAGTCAGGACTAGCCCCAAACAATAGCAATTCACCAACTTCACAGGCACTTCACCAGCTCTTATGCAAATAAAGGAAAACGACCGCTTACCACCGCTCCCCCCCATCCCCTCCAGAAAGCCCAAGAGCATATTTCCAGCAGTGATATATCCAAGGGAAAAATTTTACATTCTATTCTGGAAAAGGACAAAAAGGGACTTCAGAAATAAAACGGTTCTGGTAGAAAGACAGACAAAAAGGAGAAAAAGCCAATAAAACTACCGATCTTACTGCAGAAAGAGGAAAGTTATGAAATATTTATACCTAAATCCAGCAATCCACACTGCCAATAAAACAGGAATCTTTGTTGTGTAGACAATATGCTAAACTACCTCTGCGACAAACAGCGATTATAAAGCAACCAGAAAAAGTTATTTTCGCCCAAGGAGCCAAGTTTTCAAAGAGAACGTGTGGATTTTACAGCTAAATAAAAGCCACCACCTCTGTGTTATCCGTAAAAACTACACATAAATTAAAAGCACCGTTAAAAGAAAAAAAAAACCTTCCAGCAAGCAAGCAGCACATCTGATCTGACTTACAAAAAAAAGAGTATAATTAAAACCATCTTTAATTACAAAAAGCAGCAAGCAAAAACTAAATGAATCAATGATTTCTCCCCAAAATATTGTCCGCCAAGGTATAGAAATGACAGTTCTATAGTCCTGCATTAAAGCATAACTGAAACCCCACAATTCAAGAATTCATTACACAAGAAGGAAAAAAAAGTAAAAGGAAAAAAAAACGTCCTAATGATTTTCAAACTTTTGTTTAAAAAATGATGAAGATCAGGAAAGGTTGGAGGAAAAGTTAAAGGAAATATACCTCAAGAGAAAAAAGACCATCTCCTTTTCTTCTTTGTCTATCAGTCTCCAGTTAAAGCATATGGAAAATGTTTTCAAAATGCCTAGATTTGGCACATTGTCATTGCAAAGAGAGGAGCGCAGTGATGCTGTTATAGAAAATGGGAAATAAATTCAGGATTGGGTGCTGCCTCCTTCAATGCGGATTTATCTAAGTTTAATTTAATATTCCGCAATCACTCTATGATCGCATATAATTCACCAAGATTTTTAAGGGCTTTGCCTAAATATGTTGACCACAGGCACAAAGTCATTTCATCAGATTATTTCCTTCTTTTATTTGTGTTTATTTTTCTCATTAGAAACACTTTAAATTGCAATTGTAAATAGTAGAAATGATGGAATATTAGGTTTGGGGTGAACAAACGCTCAGAGAAGGCATTAGCTTTATTAAAATCATTCAGAACGTAAAATCAAAAAGCACAAAATGGTTGTTTGTAAAACACTAAACCTTTAATCGATTTATTGGCATTCCAATCGATTAGATAAACGGAAATCTATAGTAAACATAAAAGCATTTAAAATATTTTTCTCTCATTTAAAAACAAAACTTTTCTTTTCAGTAGAAAAAAAAATTATTATCAAACGACTAACAGGAAATTCTTCAGATATCAAATTACGATAATAAAATTATTTCCACATGGAAAGGGATAATGACAATGATGATAGTAATTATAATAATGAATAATTCAACAGCCCTTTGACATATATGGAAGAGCCTGGTTCAAAAACAGCTTTTGAAGGGGGCTACTTTTAGGGGATTTTTTAAATAAAATTGAAATTTGAGGCTGAAATGCTTAGATCAAGTGACAGTTTAGGTGCATATGGTAAAATTGCGTTAATTTTTTTCCTGCAGTTTTTAAGGCAGAACTGTTCTCTTTGACATCACCTCTTAAATTAAGTTACCTCTTAATTTGTGCTAAATAGTGGTAAATAAGTATGTAAATATATAAGCTACACCTGAATTTATGGGGGGGAAATTTTGTCTCCACACCAGGGCGATGGGAATGGGGACCTTTTACCTTACAATTTAAGCAATTTGCCTAGCTGGCAGAGTACCTTCCAGATTACAGAAAAATTGTGCGAGCAATAATGTATTTGACCACTTAAGTGAAAGAACGCAATTTATTTAGGGGTGGAGGGTGGGGAACTGCAAGCAGGAGAAATGCAGCAATCAGCTTGTGGCATTCTGGCTGCGCGAAGAGGAAGTGTTGCTGTAACGGGTATTATGTTTATTTGATAAAGAAAATCAATGAAAGTGGCTGTAAAGTAGTTAGTGAGGCGTGTGTTTGGGACTCGGGTTGAATAGTGACTCCAGCGGTCTGGTCGATGAGCTCTAAGAGCTCTGGAAATCTAACCTAACCCTCCGAGTGAGCTCTCTCTCACTCACTGCTGCACCTTCCCCAGGCTGGGAGACTTCAGCCCTTGTCTCCTCCCTCCGTCTCCTTCCCTCTTTCCCCACATCCCTCCCTCTGTCCCTCCTTCCCTCTCTCCTAGTTTTCCGCTCCTGCTTTCCTTCTTCCCATCCGCTCCAACTGTTCCCTCTCCCAGGTATATTTGCTCCCCTCAATCTCTCCCATTCTTTTTCTCTCTCACTTTCATTCTCTCGCCCCATCTCTGCCGTAGCTGTTTCCTCCCGGTCCAGCTGGTTCTCTAAGTTTCCCTGTACTTTTGAAACCTTTCCCCTTCTTTAATTCTCTTCCTCTCCTCTCGGGTATAAGTATTCCTAAGTCTTCTTCCAGCCTTTTTCCTATCTGTCTTCACCAGCCAAATTTATCTCTTATTTTGGATTGGTTCCTACGGACATGTGCTATAATAGTAATTATCCCTACTCATTTCCCTTTCACACACCCATGCTGAAGGGATGAGCACACCACGCTCTTTCCACAGCTGAAATATTTTAGACATTGGCTAATCTTCAGTGGTGCTTTACTTCAGACCTTCTGCAGCTATTACCCCCTCTTCTCCCGCTATTCTTCATTCCCTCCAATTTACAACAGAAATGTTTCTCCTCCTTCTTTTCATTTCCTACTTTACAATTTCCTTTGGGGTTTCTAAATAGTAGTATGTCCTTTGCATTTCCCTACCCCCATCTCCTTCACCGTCTCACTTCAGCTATTTTGTTTACCCGGTTGCTTAGAGGAATATTTCTTTCCTTAACAAGTTTATCTCCCCGTCTTTCAGTCTCAGCCTATTAAAAAAAAAAAAAAAAAAAAAAAAAAAAAAAANAGAGAGAGAGAGAGAGACCGACAGAGTGAAAAAAAAAGTTCAGCTCTTTTCAGCGAACTAACTTGGTTTCAAACTTCTGGTTTGGATTATATGTCATTATCTATTTTCCCTTATCGTATCCCCCGTTGCCCTCCCCACCCCTCCGTCGCTAATAANCATCCCCTCCGCGGGAGGTGCCCGGCTTTCCCAGCCAGTCTACCTGCCCTTGTTTGTCTGGGGCAGGAGGTGAGGTTTGGAGTCTGGCTCTTCTTGCTATTTTCTTTTTTGACTCCTTTCCCCCCCACACTTTCTTTCTTTTATTTTTTTCCCTCTTTTTTTTTTTTTTTCCCCCTTTTCCCTTGCTGTGTCCTGATTGTCTGGAGTGGGATCTAGATGAGGGATCCCCCCTGGCGAAGTCACTCATGTGCTGCTGGCTGTGACACATGCTACGTGTGTCGCCTTTGTATGGTCCTGGTTGGGCCACATACACTTAGCCTGCAGTTTAAGGATTTGCTTTCGTGTGTGTAGTGAGTGCTGGAATAAAACAGGATTTCAAAGGGTACCACTAGAGTTGATATTTCAGGCCTGCTCTGGGTTTTATATAAACCTTAACCAGAGGAAACAATTGTTCCAGGTTAAATGGCCCTAAACTTTCCTTTGTTTCATTAACTGGGATCTTCTGTTTAGTTCTTGTGACAATTCTTTTAAAGAAGCTGGAGGAATAAATCTAATTCATTAATTTCTTCCAGACTGACTGAAAGGTTTTCGCTGTTTTACACATGGCTGGAGTTACGTTTAGACTTACTTCTTGTCTTTAGGTTACACACATGAAGTGAACAGAGGGGGCTTGATCCTGCCAGTCCCTTCTCGAGTGAGTAAAATGTAGGTCTGTCTCGTTGTTAGAAACTCTCACTACCATCAGGGCCTCTGTTTGGTGTGATATCTGATAAAGATTTTACCTATTCCAGGCCCCCCATAAGGCTACCCAAAACAAATGTTGTCATATAATTCTGATTTTCTAAAAACATGCTATATGTTTTTTAGCTAAGCCTCTAGTAACTTTAACTTTCTTCTTTACTTAAATTGCTTGAGGGAGGAATGATAGCTTTTACATTAAATATTTCATAGTACTGACAGAGGCAGAAATGGAAATTAATATTTTTTACAGTTTCAGAGAAAATACAATGCACAAACAAGGCAAACAATATAATCTAGAAGTCTTATTAATTAAAACCCAATGTAAGAGTGTACATTTTACAGATATTTGCCTGGGAACGTGGACTCTTAAATTCTGTCAATATCTCCATCACCTCTGAAATTATTGCTCACCTATATCCACAGTGACCCCAAATTGTCAGAGAGAAAGCCTGCCAGTTGTAAATCCACATGGGGCTACAACAGGATTGCAATTTATTATAAAGCAGAAATGTTACTGAAGGCAAAATTGGTGCCTATTCCCAAGTCCACACCTGAAAGGAACACATTTTCCAGAAATAAAGATGTTACAGAGGATTGTTTAATAATATTTTTTCATGAGATAGCATCATCATATTAGGTAGACTATATTTTTTCTGGATTTTAACCAACTGTGAATGTTTTGTTAAAAATTGTTTGAAAATAACAGGGACAACTGAAATTCAATACTACCTTGAAAAGATTAAAATATTTACTCTGGCTGCAGACTTTGTGCATGACAGTACACTATAGAATAGTCAGGATAGAGAGATACTTTTTCCTTCTTTCCCCAAAAGGATCTAGCTTGATATAATATTCTTGCTTCCCGCTGGAATGATGTTAATGAGTGCAAAAAATATTCTTGATTTAATGTAAAAGAGGAAATGAAGGACTGTTATAAAACCAAATTTAAAAGTATGTTTTAATACTCTGGAAAACAAATACAGAATAGATGTATTTTGCAGGGAGATCTTATATGCCATGTGGAAAGAGCTTATTTAAAACAAGTGTGTCTGTACATTCCTTCAGAGAAAAGTGTGCACACTGTAGTTAGAATCATAGGATTTTTGATCTATATTTCCACTTATTTTTACGAGAAAATGTTTGTAATATAAGATATGCATAAACAAATTCAAAGAGCATCTGAAATTTATTCATAAAATAAATTTAAAAATTTAAAATGCTACCGATTATGAAGAAGTGTTTGTAAAACACCCAATTCCTAAAATAAACTTGTGAATCTAAAGAGGTTCTAACCTGCAAACACAATGTGGACAACTTTCACCTTTCAATTAATTTCTAGTATCAGGAGGAATAAAAATGAACACAGGAAAAGTATTTTTTTCTTTTTCTCCTTAAGCTCCTTTAAAATTATCACTTCACAGAGACATCCTGAGAAATTAGAAGTACCCTAGGAATCAGTATTTCCACCAAATAATTATTTTGAAAGTGAATATATGTGCCATTTTCCTTTGTTTTTTCAGTAGATAATTGTGAGTATTGTCATCAGTAAAAAGGGAATAAAAACTAAGTCTAAAACATGTCGTAAGGCAACAAATAGATGCTTCTATATTTACAGTAAAATATTTGTATTTTCTTTTAATAGGAAGCCTTCATAAATTATTAAATCACATTTGATCAAGTTAACAATGGAGTTAACTACAAGCAGGTAAAATGTTGTTTTCTGTGTAAGATTCGCACTTGAACCCCTCAGACACTTCATATCTCTCTTCTACGTATTTTTTCATTAACATAACATTATTCAAACTTTTATTTTGAGACTATTATGGTGAGTAAAACATATTTGTCTGTGTGTTAGTACTCACCAACACACAGAATCAACTGATCTGTTCCTGTTTCCTACAAAATACTTGTGCATAGTTATATATTTAGAAACATACAAAGGTCTGCTCAGTGTTTGGTTTTGGCACAGTAATTAAAGTGTCAGGATTCAGATATGCTTTAGTGCTGAACATTCAAAATTTAGCATTAGAGCTCCTGGTTCATCTACAACAGGATGGATACTGTGTTTATAGAGTTCATTTTTGACCTTACCTGAGTAAGTACTTTAAGTTAAAGTATGAGATGCACCTAGAGGGGTAATACATTGAGTTTAATAGGAAGACAGTTAATAACCTTTTTTCATCCTCATGCACTATCAATCATGGCTGTCACCAGTCTGCTGAATCAAAGCAAAAGTGTTCTTCACAGATGACTGATTAGAAACGCAAAATCACAAGATCCATCTTCATGGTCACTTTTATTATAGTCATTTTTAAACTGACAGCAACCTGCTCAGTTTCAGCAGACTGGGCATCACAAATAGTGTCACTCAGTGCAGCTAAGCATGAGAAGATGTTGGCTGGATTATACTTAAAAATAATTAGGCCCAAAGCCTTTTGTGGAAGCAAGAAAAAGGATTTTTGTGGTTCTAGCCCCATCTTTTCAACACCAGCAGTAGCCTATGCTTTTACAGTAGGTTACTGTTGGAAAATATTTTCATCCTTCCACTCTTCAAGTGAATAAATCAGTTTTGGTGGCCCTTGGATACTTTTTGTTGGTAATGTGACCAATGAGTTTTGATAGGAGCTCCTGTAAGCAGAAGCTTAACATTGCATACTGCTATTTGTACAGTACTGTGATGAACTGCTGGTTTCCAGCCTTCTGAGGAATATTGCAAAAGCTAATTACCTTGTTAACTGGATTTGTTTCAATAACATTGTCTCCTGTTCAAATAAACTAGTGAGCAGTTCAACAGTTTAAGGTTATTTATAAATTGAATGGGCTCTAGCAAATTTAAAATCAAAATGGTGTAGGTGAAAGGGTGAGAGAGAGAAAGGGAGAGAAGGAACACTCGTACTGCAAGTTGTGCTCTGTTCTTGTGTGTTTCTGGAATATGGTGAAATCTAATGTAAGTAAAGGTATTAAGTAATGGTGAAAAATGAAAGCTGGTTTGTTTGCAAGTGTTTTGTTTGATTGGTCTTTGGTTTTTTTTTAGAAATATAAATTGCTATTGCCTCTAAAGGGTGCCTTTCCTGTGTGAAAACTGTAAGATTGGTTTCTTAATGTAAATAAAATTCTTTCCCTCTACTTAATGCTGCTTAACATGAGTAAGAAAATAATAGATTCTGATTTGGAATTATGATTCAAGGACTGTTGGAGTGAGAAGACAGCCAAGACTAATTTTTAAATTAGGTGGAAGCTAAATAGGCCTCCCTCAAAACTCTTCAAAATCTTTACTGGTTTTTAAAATTTAAATTCCACTTCATCTTGTGAACACAAAATAACATATTGCAGCAGCTGAGCATCATTTCAGAATTATCTTTAGAATTGCAGTGAAATTGTGCATCTGGTTTGCCACTTAACTTTAACCCCCAAAATGTAGTCTTAATAGTAAGCCTGATTTGTGTAGCTGTGATTCCTTTAACACAGCTCATAGGACTCTAAGCTCTGTATATCTAAAACTTTCCCTTAAAACACGTTTGGTAACTGCGAGTGATTTCAGTGGGCTGCAGCGTCGGACCTTTCTTGCAGTGCCCCTTCCCCATCCTTCTCTCTCAAACTGGAGGGCAGGACTTTGGTCAAGTAGGGCTCTTCCAAAAGGAAATGCTCTTCATCTCCACCCTCAGACCTCACTCTCGCTTTTAGCATCTGGCTATAAACACACACACACACCCACCCCCACAGTCACACACTCAGTGGTGATGAAATGTTTGTCTTCACAAGCATGCAAACACACACAAAGAACATGCTACATACATGTTTTTAACATTGGCACACAATCACTGCTGCCTAGATAGGTATGCTGAAACATGAATACCAAGGTAATCATATCAGGAGAATATCTTTATTTAAAGTATCTTTAATAGTTTTGTAATATTTCCATGTACTAAAGAGACTGAAGAAGGAGAGCAGGAAGCAAAGTAGGCAGCTTTATGTCCAGTTGAGATTCACATGCTCTGTAAACAGCTTGGTTCCCCTCTTTGCCCCAGTTAATGCTTATCTTAAGGATATAATTAGCATTGATAATATGGTCCCATGTAGAAACTCCATGTTTTTTGAAGTGGTTTTAACATGCATCTCTATTTTCTGATGAAAAATTGATACACTAATGCTGACTGACATCTGTCTAAAAATCAGAGGCTAAGTATGTCTGAATTTAAATTTCTGAGCATTTATCAAAATCTAATCAAGCAAAGAAACTAGCAATGTCTATTGATAAATAATATAATCACATTTTAATAATTATGCTTTTGGGAGGAAGACATTATTTTTTCCCCATTAGATATTTTAAATAGTATATTCTAGACATAAATAGCTAAACAAAGCAAATTATTCCTCTGCAGTTTTCTGTGTAGTAAGAACATATTCTAAAGAAATCCTGAGATCTGGAAGTATAACTATCTGCATTAAAAAGAAAATAATGGGCTACAAATGCTTTCTAGTTTCAGGTAAAAAAGTTGTTCTTTCTACTAGGTATTAAATAATACTAATCTACTTCCTAGGTTTGTTTTTTACCCATTTACCATTTTAAGACAGTCTGGAAAAGGTGATCACTATAGCTTAACTTAAGCACATTGTAAATCCACGCATCTCAAAAAATGAGCATAAAAGGATGAGGAATGGTAAGAAATTTTGTGAGGTTTTTTTTCCTGTCACAATGGAAGGAGACACAGGTAATAATTATTAAAATATTTTTATTACATTAAGAAAACAGCTACATCAAACTGGCTTTGTAAACTTTTGGAATGCATATGTTGTTTTATTCTATATGCTGCATCTTTCCCAGAATATATTCTTTATTGTATGCTTATGTCCTGTCAGTACACTTGCTTATCCAGAATATTTATTACATATTAGTATGTAGCACAGAGTTAACTTTAAAAGGGTAGGATTTTTAGAAATTAACTTTGAATTAACTATTTTTCCAACTACAATTCTATCTATCAATCCTTATAAGACATGACTGAAGTAAGTACTAAGTATTGAGGAAATGTTGCAGTAGAACAATTATAACATGCTTAAGTACTGAATACATATAAATATTTTGTAAGATTTACCAAGATGTAATTTATATAATAAATAAGTAAAGGAATTTGCATCTACTTTAGTGATTACTAATATAATTGGTGGTAAAAAATACTTAATGTGTAGGCACATGCACGGAAGACAGCAGCTGAAATACAGCATAACTTTTATCTTAAAAAAGCAGATCTACCCAAGTAAATAGGCCAAACAGTACCTGGAAGGTTTCTCTTTCCAAGTACACTTATCATAAGCATATATAGACCCATGAAAAGCACCCATGAAATCCTCCAACAGCAAAGCAGAGCACTGCAGACAAGAACACTAGGAATTCTCATACCACACCTGCCTTTTTCTGCTTGAATATACAGCTATTTCTGTCCTCGCTGCTTTTTAATTTTTTTCCCTTTGGTTTCTGAAATGTTCCTTGTAGAAACTTAAACGTTTAAAAGGAGGAAAAAGCTTTTCTATGAGCATCATGTTGCAATAAGTGTGTGTATGTGAGAGAGAGTGTGTGTGCATACCAAGATGTATCAGGAAGGCCAGACTGGTCATCTTTCAGCATCTGTCTCCTACCTGGGGCTCAGAACCTCAGCTTTCAAGGGAAAAGAGCAGGGAGCAGAGGTCATGCCAAACATTTCTATTTATGTATTCAAATTACTGGTATTTAGGATGAAGATATTGTCTGATATCAATATTCCCAGTTGCTCACTAGGCAGACAATTTTCACCTTCTCTCAAAAGGTATCAGTATCGGTGCCTCTGTGTATCAGTAAGTCCAGATGATTGCTCATCAGGACTTAAAAAGGATTCTGCATTTTTCCTCTGCGTTTTCTAAAATATTGACCACATAATATAAAGTGGGAATTTCTTTTTGTTGTCTTTTTATTCATCTTTTTTTTATCTTTTTACTTCCAGACCTCATTTTATTTTCTGCCACCTGCAAAATATAATAGCCACAAATCCTTGCAGGTTGCCTTTGAATTTATGCTTTATAAGAGCAACACTTTACAGGGAAGATGTAAATATTTCTTTGCCAAATGTGCCAAAACCAAGTATTTTTCTTCCAACAATTAGAAACAATACCTATTTATTTACTACTGCTGAAGGATGCACATAGAAGCCTTTAATGTAAATATCATGGATATGCTGAATACAGGTAAAAAAGTGTGTCTATTACAGATTGAAAACAAGAGAAGAGCTATCTTATTTCTCAGGTAACAGATTTAGGGATAAGCATATATACTTTATTTTTGTTCTATCTTTTATCTGTAGTCTAAATCGTAGTTTAGATCATAGTCTTTTAGGCTAAAAGGAAAAGATTATTTTTGTATAAATGTCCATCTAGGATTTTGGAACCCTGCTGTGGAATGCAAAAAGGGTAAAAAAATCCCCCAAATTTCTTTGAATAGTTTAGGTGCTACAGTAGCGATTTTTTTTTTTTTTTTTAATATTTGATCTTTCTCTGTAGCTGTATTTAGGCCCTGTTTTCATTTTTGTAAAGCACGGGTTTCCCTTTTTTGTAAGCTGTTCTCCCATATTGCATCTTAGTTTAATTCATTCTTAGCAAAAGAAACACCCAGGTTCAATCTGGAGACCTCCTTCCAACATAATTTAGCTAGGCCTTTTCTTAGTAAAGGTTTTCTGGTTTTCATTTTCACTTCATATTCTCAAATAAAAGATCCTTTGTTGTCTACCATTTGATTGGACTTAATGAAAAACACTCCATTTTAACTTAACAGTATTTCCCTTTGAATTTATTATATTTAAGAACACTGTCAAAAATCAAGCATTTAATCTCAGGTTTTTATACTTAAAATTATATTGCTATCATATGGTTCAATGAGGTGATGTAGAAAATATATTGAATAGATTTCAAAAAGAAACGTGAAAAACTAGCCTCATTTTAATATGAAACTAAATACTATGGCTAATGTGCAGATTGGGTATGGTAGTTGACTTTAAAGACTAACATGTGACAGGGTGCCAACAGCTGAATTGTGCAGTATTGACTAAATGAGGTTCACTGATTTGTATTGAGGCTAATATCTTCTTTAAACAATTCCGTGTAAATTGTGCGTATAAAGTCATTGGAAGCTATTTCTCAGGACAGCCTCGCTGGCTAGCTACCTGCTGGAGTGAGGAAGATAATCAATAGAAAGAAATAGAGCTGAGCATGAGACTAGGAAGCTTCAGAGCAGTTAGTGCTGATAAAAGTAGATGATGTCAATATTTGGGAATAACACAACTCTAGGATAACAGACAAAAGAGAAGTGCATATGCTGTAGAGTGTTCAAACAGGGGCAGAATTAATGCATAAGTGGCAGATGTTGCCCCAGGCTGCAAAAAGACATTATTTATTCCAGGTATTGTTAAATTCCTAGCAATACACCACTGCTCTGTATAGTATATTAAAATTATATCTAGCAATGAGAGAACTGGAATACTTTTTACATGAGTCAAAATTCTCAGATATAAAGAAGCTGATGCACTCTGTTGACACAGAGCATTTTCCACACATCTCCTTGACCTCATAAGGATAAGCCTCTGTCAGAACAGAATCCTGCAAAAACAGTGCTCAGTGGTCTCTAATTAAATGAATATTTAGAACTAATATTTAAAAGAGTAACAAAACCAAAATGTAATGGTACATTTTACCAGAAATCAATTCTTTGCTTGTAAAGATGTTGACATCCTTGAGTCCACCCTCTTCCCCCTCCCTTTTTCTTGTGTTTAAGGATTATTGAAACAAAAAATTCCCAATGCTCATTCAAATTTATAATATGGTGAATGTTTTTAGCCATGGTGTCTTTATTGGTAGTGAAATATTGGTATATTTTTGCTAATTTAATAGTAGAAATCAGTTTTCCTCTTGCTGTCAGGCGATGAATTTTTGTTCTTCTATGCTGATCTCTCTGTTGATGTATTATGACATAGTCTGTCAACATGAACAGATACGTGAAAGGGAGATTGGGTGACTGAGACATGCAACCTGAATATGGCTCCTCTTCAATTTTAAGTGTATTATCATGTTTGGATACAGTCAGTAGAAATGTATGATATTTTTTTTTTCTTCTAAACAAAGCTATTATTTTGATGTAATTTAAGAAAAAGCAAAACAGGTGGACTATGACAAGGTCCTAAAAAAAAGAATGAATGAGGTAACTCTAAAACATATGCATGTGAACTTAAAAAACTTTCACTTCTAAGTTATTGCCTTTTAAACCTAGCATTTGCAAAACACAAAAGTTTTTGTGTAAGAAGAACCAATCCAGGCTTATCTGATTATTAAATATTGCTATCTTTTCTTAACAAAAAATTAAATAATTCCACAAGCTTTACATGGTTTGTTGTCACAGATGTTTTTATTGTTTGGTGTTAGATATCTGGATTACATCAAGTAGGTGATTACTATGTCAGCTAAAAAGGTCAAGTTCCCTACCTTTTATTTCAAACCATCATAAAGGAACCTTTCTATAATGGCACACTTGTCTATACTGTAGATCTCCATCTACTCATTTTAAAAAAAGCTTCTATCTCATACATTGCTTAACACGAGACAATTTCCTATTTTGATAGTTAATAGTGTCAATATTCATGCTTAAGAGAAATACCTGTGTACTGAAATAATTAATTTTTTCAAAGCAAATTTCTTATCAAAAGACCAGATTTTATCATTAAAAATATACAATTTATTTTAATAAAAGTTGTTATTATTAGAGCGATGTGTCAATAAAACCTTCTTAGGTATTTTTTCAGGTTGCTGTTCTTTAGTTGTAAGACGTGGCATCATTCCATCTTAAAATTACAAGAATTTATAAGGTTGCTGTCTAATACTTAATTCTAAGGAAATCTTCATTTCAAATAAGCATGCATTTTGATTTGGGACATAGTCAAAAATCTTTAAAGATATATACATCAACTAATTTGTTAATCTTGTGCCACTTTTAGCATTTGTCACACATATAGACCAGGAAATTGGCTCCATCTCATTCTAGCTCTGTGTTGAATTAAAAACCTCTACTGCAAAGAAGAGCATGATGTGGGGAAAGAATAAATTTAGTTCTTTCCTTAGTAATGCACATATATTTCCATACATTTCACATCCTAAGGGAGCCTGTGAACGCATTCAATAAATACAAAACTGTAATTCCAGGAAAAGAGAATTTTTATATTATAAATTTCACATAGTACTTTGTTCTTAAAAGACCTGAAATTACAAATGTTATTATGTTTTTTATTCTTTTATAAAATACAGGATATAGGAAAAAAATGGAAAGGCATTGAATTTTAGGGTCATCAGTATTTCTGAGGGTATTAGGTGACTTGGAACAAAAAATATATATTCTACAATGGCACTTGTAAATTAAGAAAATTGTGTCCAGCCCAACTAGTTCTATCTTATGTATACTGAAATCAAAATCATATATGTAAGCATTTATATCAAACGATTGCCTATCTTCACCTTATATATTAAGGTCAGTGAAAAGAGCAGTTTATGGATAAAGGGCAATAATAAAGGGGTAGCCTTTAAACATGATTAGTTGGTGTCTATTAAAGATGTGTTAAAATGAAATATATACTGCAGGTGAAGGAAATTACTAACTCCTTCTAGGATGATGGACTTACTATATGTGTATTTCCCTATACCTTTAAAATACTTGTGAATTTGACTGCATTCTGAGGAGACAGAGCAATGTGGTAGATTTATGAGGGTTTGACGGAAACAGGGCTAGGAAATATTATGGCATACTTGTTTAGAAAAACTGAGAACTGAAGGTTCCTGATTTACACTGACATATATCTAGATGAAACTATAGTTTGCAAATTGCCTAGAGGAGTTATCTTTTATTAAGTGTTTGATGGGTACAGAAATGTAACTATCTATTCTGTAACAGTCTAGGAATACCAATGCAATATTTGCAAATACAATTTTAATATTCTTAGATTTTCTTAAATATTTTCATTTTTATGGTCACCTCACCCAACCCTGTGCTGAGCTTCCATGCCTACATAACAAGCCATATGGTTAGAGTTTTGTTGCATTATTTTGAATTCTTGAGATAGCATTGTGCTGAAATGTTCCCTGCACTGCATGAGTAGGAGAGATCAAACCACAGTTTAGGCACTTTTTACCTTTTTCAACAGCTTACCAACATATTTGACACTTTCTGCATCTTAACAGTTAGAAAAAGGTGTTAAAAACCGCAACGTTCACAATTAATGCATTTTCAAAGGCTTTCAAGTTCCTGACTACATATGTTTAGTTTGGAATTAGGCAAGAAGTAACAGATAAAGCATGCAGTTTTACCAGGCACTGTAAGATTTCTTGCAAAGAAAGCCTGAAAGACTGGTAAGTCAGATCAACTTTCCTTGTTTTATTCTGACTGATACAAGGTAGATGCCTTGTCTAGGAGGAGGTGGGGGGCAGGTTGGCTTTGCACTATAATTTTTGGTACATTAACTTCCTCTTCCTTGAGGAGATGCTACTTTTTAATCCTATTTTAAATCATTGTTATCATAGGGAAAATCTGTATTAGTCATTTCAATCCTACTTTCATAATTCATATTTTATTAATGCAATTAAAATTGGTGTTTACCAATGCTTTAGCAACAAAATTATGAATTTAATGTCAATTTAACAATGGATGATGATATGCATCCGAGTTCTGTCAGCATTTTTTCAAGCCAGGTGAATACATTATACAAATATTAGGCAATATTTTACATAACAATCTACCTATTAAATGGGAAGTTTTGCCAAGCTTGCATGTGCAGTTGGTCACCAATTATATGTATAAATTATTTTTCCACAAAAATGTGGAAACAGGATTAAAATATTTTAAAGATTTCACAGGCTTCTAATAATGACATAGTAAGCACTGTTAGTGTAATCTTTTGATCGGCAACAGAGAAAATAAAGTTTATGACCAGACAACTATTTATATTTTCATTATGAATATATGTTCTGTGCATTTATAGCTTTAACAAAGTTTTTCTGTGTCATAGCATTGCATGAAGAGCTGTACATTTGTGATAAGCCACATGCCCTGACCCATTTTCATCAGTAACTTGCATGGTTTTCTTAAATCATTAACTTATCAGATCTGGGTAGGGATGTCTGGATCTTTCTGGATGTTTGTATAGTGCCTAGCATAATATAATGTGTACTGGAATATAAGGAAATAATTGGCACTTGTTAGTTATAAGCAGCACTTGTTAGCATAGGCTTTCTAGCATGCCAACAAGCAATTAACCTCAGCATCAGTCAATCACCTTTTCCTAGTTAACTCGCATTACACTTTGAGGACAGCTGCCATCTTCTTGTGGAAAAATACATGTAACTGTGCCCCTGATTGTCATGTGAGTTTCAGACCACTGTAACTTTATTCTATCCAAAAGAGTTAAAGCTTTTTAAATAGTAGGGTAATCAAGAAAATTATTTTTCTTCCATGACTGTAAATTAGGAGTAAGTGCACCTAATTCATTGGTGCTGCATCTGTTTAAAAGTGTGGCACCAAAATTGGAATCAATCTTTTCTTTCTGTACCTAAGAGGTGAAAGTGTAGTACTGTACATAAGTCAATCAGAGCAATGATGTTGCTTAGCAATGTAAATGCAAAGGAGTAGATTGCTGATGCCAAGAAATTTGCACCCACATATTGCACCTGTCAGTAAATGAGAGTTTGCATTGCAACTGCACTGCAGTGTGGAATTAATGCCCTAATTAGAGACTTCTTCATCTCTATTAGGTACGCCTGACAAGACAATATCGTGAGGTTTTTTTATCAGCTCATCATTGCTATGGGTGGCAGGATTAACTGGTTTTGTTATTTTTTACTCTTTTTGTTTGGTTGGTTGTTTTTTTTAAGACACAGCAAACACTTTAAATCAATTTTTGGTAGGAGTAGATGACCAGAAGAGAGTTTCTGTGTGTTATTTGTGTAGAAGAGAGAGGTTGACGGTGGGTTAATAAAACTGTTTTTTCCCATTTCCCTACGTGTAAGTGTGATTTTCTTGGAAGAAAGGTATGGAAGAACTGAACTGTGATTTAAAGCACATCATTTTATTTCAATAGCAGGAAGCAACTTCCATAAATGACAACTTTTTTTCTTTTGATGACTCCAGTAAAATACAGAGATGACACCTGTATGAAGCATTATTTTTAGAAAGAGGGACTGGGACACTTCTTCTCCCTTGACTATCAAAATGACACATAAATATCATTTCTTTTACTTTTTCTGTGAGTTTTGTGACTTGTGCCTTGGTGTGTGACTGCGATGTGCTTTTTTTGTTGACAGATGTGAATAAGGTATAGAGAGTACTAAATAAAAGCATGCCTGGTCCAAATAGCCAGCAATATGCAGCACAACTTAAGGGAAAACAAACAAAAAAATCCAAACCAAACCAAAAACCCCAACCATGAACAAAAACTCCCCGCAAAAAAACCCAAAAAAAACCAAAACAACAAACCAAACCAAACCAATCAACAAACTACAA
>VXBC01005971.1:65245-103731 GCA_013399945.1 Ploceus nigricollis | reverse complement strand
ACAAAAAAAAAAAAAAAAAAAAAAAAAAAAAAAAAAAAAAAGATTCACTGTAGACTTATTTCTTCCTGGTCAACACATTCAGGAATAAACTGAAAAATATGGAGTGATGAAAATTAAAGAAGGAGAGAGTTGAGGCTTGTAAGGTATTTTAACACTGTTTTTAAGAGTTTTACATATTCAATTCCAAATAAATCTTTCAATTGTGAATTGCAGGCTATCCAGCTCAGGCAAGAAAACCATAGAATAGGAATTTCTTTTTTGTTTTACAGAAGTTTAGTTATTATTGCTTAACATTTTCCATGTTTTGCTGACAGAAATTCTTTGGGGAATGTTTAAAGAATGGACTTTTTAGTGGATTTCTTTGGGGTATTCTTTTCAAATAGTCACTGTTGAAATCATCCTGAGGCATATTTGGATCTTAAGTCACTTTAAACTGTATTAAGTCACCATGTAAAGTTCCTACTAGTAGCTGGGAATTACCTTAGTAATATTAGCCACTTTTCAAATATAAAATCATCTACTGGTGAAAACATTCTATGATTGTAGAATACAACTAGGTTTAACTTGGTTGTTGATGATATGTTTTCTTATAACTGTATCTTTGTTATCTCTAAGCACAATTTTCATCTTGCCTTAAGCTTCTGATCGCTTTATTTGGTACCAGAATTTATAATGCCAGAGCAATCCCTACCCTCTTTGACGAGTCACATATTTAAATTTGGTGGGTACACCCTGGCTGAGTTGAGTAAGGAGTGGCCGCACAAGCAGCTTCACTGACGGCTCTGAAGGAGCAGTAACCTCCATCTGGGCTGTGACATTAAGCTAGAGCAGACTGAAACTGCTTTCTTTAGTAGCTGGCACTGTTATGGTTAGAAAGCATAGCCAGACTGTACTTATACAAAGTAAAAACCCATGCCAATGCAGGAACACAAGATACTGCAGAATCATGAAACAACTTTTTCTTTTTTAAATGTTACATAAACCTCATGGTGCAACTGTGGTAGAATAGGAAGCTATAGGAAGCTATTTTTAATGTGTAACTATTATATGCCTCAGGAGATCAAAATGTTTTTGACTATATTTCTGCTTAAACTATTAAGGACACTACTGGAAAAGTTCTTAAAAGGAAACTGGATTATTTGGATTAAAATATTTTTAGTAGTCTGATAATTATGTAAGAACATGAAGAAATGTGAGGGGAAGTAGAACCGTGTAAAGCAGAAGGGAGTGTACTCAGTGGTAAAAATGAGGTGAGAAAATGTTATGTTTTGGTATAAAACATGTTTCCTGGTAGTACTTTTGCTGAAATCAGCATTATGAAGCAGACTTATGATGATAATTAGTTATGTAAACTCATAATGCAAACTTGTAGTGTGTTGCAAGACTGCTAAATTTGTTAACTTTATTTTTTTTAGACTACTTGGTGATTTTACTAATATTTAAAATGATAGATACAGGGAGAATAGGACAATTCTTTCTTTGTTTTGACTCAATAACTGTTCTACTGCCTTTTTGCCTAGTGAGTTAGAGAATCATTTTGGCCATTTAACTTGTATCTGCAGTATGTTCATATAGTGCAACATAGTTTTGCCTCTTAGTTATTAAGACCAGCCATAAAAATCCATTTTAAATGGTGACTTAAGAAATGTATCCTTGTCAATAAACATGAATTTGTAGCCTCAGTCATCTTTGATGACTAAAATATATGGTTGCAAAACATGAAATGGTATTAATTATTTAGTCTAAGTGCTCTATTCTGATACTTTTTGTACTTACACACACATTTTCTTTTCCTAGGTATCTTTTTAGTGCTGAAATGGACACACTAATTGTGAACCATGTGGTAAGGAGCTCCTTCTAAAATATGCAGTAGCACATTTACTGGAATTTAACAGGCTGTGTACTTTAAAGCCTCTCTTGCCTGTAATCATGTGAACAAACCTTGCAAGTCACAATGCCAGCTTGAGATCCAGCACCGCTCGGAACAGCAGCACTGGAGCAGCCCCTGCCACTGGGCAAGGGACAGAAAGGAGATGGTGACCTGCAACAGGATGAGAGACCTCGCTTACCAGGATTTGCTCACGGATTTGCTTCTGGCAACTAACATTTCCATTTTTCTCAAAGCTTCTACATCTGTGTCATCGGACAAAGCCTCAGGAGTGGTGGCAGAGCAAACTGAAGCCTTCATTTTCAAGTTTGAAGAGAAAAAATTATTTACATGTCTAAATCCCAGAACTGGCTGTTCAGAGGTCACTCTTTGTTGCCCACTGCTGTGAACCATTAAGACTTCCAAAAGCTCTAAAAGAAACGAGGCATAGTCTGGGGCAGAAAAATCTTACTGTTTTAAATTTGCTTAAATTCTATTTCATTGTATGATGTGATTTTTGTCCTACCAGAGGAACATGAAGGATGGAATGTTTCTATCATTGCTTGCATGAATGACTACTTAAATCGACTGTCAGAGCTTGCAGGACAAAGCTTTGACCTCTCTTAAGTTTGTTTAAAACTGAAGAAAAATATCTTTTAATTGATTAGGACTTTATTTTTAAAGGAAAATTATTGATTCATGCAATGAATTTTACTGTTTTATCAGCCTTCCACCTCAGTATTTATATATATTTTTTGTTACAAATTTAGGTAAATGTTTAACTTTGTGTTTTAATGTTGCCTTGCCTTTTTTTTTCCTTTCCTGTTTAAGAGAGGTTTTTCTGAATCAAACCCTTGAATACAGTGACAATTAGTACAATTTCCAGACATATCAGCAAGAGTTTGTGTACTAAGTGTGGGAATGTAGATGTTAAGAGGAAGCACAAATAATGACTTTTTTTTTTCCATTCACAAAGGAAGCACTAAGACATCAAGGTTATTCAACAGAAATTAATAAATGTAGCCTGGAAAGTTATTATTTTGCCAAACTGTGAGAGGACCTCTGAAATAATAAAGATAAAATAAAACAAAAACCTGGAGAAATTGTCTAATTTTCTTAAAAAAATAGTAGGAAGCAAAAAAAAAAAAAAAAAGGCCTTTCACAGTGAAGAAAATCTTCAGGCAGGGGAAAAAAAGATTTGTTTGACAGAGTGTTAGGGTAGCTTGAAAGAACAATCCAGGGCCTGTTCTTTGCTGCTACTTCAGAAGTGTGTTGGGCATTTAATCTTATTTGCCCTGTCTGCAAATAGAAGATGATAATGCCCTTTTTGCAGGGTTGTGCAGTCTCTAGAAGTTTCACAATGAAAGAGAGAAGTTTTTCATAGGGTATTTAAAATTGCTGTTGGACCTCATGTTTTTAAAATAAAATTTCAGACTACACATCCTGTAAGAGATGGGTCTCTAGGGCAGTGTAGGCAATGTTTAAGTGGGATGGTTTTTTGTTTCTTTTTTTTTGTTGTTTTATTTTTTAAACTGTTTAATGGACTGATTTTTGGTATCCTCTCTTGAATATGCAGGTCTCTGGAGACTGAGAGAAATGAGAGTTGCTGGGAGTAAAAGAGGCTTCTTTAGGAGATCCCATCATCATCAGAATTCTGTCATCCTCACAAAAACTTGAAATTAGTATGGCCCATATCTTAGTATTTCAGCTACTATACTTTCAGCAACATTTTGTCTGGCTAACATCTTAAATGCCATGGCTTTCCCATTAGATAAGCAGGCTGATTTCATTACTATTTCCTGACAGAACAAGATTAAAAAAAAAAAAAAAATACTTGTGTTGTGAATCTCCTGTAGAGAATTTTGGTGACAGAAACAGAACTGTTATTGTATGGCTGTACATATTTTATGGTACAGAAAAGGAAATTAACAGGAAATTAGTGGAATCTGTAGAAAACCTATGTAAATATAAAATACAACAAGCAAATGGCCTCTCCACAGTTTATTCTGGCAGTAGCAATCATGTTTATTCTGACAACAGGCGAGGAGTATGCCTAGGGTGGTGTCTCCTGACCCCTGCCCCATGTTGCCAGCCTTTAGCTCTGCTCTAGTGTGGCTGGTTGTCACCACAGAGCGATGCAATGGGACTGTGCAGATTTGTCCTCTGGCATATCCTATACCTTGACCCCGAGTGTAGCTCTGTGCTCTTGCAAACAGTCTTGAAATATGTTCTGGCCTGGAGCAAAGGCCCAAGTTTATAAGGCTAGAGACATAAGAAGCCCCATAATTTGACTCCTGTCTGAAACTTTCAGCATTTAGGGTACGAAAGGCAATTAACAAAGCAGATACAGAATTAAGATATTTTATCAAATTATCAAAAGTAAGAATGCAACATTTTTCTCTTTGAGTTATCAGTGAAGGGACAATAGTGTCTGTTACCTGCAATTTTGCCAGTGGTAAGTGCCAGCTCACAGCTGAAGCACAGGTGTATGAAATCCTTGTCATTTATCGACACACTCATAAGATGCCACCAAATGTATCAGGCTCTACTGTAATAGAAGAAACCAGAATTACTGTATGATAAAAATGGATGTGTTATAATTGTTGGTGAATTAAAGACTCAAAAAGAGATTAACCTTTGATAACAATTTATCTGTCTTTAATTAAATCCGGAGTGATTTAAATAAATAGGAGCATCTTTAGGGCTTATGTTTTAATTGTGAAAATGACTAATTTGTGCATGTTATTTCAAGTTACTTTAACTGCATTACTTGCATAAGCTCAAGAAGCAGAATTTCATTCCATCTGGTGATTATTTACTTTCATTAATCATACAGTCAGAAAACATACAATTAAAAAAATAATTACTAAAACCCTGTTTGAACCTAATTGAGAAATTTAGGTGACTAAATGTGTCCATATGGAACCTGAAAATTTCAACACACTTCAAAAAATGAATAGAGAAAACAGTCAGGGAGGTAAAAATTCTGTGATTTCCTCAAAAGGCCTGTTTTTCCTACTATTTCAACAGGTTTATGTATCAAGAGTAGGTGTACATAAACTGCTTTTGAAGACTTTTTTTTTTTAAGTTAATGTGTTATGTGTGCTCTGAGATGGAAGCTGTTTACTTTCACTGCACTGTGAATCTCTAAACCAAGTTAAATACACAAGGAGACCTAGTATGTTAATTTAAGGATCAAAAAAATGTTTTCAATTGGTTATATTAGGTCTGTCAGTAAAACATTTTTGGACTTAAGGAGATGCATGACTCACCTGAGGACGAGGCATGTTGAATCATTTACAGGTTGGGCACTTTCCAAATCACGAGTGCTATCATCCTGATACCCTTAAAAACCACTGAGCTGACTTGCAGACCATTACCTTCTAGCAGGAAATTACTCAGAAGCCTCACTAGATCAGCAGCAAGCCTACAAGTGTACTTCTCTGCAGTGGGACATGACCACACTGTCTCCTGTCTTAGACATGAAAGCCATATGATAAATAATAATAACAATAACAAAACCAGTAACAGTAATAAATATCTAATATCTAATAAATGAAAAGTCTTAATAATTTCATATATATCTAATATACTGAAATTCAGAATGAATAATGCTGGTAAAAAGTAGCAGATTGCATCACAAAAAAGCCTTTTTTGCTGTACTGTTACAGATGTTCCAACTATGCAAAAACAGGTTGCAATGGTATACTTTTAAAACTCCAGTGGTATGAGAATGTGCACATGTGCACAGCAGATCACTGGTTATTGCAGTAAAGGCAGCCTCTGCTTCTGCTATATATTTTCCCAACTGATATGCTCTCTTTTTTTTTTTTTTTGGCGTTGTCATATGGTATAACACTTTTACTAGTTGACTCCTCCCATTTTTCTTCAAACCACATCCTGATTTTTGGCCTCAGAAACTAAACATATGCACAACTTGCAGAACAACACATGATATTGTTTCTGTATAACATCATACCAGCTGGGATATAAATTCTTACAGACAATTTTATGTGAATGAAAAATACCTACATTAAGACATTTTCCATAGTTGTGCAATACATACCATAGTAGAGCATATGGTTTAGAGTCAGAGATCCTCACTTAGAATCATAAAAAAATCTCAAGTCAGGCCACAGATCTTCAGACAGTGTAATTTTGAATAGATCATTTTAATTTACTTGTATTTTATTTCTTACTTCTTCTGTTTTGGATTTCTGATAGCCAAACTCAGCTAGTTTGTGGGTATGTTTAAGATCTGTAAATTTTATCCATTTCATTCATTCGGTATCAAGTCCAATAAAATTATCATTTAACTAAGGAATAGGTAATTTATGATGAAATTTTAACTTGTGTAATGATTTGAAGATATGCCAATAGGCATGACTCCTCATTTTTGGCCAATATATTTCATACTTATTTTCATTAGTAAAAAACTATTTTGTTTCTGATTTTTTAGTGTTGTTTATTTATTTATGTATTTATTTGTTTATTTGGGGTGATGGTGGAAGTGGTTGGGTGATTGTTACATTCCCCTTCAGGATAAAGAATCTGCGTGTGAGGCTTTTCTCCCATGATCTGTAAACTTTAATCAAGTCATACTCAGCCCTCCTTTCTGATAATCAAAGACATTGAGTTTATGCTTTCGCAGCAAATAATTTTCTTCTGTTCTCAAATTAATTTTATATGCAATTTTGTGAAGTCTCCATTTTTTCCCACCATTCTCATTAAAATATGGACAACAGATCTGTGGGAATTATTCCAACAATTGCGTCAGGATTCAAGGATTACATTCTCTGCTCATGAAGCTTCATGGTGGGAGCTCATGTTGGGTTGCTGGTCCACTATGGCCCCTAAATCCTTGTAGAGTTGAGGCACTGCATGTTACTATACTCCATTTTTGAGGGGGTGAAATCCATTTATATTATATTTAACTATGTATTCGTGTCTCCTAAGATGCTCATTTCTTGCAATGGATCTAGCTGATAAAGAGATCTCCTCTTCCTTGGTTTCATAATTACGTACTCACCGAGTAATCTTTCTGTCATCCTCAGATCCTTAGCACGGTAATTTGTACTCGCGCCTCTGGGTCACTGCTGGGAATACTGAATAGCACTGGGCATAGTAAAGGAGCCTGCTGGATACAATTAGAAACAATTCAATATTAATTTTCTTTTTAATGTATCCTTTGATGATCTGATAGCCAGCTCTTGATTGAAATTGTGTACATTGATGCTATGTAGCAGACCTTTTATTTTCTTAATAAAATTATCTTGCAGCATTTACAAACTTTTATTATGCATTTATCGATTCAACAAAAAGAAGAAAAGCATCCAATGGACAGGTGAAAAAAATCTGTTTGCCACATAGCAGAAAAAAGACTCAGATTAATATTCTTCAATTTTCTCTGCACATGTAACTTCATTTCAAAACATTTCATATATAAATAATACTGTTCATCTTTCAGAACTGGATGGATTCTGACTTGCCTGACATATCTATCTCAAAATGTGTAAGGGCTTTCTGAATTTATTGGAACCACCTCTGAGAAGCTTACAGGACTGATGCCAGACACTGGTGTATGCACTTTCCTCAGTTGTATTTAAGATGTTTTGCCAACAGTTTGTCTCTCAGATTATGCTTTATAATTTGCCACAAAACCCAAATTCACAAAATTGGATAAATATTCTTAACTAATTCTTAATCCACCTTTTGGCAGACGTACCTTGTTTTCATTTCTGTCTGTAAAAGCAACAACACTGCATCTATTATGTTGACAGATAGAGGTACATGCAGAATCCTCCTAAAACTTTAGTATTGTCATAGCCTTCCTCCTTCTCACCCCCCAGTATTTAATGTTAATGTGCCTGAAAGGTGTTTGCATTTTTCCAAGTAAAGAAAAAGGAGGGAGTAAACTTTAAAATGAGTCAACTAATTTAAAATGTCTCCCTTTCTTCCTTTGGACCCTTCTCTCTTCCGGAAGAGTGTTCTGGTGAAATTTATTAGAAAGAAATTTCCAAGCAGTTTATTCTTTTTAAAAAGAAAGTTTATTCTTTTTAAAGCAAATCTAAAGCTTTTGGATTTATTGGACTTTTCTGTCTTTGTGTAAGTTGAATATCACAGCTAATAGCACAGTAATAATTACATGTCATTTTCTTCATCCTCTTTGTGCACTGCCAATCTGCAAAGGTGTCTCATTTCACACATCATTTGTGACGTCCTCTAGTAATACCACATATTTTGGGGAATAGCTGGTGAATGTAGCCATAAATCTCCATTTTGAGATGTCTAGTTCCAGATTCTGGACCCAATTCTATAATTATTCAAAGCGGAGAGTTCTTGGTGAAGTCAATGGGCCAACAAGACTATGCTCAGATCCCAAGAGAAGGAGTACAGGTAACTAAACTAAAGTGCAGGACTGTAGGATTTCCCAGTCCTTCAGCCAGGCTGCAGTGGCCACAGCCCAGTGTAGGAAAGAGGGTCCTCCTATTTGTCTGCAGCTAGTGACCCATGGAGTCACTGCAAGAGGAGGGAATTGGGGCTGGTGCAATACTCTGGACAATCTGCCCACATTGTGGACAGAAAGCAAGCTAGTCTGATGGTCCTATTCCATTCAAGACAGCTACTACAAAGGTACACTGTTAATTCCTACTGAGGCAAAGCAACCACAATTCAACAGTGATCCAGACCTGACTTCGACACAGAGACAGCTCGTGAAATTGAAAAACAAGAATAAACCAAAAAGTACTATATGCATCTTAGAAATCTTATCAAGCCTGGCAGAGATATTTATTGCTCACTGATGACTGAGAATCTCATCTTGCTCAGGGAGTAGCTGTGAGTTACTAATGGAGCAAAAATGTGGGGTGAGCAAAGAATGACAGTCTATGGCTGATTACTCTGATGTCATGCTTTGGGAAAAGCAGCCAGAAATGTGCAACTCATTCTGCTTTAGAATCAAAGGCACCTAATTACAATCTCATTTTGTTAAAACACAGTGCTAATGACTTGCTTGTGCAGTAGCTGGATACCATATCAACTGCCATATAAGCTAAGTTTTTCCATTCTAACAATCCCAGTTATGGTATTTGCCTGTGCTTTAACGTTCACCAGTTGTTGCTGTGTGTCACTGGAGAGGAGGGATGCAGCAGTTTACACTAGGCAGTGAAAGTGAAAGGAGTAACTGGCAGATAAACTTTCTACTAAGATGTCCTCACTTTAGAAGAGCTGATTGAAGTAACTTATAAAAAATAGTCTGTTAAAAATCCAACCATGCTTCTTCAGGTCAAAGATGAAATCCCATGAAATCCCTTTCTCTCTTGTAATCTCCTCCTCTTTTTAATTTTTGTAATCCGATTTTTTTTTTTTGCTGGCACTCAGCTGCTTGTATCTTTTAATTTTTTTTCTATTTAGGTTGCTTCTTCATGTTTTCTACAAGTTATGCACCATCTTCCAAAACTTTACTATGAAATTTATATATACACATTCTCAGAGCTCCTACTACTTGCAAAACCCTACTTTTTGTTAAGGGTTGCTTCTATTATCTTCCAAGCATTCTTCTGAGAGTGAGTGTATTGTTAAATATGAAGGATACCTTGTTTTGCTCCCTATGTATTCCTTTCCTCCAACAGATCCTGAATTAAGTACATGCATGGATGATATGCATTGACATTTGTTATTATTTGATCTTATTCTGTGAAATCTTCAACAAATTCTGCACATTTTAATCTGTTAATTACAGTAAAGTCTGTTATATTAAATATTTATCTGAAAGGAATTCTCTGAAAATACAGAAATTAAGATAGATTTCTAAGTAGCTGTGGGTTTTTGGGATGCAATAAGGACAAACTTCATACCAAACCACATTTTTCACGTGGCATTAAATGGCTTTAGATTTTGATAAGTTTGGTTTTCTCCTATATGTCTGATGCAATCTATTACATGTGTAATTGTATTTCTGAGTATGTTCTTTCTTCAAATGTGAATTGCATTAATTCTTTCACTGTGGTTGATACTGTGACAGTGCCCATCTCTCTAAATCTATGTAACTGGTATTTTTCTCCAGGTTCATAGTTCTTGTCTCTCCAGGTCTCTGCCACTTGTTTTCAATAACCTTTCATATGAAGTAGTGTTACTCTTAGCTTTTGTGTCAAAAATCAGATACAATCTCAAGAAAACAATGTGGGTTTCAAGCTTTTCACACTCAGGTGATATTCAGAGGAGAAAAAGATCTGTAAATATTACTTTTAAGGAGCATGGAGGCCAGCCAGAGTTGAAATAGGAGCCTTTCCAATGCATCCTGAAGAAGCAACAGGGGTAATAATAAAACCAAATTTCCCCCTGTAAAGAGAAACATTTTTGGAAGGATGGACTCATTAGCTACGTGCTGAGGGCCAAGTTATTTTCTATTTCCTTCTCATTACTTCTAGGCCATGACCATGGTCTAACTATATTCCAGATCAAAACACTACCTGGGAATATTAGTAAGCTGAAAAAGAAACCAGTAAAACAGTTATAGTCCCAATGTTAGTACGAAATTCAGGACCATGATCTTTTAACTGCACCCGTAAAAGGTTATGTCAGTTGTAATTTTTGCTTCTTGCGGATGCCCAGCATTCAAAGAGCTCTCCACAAGTTCACATTCAGATCTGCTGAATTAAAAAATCAGGAAAAGGCATTGATGAGCTCAGTTTTCATGGGTTGCTTGCGGGGAGAGAGTCAAGAAGGCAGCCCACTCCCCAATCTCTGCTAAGTCCTGTTTTGGGTGCAGGTTTACTCATGTGATTTGGCACCAGTCACTAAGTTATTTGCCAGCTGTGTGTATTTAGTGTCTCGGGTATCACTGCTGTCTCCTCCTTTCCTAACTCTCCAAAGGAGAGTCTGCTGGTGACTAGACAGCAGAGGGATTCTCTAGCCTCTGTTCTCAGGAGCAGGGCAACAGAGCAAGGGCAAGCTACAACAGATTGTTGCTCTTACTCCTCCCAATGTTGTAAATTAAAACAAGAATATGAAAAACCCATATGACTTCATCCCTCAGACCACAAATGAAGCTGAGTCAGCAAGTGGTGAAGAAAACTACATATATTTATAGTGAATGAGCAATTATTTCTTTTTCATGAAATGTTTGTAGCTAATCAACTCAAATAGCTGCCTATCTAATAAATACAAGCTGCATAAAATCCTGCCAAAAAACTGCACTTGGATGGTATATTTGGCAGAACTACTCTCAAAGCATATTTGATGTTCACTATTTGAGTCAATAGGTTGAGACCTGAGTAAGATTAGGAAATTATTTTGATTTTTTTTTTCCTACTAGATGCCTCTTTTATTCATAACCATGTTTAGTTCCACTGATTTCTGTAGATAAAATGGTGGCAGGAACTGAATTCAAAGCTAAGCACTTAACTATTTCTTTCCATATATCCTAACTTTTTAATATGTCCTAATTATGCTCCTAAGCATTTGTCTTTTATTTCTTCCCTCCCTTTCTTAAGCATATCAAATGGATTCAGATTCAATTCATTTCAGTTTGAAATTCTCAGAAATCCAGCAATTACATTTTAACTACAATTTAAGCTAAACTCTAAGCACATCCTCTGAGTACTTTTTGTTGTTCATTGTAATATAATAATAATAATAATAATAATAATAATAATAATAATAATAATAACAATAATTTTTATATACTTAATTGAAGTGTCTGACTTCAATATGAATATATATTTTACACAATTAAAATATGTATAATGTGTACACAACACTACAATAAATACAATTATGCTTTCAAAGGAGATTTTAAAGAGACTATCATATCAAAACTAGATTTGGTTCCAGTTGATATTGATTACTTATTTCCTACCTTGGAACACACACCATAGACCACTTAAACTCTGAATGCTTTCAGTTTAATCACTTTATACCGCTCCATCCTCTTCTTCCTCCAGGATCTTTACAGACATGTAGGTAGTCAGACACAAAAATTCAGAGAGCAAAGTCAGGAAGAGTAAATTCTATTGACATTAACTTCCCATGAATTTCAGCACACAGATTTTTCCATGTAACTCCTATTAAAATTAATGGGAATCATGTGACTCAAACCTCTGCACACTGAGCAGTTTCCTTAGTGTACAGAAGAGTCTGCATCTAGTTTCCCAGTCCTTAAACAAAATGATGGAGGTACAGTGACAATATATCACTCAAATATCTCATATATTTAGTATATTATAAAGCTTTGAAGAAACATTTTTAAAAGCAGCTTTAGCATCAGAAGTCAGAAATCCCAGGGAAAGTTTAATTTAGAAATATTGGTATGGTTTTCATGAGAATGATAAAATAGAGTACTATACTTGCAATTTACTTTGTGACTATATAAGTTCTAACTTAAATAGCCACACAGAATGCAATAAATGAAACATTTTTCAAAACAATGGTTTAGGCTTCATCTTTCTTTTTAATAATTATGACATTTTAAATGACAACTTATTAATAGATCATTAATATAAGAATTTTTTAAAAACGAGATTTCAAAGAAAGGTTGAATAACCTATAGTAAGACTAGGCAGAAGCTGATGGGACAACTTTCAATAAAATAATGCTATAAGCAATATTTATGATGTTATGCCCAAGCAATTGAAAACAAATGTTATAATTTACCTTTGAATTATATATATATATATATATATATTTATGTCAATATTTAGAGGTCCACTGACTTAAAAGGAAGCTGTATTAGCATGAGGACAAGCGCAGATAATATAGTGGAATAAATGGATGTTCTGAGTGTCTAACTGGCACACAGAGGCTCTCAAGATTTTCCAAATACTCTCTGGATTTGTAGAACATCCCAGTTCCTTCTGTTCTTCTTCTGCTTTCTTTTTACTCCGTCACTTCATGCCAAGTTGCCTTCTGCCTCTGCATACCACTCACAGTTAACTCTTGTGAAATTTTGAATTTCCTTATGTATCACTGATCTCTAAGAAAGCCCTCCAGTTGTATACTCTTCAGGACAGTTGTCTTTTTATAAGTCACAACAAGTAAGAATTTATATTTCTTAAATTCATGCTACAACAAAAGATGAAAAAGTTAATAAACTATTTTCCAGTAAGAAATAAGGCTGAGAGTATTATCGCTTTGGAAATTTAAATTCAGTGACTTCCTTTTTGCTCATACAACATGTCAATGAATTTAAGGTAGCTGATAAGGATTAAGGTCCACCATTGCCAAGCCGTGGACTTCTCCTAAGAAGTGTAAAAAATGGTGCATTTAGGCTATAATGGCCTGATAAAAATAAGAATATTTGCTTTCAGACTGTTATTTAAGTCACTCAAAAAACCTTAGGGGTATTATCTACACAAATTCAGTCCACTCACGTGGCAAAAATAAGTAAGTAGGTAGATAAAGAGGAATTGTTTGAATTCCATTCTAGCAATGTTCTCTGGGTTTGGTGCAAGCAGAATAGCAGAAAGAACAGCGGTGTCCCAGCTCTCTCCCAGGAGTGCATAAGAACAATATTCTGTGTTTTATTGCAGGAGGTGAAAGCTATGGTATTTAACAGAAACTTCAGCAGAAACTTCTGCACAATTAGATGCAATCTGCATTAAATCAGAGTGGAGATGCATCCTGGCCATAAAAATTCTTTCATAAAACAGCAGCTTTTTCTTAATAGCAAGGTTTTTTTTTTTAAATTTAACAGATCAACAATACAGACCTTGCTGAACTAAACTACTTGGTTTATTTTTGACTCAGGAAAAGCTATCACTTCTTACCCAATTTACCAATAATTTTAGACTCTTTTATAGTATGAAATATGAATGACCAACTGCTATGAACTTCCACTGTCTCCATGACTCCTATGAAATATAACCTTGGCGATTTCAACTTCACCTTCATTTTGTCTTTACTGTAAACAGCACATACATGTTGGTTTATTGGCGGTGCTGAGAAGATGTTTTCATATTACTTTGACTACGAAGCATGCCAGAAATATTTTCTGTTATTACTATTAATAATCTCCATGATATCTTCATTGAGTGGGTTCTCTGCTTTGAGATGCAAGTGCATAGATGAGTGGATTTGATTCTGCTATTCTTGAAATTATCTGGAAATATGAAGGAGATTGGGTGGTTCACTTGTTAGATACCATTTCTCCTAACATGTTTTTCTTCCTACTGATTCTCACATCCTGTGCTATAGATTGGGGTTTGCAATGATCAGAAAGGATGCTGGCATAAGGTATTATTCTTGAAAGCAGAAACAGAGAATTTACTCATCAGCTTGAGATGCTTTTCAAAGAAATTCACTACCATCATAACAACAAAGTCAAACATAATCTTGTTCATGTATCATAGAGAAAAATGTTGAGTTTTGTACTAATATGCCTTGAATTTTTAATGCAAAAATGTATGATTTTGTTTTAATCATCATATTTCTGAAAACTTTCAAAATTGAAATGTCCCTTACAGTCTTCATGGTCATGAAAGCAAAATAAAGCTTAGCTAAAAAGGAAGGTATAATCGTGGCTTTGAATCTCTAATATTTTGGCATTAGCCCCAAATGTTTTCTAATTATGCCCTTAAGTAACACCTCAGGATCAGAGAAGCTAAATGGGGTAAAGAACGTGAAGAAAAACAACTATTCTTCTTTAAAAAATTAAAATTGTTCATTCAATTAAAAAACCCTTAATAAAAATCTCTACTTGAGTTCAAGTTGCCCACGGGAAGGTCTAATTCATGCTGTCCATTAATGAAAGCTTTATATGACCATTAAGGAAAAACTGACAAGTTATCACAGCAACCTCAGTAATGCTTGTTAACACATATAAGAAATAAAAGCTGGATACTTAAAATGTACCCTAAATTTTACTTTTATTAGGTCAAACTTAGTAAAATATTAATAGGTTTAAAAGATCTGTAATTTCAACTACTGAGACATGTTTTTAAATGCTGCACTGAAATTTCTTCTTTTGTAGCTGACAAGTGTACTCTTTGATTAAACGTGAAACAATGCTGCCAATAAGTTAGTCATTGCAATACTTTGCTGAATTCTCTTAGTATAGAGACAATATTTTCCAAATTGGAACTTCTAACAAACATTTATAAAATATAAATCAAATTAATGTCTAGAACGTGTTCTTGTACAAATAAAAACAAGTAAGCTCTAGTTTTTAAAAAGAAGATTGGTGAAAATTAATAATTTTGAGAACTTACATATTGTTCTCTGTATTTATAGGACTCCAGAGCTACAGTTATAAAGACAAAGTAAGCATCATAATTCCTATTTGGATATGAAAAGATTTCTGGGACACTAATGCATTTTTTTAAAGATATACTTAAGATACATTTCAGATGCTTTTTTTTTCCTTGCTGAAAATTTGCCAGTAGGCATTCTGAACTGCATTCCACATCACTTAAAAAAGCATATTTACATGCCTTAGTTAAAGTCATATCCCATTGAATGAGGGAAAAAATAAGCTTTATAGAATTTAGAAGTCTATTCTAACAAGCACATCACAGCTATCTTCACATAAATCAAATCCAGTGGATTCATATAAAACCATTTTCACTTTTGCTAGAAGACATTTGTACAGGTTATGTAGTATGATCTAGTTTTGAGTGTTGCATGTTTTTAGATTATGACAAAAGCTGTAAAAAAGAGTTTATTATATAGTGTCAACAAATTAACAGTAGCTTAGAACAATCACTGTAAACCACTGAAAAGTAACAGAAATATTTTTTTTTCAATTGGTGACTTCACTTTAGCAACACAGTTTGTAAAAGATTTATTAATTTTGAATTTTTTACACTATGGGTAACATGTCCATTGATTTCACAGGGGGATATCAAATCTCAACAAATATTACAAACTTCTCAAAACAATTACTACAACTAAATTTATTTTAAAATTTTAAACTGCATGGCTTTCATCTTTAACTTAGAAAAGTCAGAATGAGATTAGAGCTTCTGGTCACAGTCACTAATACTTCTACTGCTTTTAAAGATGATGTTATTACATCTGTTAGCAGCCAGGACATGAATATACTGAATGTCTGTCAACACAGAACATAGGCATCTCTGTCTGTAGAATTAGCTGGTACTGATACAAATATATACAGATATATATATATGTGTGTGTGTGTGTGCTTGTGTATATCTTTTCATATTCTCCTCCCCCCTTCTGTGAAGTTTATAATTTCTTGAAATTGTCTTTTTTAATTGTTTTGCACCCCAGTCTGTGTTCTGACCGCTCTCTCTCATTTATGCTTTCTTTGTCAACTCATACCACTGAAAAAAATCTCTCAAAAATCCAGTTTACACTTCAGAAGCTTCCTTCATTTTTTTTCTTTCCTGATTTTTTTTGCTTCTTTTCATCAGCAATTTACCTGCATGTGCTGTCCATTATTTTTGTCCAAAATCTTCCTCTTTGCAAATGCTGGTGGACAGATTCTTAACTTCCCCTTCTCCCAACACTGCTGTGTACTTCATTCACTTTGGTATAAACAAACTCAGGAAATTTTCAGCCTACTTCTGTTGTCGCTTTTGTCAGTGGTGACATTAAAGGCTCTGCTCATTTAATCATATAATCATAGAATGGGTTGGAAGGGAGCTTAAAGATTGTCTGTTTCCAGCCCCTGCCATGGGCAGGGACACCTTTCACTAACCCTGGTTGCTCCAAGCTCCATTCAACCTCACCCTGAACACTTAGAGGGATGGAGTGTTCACAGCTTCCCTGGGAAATCTGTTTCTTGAAATCATCTTTTTTAATTGTCACCATCCTCATAGTATGGAATTTCTTCTCTGAAATTCTTCTTCTAAAGCTACTCTCTTTCAGTTTAAAGCCATTATGCCTTGTCCTATCAGTACATGCCCTTGTAATAAATTCCTTTCCCTCTTTCTTGTAGTTTCTGCAGTTTTGGCAGTTTCTGGCAGTTTCACTGGTTTCACTCTTGGTGTGGGGCTGGGAGGTTTTTTAACTAAGAAAGATCGGGTGGGTTTTTTGTCATTGCTTTGTTTTTTGTTTGTCCATTTCAAAGCTAACAATCCATTTTCCCATGTGCACTTTCTTTTCTTAGTGCCATTTTAACTTGTTCTGCTGTGTATGACTACCCTGCCCAGCCCCTGACACGAGAGACACTGATCTATCGAGTTGCCTTAACCCTTTACAGTCTATCTGTTCTATGTAGCTTTATTTAGGTGCCTACCTTGTTTTGAGAACCCATTTTTCATCCTCAATTTATTTTGCCTTATGCTGGTCTATCTTTGCAGTGCTTACTAACCCAGTTTTGTCTATACAAACCACTACCCAGAATGATATCGCTTTCTTCCTGCTATGGTTAAGAACAGGAGCCCTAATATCTTCTGGAAACACTGTATGCACAGTTCTTGTTGCCTCATAGATGCTGACACTTTTATTTTGTCCTATGCATTCAGCAGTAGCTGTAATCCATCATGTTCTCTACAAGTTTATGTTCTGAAATGTATAACAACTCCATCATGTTCATTTTGTCATTTTCCAAGCTTTTTTTTTATGTCCAGGCAGCCGAATCTTTGCAAAAGACAATACTGCCTGCTTTTTCCAGAAGTCACAATGTTGATGCAACTCCTGAGCAGGTTGTCATAGGCCTATAAGCTCTCAGAAACCTACCTGATGCAGAGACAACAATAATTTGTCCCTTGCTAAATTTAAAGGTAAAATGTAGGAATGGATGCTCATATTTATATACCAGCTACTATAATTCTGCCTCTGCATTCTGTAACAGTGAGGTGGCAAACTAAAGGAGAGAAAGAATTGCTCCAGGATTTTATTTATTTTTGCAGTCGATTATAGGTAGTGGGACTACAGAGAAATGACATTATATACAGGTGAGATACAATTTCTTTCATAACCTACCATGACAGTTTGGAAATTCTAGGTCTTAATTGCTTGCTATATATAATTTCCTTTCCCCCAGTCTAAAAATCTTTCTGCTACAATGCAGTAGTAGCAGAAAATACAGGACAACACAGGTGACAGAGAATGAAATTATTCTATTATCTTACATGCATATTTCCCTAAAAATAAAAGAAAAAGTTTAACATATACCATGAAAAAAAAGAAATATTCTAATTAATTCAGGACTAAGCGTGTGATCCTTAATCAGAAAAATACAACAACCGCTTAAAAAAAACACCAGGAAATCCTTGCTGTGTTTTTACTTCAAGAAGCAAAATGGAGTTAAGTGGACCACTGCACATTTCCCATGGGTTCTTTGAAATCATTATAACATGCCGTTTTCTGCATGTTTTCCATATTTTATATTGTCTCATAAATCTAGGACAAAGGTATCTTCCTACAATGGAGTTATATCTGTAGTCTAACATTTGAAGATTTTTTAAAAAAATGTGTGTGCTTGAAAATATGTCCTTAAACATGTGTCTCAGATCTGAAAATAAGTCTTTCCACACATGGTATTTCAGATCTTCTCATCTACCATCTACAAACAAATGATGTTCAACTGGACTCTTTCGCCCTCAAACAGGGCCTTTCAGTTTTCATCTTTTACATTTATTTTCCGTTTTTGTTGGCTTACTCACCCCTTCAAACCTTCCTATTTGTATAATCATAAAAACTAATAATTGCATTGAAAAACCCAGAATTACACTAGTTTGAATAGCTAATTTTTGGCATAACTATTCCAGAAGCAAGAATTCTGTGTGATTTCCAAATCCTGATCTTTTCTGATGCAAAGAAATATTTTGTGCATCCAAGAAATGAAACTGTCAGGCTGTTTGTTTTTAAAGACAGAATTGAGGAAGAACATCTGATTTAAATAAATTAGATTGTTTGAACATGCCTAAAGCCATGGTACGAATATGTCACTGTTTTCCTGCCTCTTAATGTGGGTCTAACTGAGTCCATTGGGCAAAGGATTTTCAAAGAAATCTCTGCTTCATTCATTCATGCACAGTTAGAAAGACAGGGAGGGAGCTGTTGTAGGATATTCTCGTTACAGTCTTGGTGTAAAATTTTGTTCTGTGGTTGCTGTGCACTTTGAAATTGTTGTACTTTGCATAGGTTCATCAGTAGTTGTCTTTACACAACTACAGAGAGGAAAATACAGAACTTTTCCTATTATCTCGTATTTGATTTCTTAAGTACTTCTAAGAAATTTTAATTGAAGGCATTTACTTGAAGGTGCAAAGTTATCCTAAACTGTTATTTATGTGCTTACTGATGTGCTTTTCCATTGTTGGAAAACAGTTGTATACTGCAGGATACTAGCTGAACATGGCTGCTGGCACAAAGAACTGCCACTGAACCACTGCTTAAAGTACTGTTTTAAAAAGTTTCACTGAAAGCCTTCAATGGACTATGATGGGACTCCTCAGCGAAAGAAGTTATGGTGCTTTTCAGGTGTCCCCTGAGGTTCTCAACATCTCTTTTCTCTTTCTCTGAAGTACTTTTGGTTTGAATGAGCTGCCTTGCAACAGAATTGTATGCCCTGTTCCAGAGGCAGCCTTGTCAAGATCTTGTAGAAGTGGTGCTCTCTACCAGTACTATAAAACATCCCAGCACATCCTAGGATTACGTTTTCCTTTTTCATGGCAGCTTCACCCTGGTAGTGATAATCATTATGTGATCGACTGATTAAATGCAAGTCTTTCTCCTCCTGTACCATTTCCAACTGATGAGCTCCCAGCTTATAGCAGAAATTCTTGTTATTAGTCCCTGAGTGCATGACCTTACACTTTGTACTATTAAATTTCATCTTGCTTCTATTACTACAGTCGTCAAGGTCATCTAATTCTTCCTGTATGAAATTCCAGTTCTTCTCAGTATGGGCAACTCTGCCAAAGTTTTTGTCATCTGAAAAATTTCATTAGCACACTCCCAGTATTTGTATCAAAGACATTAATGAAGAGATCAAATACGTCTCCTAAGACAATTCCCTGAGGAACTGCACCAGCAATTCTCCAAATTGATAGACTTCCTTTCAACAGAAGTCATATTGGTCTCTTGTTTAAGCCACTTTTTCAATGTTACAGTTCTTGTGCTAGTTATCCTATTTAACTGAAGTTAACAGAGATTAGACTGGTATCACATTAAAGTGGTAGAGGAAGAATTCTAAATGAGATGTGAAAGCGTGACCTAGGGAAGGCAATTCCATCAAGCCAGGCCTGCCTATCACCCAAATTATTTGGATTGTTGGAAAGGAGAAGACAAATGGGATGATATAACTATTAAATCTACTGAAAAAACCTCCAATGAGAAGTATAGAATCTGAAAATAGAAATATCCCTAAAATATTGGTTTTCAAATAAAAAGATATTTTCACATAGCAAATAGCTACTAAGGTATTTCTGTGCCCAAGTATATTCCCGCACCCATAACAATGCTGCTTTACATTCCCTCAGTATAACAGCATTATTTAAGCAATAGTGATATAACGGTTCATTATCAGTTGGTTGTTCAATTAATGAAGTGCCTGAGGTAAAGGCCACTGCTTTGCTTACCCAACACAATGTTTTATTAAGAAACAGGCATTCATCTTGATCATGGCACCAATTCAGCATCTACTAAATTGACAACTCTATCTGGGAATAAGTTTCTATCCCAAAGAAAAGTGGTATCTGCTATCATCTGACAAGTAAACTTCATTCCCCACCTATATTTAGCAACTGAGACTCCTCTACTGCACAGAATAACAGATCCCTTGCTTTACAGGAGTAAAATAGATTATCAGAAGTTACGTTTGCAGCCCCAAAGAAATTTGTCTATTGATGTCTGTTGATTGACCATTCACAAAATTTAAGCCCCTTCACTGATTGTTCCTTCTTACGTATGAGCAACTTTTTAGGTTAATTTTGATATCTAAGATAACTTCACTGATTTGGCTAAGACCATGGCCCCAAAAAGCAGTGGTGTCTCCACCCATCTGATGTTGTGGTGAATTTTATGTAAAAGGAAGGTAGACTCCCAGGCCTGGATCACGGAGTGGTTGACTCTTGTTTGCTGTCCTTTCCCCTTCCACCACCACAAAAATAACTGTGTACAAGGACCTTCTTAAATGTGGGTAATCCAAACGTTCATAAAACCCATCTGTGCTGGAAAATGGAGCGACTCAGGTGTGAAAAACTAAGAAGAGAGAGCAATACTGAAGGAGCTCACCCAGCTGATGTGTTTGTCATATCCAAATACTAAAAAGGAGGATGATTAAAAGAAGAACAGAGTGTTATAAAATCTTTAAGTTTTCAAAGAATGTTCTTCACATTTTTAAAAAGAAAATCCATGAGGTAGAGACCAGGTTATTTATTGTTTCTTATTTTTCCATCGCATTGGTTAGAAAGAGGCAGGGATATCTTAGTTAAGTGAAACTCAGGGGATGTCATTCACCAATAGCTTAAAGGTAAGGAATTTTCTCTTACTGTGCCAGGGTCTCTCAGCAGCAATATCTCCAAAGAAAACAAAGACAAGAGACATCTAGGCCCACGTTTCAGCATGGAGATGCAGTGACAATGGCTAGTTTCTACTCAAGTGCAGGTATCTTGGAAGCTGAGTGGAATCAGCATTTGGGGCCAAGTTAAACACATTGAATAGTATATTTTATAACAGAGATTGTGCAGTCCTGTATAATTGTATTTCCATTTTGGTTTATATAACACAGTTTCCTCCAGATCTCCTCCTCTTTTGTTTAGTATTTAAAAAATTCTTGGCTCTGTAGCCTTGGTGGACATAATTTTAAACCACATTAGAAAGAATTGTTTTTAAGTGTATGTACTATAGGTCAAAAACACTGTAAATTTAAACTACAGTAAGCCACAAAATTAAGTCAAATCCTGTGCAGAGTTAGGACAGTTTTGAACTACTTCACTAATTGAAAGTTGGCTCTAACACTGCTAATTTCTGAGTCAATATTGTACAATTTGATCAGCTTCTGCAAGAAAGCCATGACCTATGTTTGATTCATTATAAGGAAAAAAAAAAGTCTTTCTTGCTCTTCACAATATTTATGAAGAAGCACAAGTCTGTACCTGATTACTTCTATTCTCTTGTCTCAGAGAAAAACACATATCATAGACTGATGCTATTGCCTGCCCCCTTTCTGCTAATTTACCAGTGGCTTAAAGCTTCTTTGTATCTGGCAGAACAGCCCTACTCTTTTGCCTAGTCCTTCAATCCAGCAACTCCACAATGCATCAGAAGTTGCCCAGGTAAAGCAGTACATGCACCTAACCTATCAGCTGAAAGCCTTTCTACAATATGTCAAGTATATCTGCAACATTTGTTAAAATTGAAATTTAGATGACTCTCTCTTCACATGCATCAAGACATTTTATATTTTTGTGATTTGGAGTTAATGTTTTTTCCAATCCCAGACAGAGAGTTCTGATTATCTATGGAGGATGATCCACAATCCTTTTCATTCATCCTGGAATAGCAAATGAGTATGTTTACTCTGTCATCTGAAAAGATGATACCTTGAAGCTGCACTATTGAGTCTGTCACAGCTCTGTTAGAGGGAGGTGACCCATTTACTGATAGAAATGACTAGAAAATATAAAGCTAGGTTGAGATTTTGTTTAAACAAAACTAGCCCTGATATGAACCTACTTGCTCAGACAATGGACTAAGTAATGATACCTTAACTGTTCACACATTATGACAAGACTGCTACAACTATGAGCACCATTTTAATTTTAAAGATAATTTTCATAATATTCCCACTTTCTCTCTAATACATCTTCTCTAGAACACATTTTTGAAAGACATTTTTCTACAGTAGTTATTCAAAACTTGAAGATTTAGACCATCTCTGACAGAAGCAGTATAAGAATTGGTCTTAAACACAAGAAATGGCATTTGAGATAAATACAATGAGATTATTATTTGTATATTTTTTTCATAGCAGTTAACACCAGGTGAGGTCATTGTATTGTGCTATGGTCTTTCCATCATGAGCCTTCACATTTTACCCCATTGGTCTGTCCTGAGGCCAATAACCTGTGTTTGGAAAAAGCACAGCTTCCAGCAAGTGAATTCATCTTGATCTGTAGACATTAAAAGATAGGGAAGTGATCATACCGTTTTATAACTTGTTCTAGTGGTTAACCACTCATGGTTAACATGTGGCTTAGCTCAGCTTCCAGCCTTTAGTTCTTGTTATCCCTTTCTTTGTCTGTTTAAATTTAGTACTCTGTGTTTTCACATTGTGAGAGTATTTACACTTTCACAGTCACCTCCCAGTCAAGTCACTGCTCCATCTTCCTTTTGATAGACTAAATAAGTCAAGCTCTTGCAGTGTCTCCCTGTGGGCATTTCATCCAATGTTGAATAGTCTTCTGTCTCTTTTCTACAACATCTCCATATTTAAAGAAAACCCAACAAACCAAAACTCTTTAAACTGTGGACAACAGAAAGGGGAAAAGTATTTTCTTATTTGTCTCATTATTGCCGAATAAAGATATACACATTTTAGATCCTGTTTCTCACTTGATTATTTATAGCATTACAATTGCTGTTTTTCAGCACTATGCCTGTGGTTACCTCTTCACTATGATACTTAGAGCTTCCTCAGTCAATGTATTTCTGAACAGAGATGCCCATCCTGCTGGGCTGGCCTGGATCTTTTTGCAACATGGGCTGGCTTTTTTATTATTTTCTGAATGATCTCATTTTACCAGTAATTCAGAATGCAGTTTATGGCTGTGTTGTCCTCATTATTATTTACTGATTCTCCAATCTTTCTGCCACCCACAAATTTTCTAAGAATGATTTATGTTTATGTTTTAACTCATGGGTGAAAATGTTGAATAATGCTGAGTCTAATGTTGATCCCTGAGGAGCTTCCTAGGATCACTTCCATTTGATGATGATTTACCACTGACTAACTCTTTTTTGAGAGCATTCATTTAATAAGTTTTGCATTCATCTGCATTGTGCTCTGATGAACTTGTAATGTGTTATCAGTGATCTGAAACCAGATGTGAAAAGTGTTCTAGTTACAGTGACACGAATTCTAAGCGCTCATTGGGAGAGACTAAAACGCAAGTAGTTGTCCAGGTTATAAAGCAATGTATTCCTCTCATCTGTCTATCTTTCTATAGTGTGCTAAGTATTTCTACAATACTTATTCAAACAGAAATTTAGATGATATCTTGTCATACCTGTGAAGATAGTCCATCTATTTCTCCATTTATGAAATAAATTTAGAAAAATTGAAATGTTGAACAACAAATTAAGGGAAAAAACCCCAAAACAAAGAAAACCACTTCTCAAGCCACTTTTCTGTGGTTCTAATCCACATTTTTTTTGCAGCAGAAGAGGGAGAATAGGGTTATCTCAGTTAATGCTTTGGAAACTCATGCACTACACTTTGCACAGCATGCCATCTTTTCCTTCTCTTCCAAATGGTGCATGTGTGGATACTATACAAGAACACTAATTCATTTTAGGATATTAGGTCCAGAGAAGAGTTTTCCAATCCAAATGGGACTAGAGTAATATGATTACTTTAGGCATACCCTGAGAGTTAAAATGGGATGTGACTTTCACCTATTATCTGCAAATACAAAAGCTTCAAATGTTTATAGTATGCTAGTCTCTACCACTAAAGAATTTGCTTGGAATTGTATAATGATCCTTGAGGCATCTTAGTAAAAGAAGATTTCAAAATGCCACAAAGATTGCTGAAAGATTGGGCATTTAGAGTTGAGATTTTCACCTTACCAGAACCATCTTGGATCCTGCAATCAATTCAAAATTCCCGGGAATAAGTAACACAGAATTCCAGGTGATGCTGATCAACTTTCTGTTGGAAGGTAGAAGCTGGTTACCAGTGGCATCATCTGCTGAGCTACAAGCAGCGAGTAAGAGAGACACAAGCAGAGACAAGGTGAGATAAAATATATCATTTAACACTCATGTTTTCTAGAGAAACAAAAATTCCAAAACAAGATATAGCAAGTAAATTCTGAGGACACAAAATTATCATTAGTGGACCTTTGCAAATGCTCATAGACTTTAAAATGAGTGCTTTGTAAGGATATACCTGAAGAATTGTAAATAGATGTGAACTTGCTTTTCTAAATGATCTACTGATGACTAAAACCCAGCAGTTTCTATATTTGGCTTTGCCAAAAGTATGCCCTTATCAGGATAGTTAGAGAACTTGATAGACTGATTGAAAACATCCTAGCAAATTCATGTAGTTATTCACTGATTTTTTCTCCTGCCTAAACTTACCTGAAGACAGTACTGATGTGCTCAAATGGACCAGAAATTATATTCCTAAATCCTTCTCTAACTTTCTTCTTGTTGCTAAAGATTGCATATTTGTACTGTAAGACCAGTGCAAAGAATGATAAAACCTTAAAAAAATTCACACAATTTAGCTTTCATCAGATTAAGGTACCTTAGCAACTAGAGTAATACTTTATCTATTTTCAGTGGGATTTGGTTCTCTTTATAGCACCCTTGAACTGCCCCCGATGGCTCGTGTTTCTATCTTTTATCAGCCCTGAGTCTTTTGAATCGCCAGGTTATTGAGTTGTGAGACCCTGCCATCTTCACATATGTACCTAAACTTGCTTGTCCTTGCCACCCAATTTGGGTTTTTAATAAAGTGCCAGGAAAGGTGCATCTAGGTCCTATCTGCTGTATTATGACATCAATCCCATAGGAGATTCATGGTCAAAATCTGATAATGTTAACTTTTTTTTCAGAATAAATTTATGATAACTAAGTACAATTTCTAGCCTACATGCTGATATGACATCCTTTTTTTTTTTTTTTTTTTTTTTTTTTTTGTTCTTCCTTCCCTCTCTATCCCATTCCTTGAGATCTTCAGAATGTGCACAGCATCCTTCATTCTTTCCTATTCACTGTCTGGGATCGTTCCATATAAATGACTTATCATAGAGAGGAGTGGCATTTTTGCCCTTTGTGGCATACTCCTTCAGTGCAGTAGCTATGGATCTAAATAAAAGGCAGCATGTTTCCAAGCACTTTTTTTCTCTCAGGGCTTACTTGCTAAAATAGAAACCCAAGTCCACATGGTGATCATATTTGCTACCTCAGGGACTAATTTCCTTTTACCTCCTTTCCTGTATTCCAAAGCTTCATTGCCATTATCCTCTTGCTCCCCATGCACTAACAAAAAGATTTTAATGCATTCATTATGCAAAACCTTGTCTTTTGTGACCTTTGCCAAGAGTGCCCCCAAAGGACTGGCCAGGCTTAATAAGCTCACAAATAAACTACGATGTCAGCCAAGGGCACTACTGGCCAATTGAGCCTGCACCATTGCCCTCTCCCCGAGCCCCCACTTCACACCTGAGATACCCCGAGGTGGGATTGTGGGGGTGTTGTCTGCCCTGAAAAACCGCTAATCCTTTCCGGCGGCTCCCAGCTAGGCAAACAATCGCCTTTGTGAAGGCTGGAACAATCACACAGGCAATATTGCCTTTTGCTGCTTCTCAGATACAGTCTGCCTTCCTTTAAGTTCCTCTTTCTCCTCTCTCCTTGGCTACATTGTCTAATGCTTCCATTCTTCTTATTTCATTTATGTTATGTCCTGTAAAAGCTTTGTCATGAGCAAGCCAGCTGGGTCATTGGAGGAAAGGCACTCTCTCATCAGATCCTTGTGTTAGTCCATTTTCCTCCTGTCCAGAGTTATTGTCTAGGTTCTGTGGGGAAAACATCCGCTCCCCCATTCAGTGGTTGATGCTGTGACAGATTACAGCAGTTTCTGTCTGTTAAGCAGTCAGGCAAAGAAAAGAGTAAGAAGGATATAGCAGCCTCTTCATTTCATATACAAAAGATGCAGATAAAGTATATAATAACAGAGAATGGCATAGCCAGTAAAAAAATCTGAATTTATTGGGGAAGAATATAAACTTGCAAAACTTTAAAAGCAATCACGCTCATCACAAATAGATATTACAAATGTAAATGCAAATTATTAGTAAATCTGACCCCTCTACCCCACTATGACACACATTTAAAATTTATTATGGAACACATTCAGGAGAATAGCTTTAGGGAATTCATTGCTCATCTTTTTCTTTCTTCCTCCATCTCACACACTAGCAGTCTCCAGACAGCTTCTCTGAATTCTTCAGAAATACTGCCACTCTGACCTCTGTACCACAGATCCATTGACTTACTTCATCTGACTGTCTGGAGTGACAGCTAAGGTACTAGTACAACATGTTCTCACAACTTCCATGGCAGTGTACACATCTTCTTTCCAGTTCACCTTTATATTATGATGCAGAATTTCAGGACACAGATTACTTAAGTTAGATATATTTGAACTTCTGATATTTTAATAGATATAGTTCAAAGAAAAAGCATGAGCAAACCATGGGCTTTAGTTAAAAGCAGAATTCATCGTACAACACTTACCTAAGTTCTGTTTGTGAGTTCATGTAAAATAGGGAAGCCTTTCAAAATAAGGAAAAGGTTTAGGTATTGAACTGCCATTAGGTGCAAAGGGATTTAAATAGATAATATTTTTTCATCTGTGTTTTTGTTTGTTTATTTTTTGTTTGTTTGTTTAGATTTTTATTATTTGGCCAAGATATCCAGTCTGTTCCAAAATTTATCTGAACACTTGTCAGCTCTGGATTTATCTCAATTTAGAGATTGGGAAAAAAAAAAAAGAAAGGAACACCCTGAGATGATGACATATTCTGATTTTTTCAGAAATCAGCTAGCAAACTCAAGGCTGTGTTTTCATAGATGCTGAAAATTCAGTGTTATGAGTGCTCAACAATGTAAAAACTTAGTTCTTGAAGTAAAATTCCCTTAATAACAACCTTATACCAACTCTTTCTGATGCCATAACATCAAAACACCTTCTCTAAAGGGTCATTTTAAAGAAAAAAGACCCCCCCAAAAAAACCTTTACACGCTTCCTCATTTTATCAGAAATTTTACTAGTTTCTATTTGCAAACTTCAAGAAATATATACTCATTAATCTGACAGGGTAAGTCAGTATCAGGAGAACACATTTACCACATGTGGAACTGGAGTAGAGCCATTTATTCTTTTAATGTGTGCTTCAGACATTAGTGCTGCACACAGTAGGTAAAAATTATCTGTCCAGTAGCTCAGGAAGAATAAAAGTTCCTTTCTTTGGCATTTCTGGAAAGATGCCTCTAAATGCTTATTAAAATGAAATGAAAGAAAGAAAATTAGGATGGCTAGAATGTTCATCAAGAGCTGGGAGAGGAAAAAAAAAGCAAGGAAAAACAAAGGCACTTGTCAATAAATACAATAAACACCCACCCTGTATTACTGCACTTGCTAAGAGCAGACAATGAGCCTCTGGCAGCAGTGAGGTGTGCAGACAAAAGGCCCTTGAGAAGTTTACTGCTGCATGCCGCATACTAGTTGAAATCTGTGAGTGTTTTTCAAGGTTAGGCACAAATAAAGCAAAATTTCTTTATTAAGGTTCCAAATTACTCATCTTCTCCTGCCTTTCAGTCCATTGTCAGGCTCTGAGTACTGTAACTGACCTTTGATAAACAGTCATTTCACCACAGTGATGAGACTACATAAAAACTAGTCTGCACAATATAATGCAGATTAACTGAGGGACATTCCAGCTCTTCTTAAAAATAAGCCAGAATGACACAAGAGAATTTGCTCATAATTTAGCTTGTTGCATGTGTACATATTCTTTGTGCATGAAATTTCTTTCCAGTGAGATAATTTAAACAATGAAGAAATGAGATACATCTATCAAGCAATTCTATATTTCCTTCAAAGGAGAGTCTAGTTAATGTTTTGTTGCAGGTGTGAAAGAACTGGTGATTCAGTGTTCATCTGCTTCACTTGTAATGAGGCTGAGCACCAATGTTTAAAATACAGGAAAAAAACCCTGCAAATGTGAAGTTGTTGCAAGCTGTGTCATGAACAAACTTCACCCTTCAGACTGAAGCTGGTGAGTAAGCTGGTAGTGTAAAGCTTGCATAGTTATCTAAGGATGAAACCAAGTATCTGTTTTGATCAAGAAATCTTTCATCAATAGTTTGTCTAACCTTAGAGATCATTAAAAATGTCTGTAAGATACAAATACAAATAGCATATTTTGTGGCATGAAAGATCAAAGAGAGTGATGGTGTCATGCTGAAGGTAGTCTGAAATATTGACACGAGATCTTGCTGAATTAGTTAGGCTACAAAGTTTCATAAGCAAAGTGGCTTTAAAGGTGTGGTATTAGTTAGTATTTATATGAAAAATTATCAATATCAATTTGCAAAGGCATTTTAGCACACTGGTAAGAAAAGAAACAGGAATAAAATGAAAAGATTACTAGAAGAAGTAGTACTAGCACACTTTGTTGTGTTGCCTTATCCAGTTTCTCTCATTATAGATGTTCCCAATTTATCTTATTCTCATTTTATAGAAAAAAAATCATAAAAGGCACTAGAGATGAAATGATCAGTATCAACATCAAGGCATTTTAAACAAGAATGCAGAGTCCTTGCGCCAGAGCTCTATCACTTCAAGGCAATCTTTAATCCAGCTTTGTTTCTCCACCCTCTCTTCTCAATTTGTGTCTTGCCCATTCACAATGAAGTCTCTAAACTACATCACAAAAGGCAGTTGTCTTTTCAGAGGAGAAGCTGTAAAATTGAACTAAAATATCAGACATTATAACTGAAATGACAAAATCCAAAAGTCCATGAATGCAAAACCTGCACTTGAGGATGCATATAATTGATTCACCTAAACAAACTGCTATAGGCTATAAATAGCATTGCAAAAGGCCAAAGTACTGCAGCAAACAAGTTTTTGGATTCTAATTTTAATTTCAGAAATCCTAGATTGCACTTGATGAGGAGCAAAAACATTTTTAAGATCTAAATGGCTTTATATTCCAAATATCTGAGCTACAACACCTGACAGTTTCAATAGAATCTGGTAGAGCTCAGGACCACTGAAAAAAATCTATTCATATGAACATTATCAATATTATTTATATTGATATGAATGTACTAGTTGTATTATCTATATACATAGTCATGAGTATTTCTGACTGCACTACTGTAGTATCAGAAAATAATTTATTACAGACACAGTATAAAAGAACAACTATTCTGACAATGCATATATTAACTAGAATTCTCTGGTGTGTTCTTGAACAAATATGAGAAGTAAAATAAAATAAAATAAAATAAATAAATAAAACATAATTAGAAATCTTTATTGATACCATCCTGTCCTGTTTTTCTCTACTGATTTCAGTGAGAGCAAGCTCTAAATACAAAGTGTATATTGATTCAACTTTTTTTTTTCTTACTTGAGATAAAAGAATGATTAAATGACATGAAAGGAAATATAAAGAAAATAAAAATACAGCTTCAATTGCCTTATGTCATATTAGGAAAATCGAGTAACTAGCTTGTTGGTTGTCAGTGTAACCAGTGTGTTGTTCATTTCAGAAGCTACTTCCTCTGCTAAGAATAAGCCCCAGAAAACATTCATGGAAATTGCAATTTCTGAGGCACACAGTACAATTTATTTAGGCAGTCAAATTTACGCAGTTTAACAGATTCCTCGAGTCTTGTCTTGCTTTTTCATTAAGCCCTTTAAACTGGACTTCTTGTCAATAAATAAAACTATTGACGTTAAAAGGTCACATCTCTGACCTTTCACGTGTTTCTCCTGGGCTGTATCTATATACACTGTATACTTTACCTCGAGAAGAGATTCTTTTATTTAAGAGAGCTTAAACTGTTCAAATTTGTAATGTACTGGGGATTTTGGAATATCTAGAGGGCTTAGTGGATAAAGAACTGACCTTTCATCTCTGAACTCAGTCCCCATCCAGCCTAAGATAAGTGGAAGAGTTTTGTGTCAGCTGCCCATGTGATAAAACTAGCTTTCCCTTGTATCATTCAACACAATTTGGCATGACTGGCAGTTTTTTTCTCTCAAGAGAAGCACATTGAATATGGAAAATGAATTGCTTCTGTCTCTTGAGAGGGTGGTCCTCCAGGTTAGGCTTTGAAGTTATAAATGGGAAGTGCTGGCAAGCTCATATTATTGTTGGTTGCTAGCTCCACATCAAATGTATGGATGAACAGTGGGTCACAATTTTAAATCAGTGGCAGGAGATGATTTACAAACACAAATATGTAACCAGTTTTGTGACTTTTCCTCACCAAAATGGAAACTATGCAATGTAGTCCAAAGTCAATACAAGTAATTCTATGGGCTACGCTTGCTCCTGTAGGTTGTAAATTTTGACACATATCACAAGAGGATATGTTTATGTGTTTTCCCCCTGGGAAAAAACTCCAAACTTCCAAAGAAGTGCAATTCCCTTATTTCCCTCTACATAAGCCTCCACAGCAGCTGATACACCAGTGGGAGGTTTGGGGAAGCCCACTTCTGCCTGAACTAGAGAAGCCTCCAAGCAAGGGGCTCCGAGGGGCTGCGCTCCCTCCAAAGCTGCAGAACTGCTCTCCTCTCACATGCTGAGTGTCACAGTGGGGAGCGCTCATTGACAAGCAGAGCATTAGACCCAGTAATCTAAGACACATCCCTTGCACGGCACAGTGGTGCCCAAACCACAGTACTGGGTCTCTGTTTTCTGCTGGATATGGTGCTTTTCCACTGGAAATAATTTTTAAAAATAAATTTTGATTTGTTTTGATTAGAATTATGTACTGAGTCTTTGTGACAAACTTTAAAAAGAAACTAACAACCTGAAATGTGAATTCAGTTAATTTTGTAACTGAAACTCAGAACCTGCAATCAGTTAACATGCACCTAGTAATTAACTGGATTTTTTTCTGTCTAGTGAATGTATTAATTATCTGCAATATAACATAATGCTCCCTCTTCTCTTGCAGTCCTTGGAACTAAGTTTGTTTCATCTGATACTTTTTATGACTTTAGTAATGTAAAACCTTTTTTTAAAACAGCAGTTGAAAATTGCTCTGCAAGAATTTCTGGAGACAAGATATTTTTATACAAAAGAAAACCCACCTTAGTGACATTCATTGATTAATTTTATCTTTATGATTTATCTATACATCACATAGATGGAATTTTTCAGAAATGCTGTAAATTGCAATTTGAAAACATGTTCCCCTATTCCATGTCTCATGGCTCAGCTCACATGTTTAAAAATGAAGAGAATAAATTTCCTTTAAAGATAGTGACATCTTTGGAATGTTAATAATATAAAACTTTCAAAAGGTAAAATTATTTCTTAGGTGAACTAGCAAAGAAGCAGATTGACTCAGTCCATTTTGCACCTCTGTGCTAGAGAATGGCTGGGTTTAAATTACAGCAGCTTCAGTCTTTGCTTTTCAATCCCTTAATCCTTAAGGAGCAGAGGTTTCGGTTCAAGACAACTTCACACGGAACATAAGAAAAGATTCTGTGAGCCTACCTCAAGTATGATGATCATTTTTTCAGCTGTAATCTTTCACTTGCATCCCATAGCAAAAAAAAAAATTCTGAGGAAAACCAGTGTCAAATAATTAATGCATTTTCAGTGAAAGGCTCCTTTCCACTATGGTTTAATACATGTGCATGAAAAGCAGTAAATGCTTTCATGTGAGCCACTTGCAGATATTCGTACCTATGGTTTTCATCACTGTTTTACTGGTATTCCCTCATATTAGAGAGCCTTTGTGATATGCCTGAGCTTGAATGGAAAAGGAAGCTGGCCTGGGAGGTTTTACATCTGGTAGCCAACATCATTATTAAACAAGCTGCGTCAGTTTTTAAAAAAGCTACATAGGTCGAATCAGGGCAATTTTGTTCTGATCTAAGTCGCATACATTTGTCAATTATTTCCAGGTGTTCTTGGAACAACATATTTTCCTTATCTGTAATTAATATTTTGATTATTAATAGGGCTGCAGTGAAATGTCAGGGGTCTCTCTGCTTGCCTTGATTTCATAAAAAATGTAGTCATGACAGTAATAATTTGACAATACTTAGGTTTTAAAGCATTATGCTGTTTTATTTTACAGCTATTATTTACAGTATAGTTTACAGGTAACTATGTGCATTACATTGCTCTGTGTGTCTCTGCATTCATACATACGTAGGTATGGTATACATCTCAGAGAACTGAAAAAACTCACTTGGAAATTAAAGGTAGATGGTTGGAGTGGACAGCACAATAACAGAAAAATTTTTGGAATGCAATAACAAAACAAAAAATTATAAGAAATTTAAATTTCTACCTATCATTTTGAGTCTGATGTTATTTCTTAACTTATGCAAGATTACAGTTGGGCATTCTGAAAACTGTATAATTAGTCAGTGTATGAATAAGTATTCTTTGCTAATAGAAAACATTCAGACTAACCTCAAATGTTCAGAAGCCAATGTGGCTGGTACAAACAAATCATAAAAATGTTACAAAAAAAGAAAGGGCAAAATGCCAAATTTTGAAAAATCACAAAGACAGACATTTATGGAGAAACCAAAATGACGAGTCGGAGTTTTTTTGTTATGGTTTCTTCTGAATTTATAGGGGATACTCTATGACATTAGATTAATAATTTTAGGTCAACATTTTCTTTTTTTATCTTTCATAATTTTATGGTAAGAAGTGCTGACATCTCAGAATTAGAGAACTCCATTCACAGTCTCTTCTGTTTCAGCTGGCTAAAGTAACGCATGACACTTTCTGAAGAATGCAAAATGTATGCAGCAACACAGAGTTAAAAAATTTATTTTTGATCTTCAAACATTGTTTGACCTTAATCAATGTCTTCCAACAAGCTTAATATGACATAGCCCTGAAACAAAAACACAGAGCTCTCGGGTCCAGCTCTGGAATGAAAAAGCTGTGATTATTAGTCCTCTGTGTGATCTTTTCAGATTGCACTGATGAGATGAAGTTTAATCTCGTTTCTCTCCTCTCCAGTACCACAAACCACAGGCAGTTTAAGGCAGCCTGGAAATCTCTTACATCTGGAAGAGCAATAATTCATGGGATTTCACTTGACAGCCATGACAGGCAGCAGGGCAGCCAGAAACAACTGTCTCTTATGTTGTGCTATTTGCAAAAAGTCAGAAGAGGAGGAGCAGGCACAGGACCACATCCTTCTTTAGCATATGTTAGAGGAGGAAACCCTTTTATTTTCTGCCAGATGCTCCACGAATAGTCCTAAATATTACATAGACAGTAGCTATCACTTCCAAACAAAATTCCTTGGTGTCTGCTAAGCTGCAAAGCATATGAAGGCCTATTGTCTGGCAAAGGGTCATGGTTAAATTTGCACAGATTTTTTTTTTATAGATATTTCAGATTCTACGTTATGATTTATAGGCATTTGCACACCCTGCTGTGCATGAATATGATACCATCTTCTGGGCAGGATTATTTCATGAAATGTATATGGGATTTAGCTACAGTAACTTTTACTGGGCAGCTTAGAATGGCCGGCAAAGTACTAGAATTTACTGCAGCACAGCTTGTGCTGTCAGGCTCATGGCTGGTGTTTATGATTTCTGCAGAAGCAGAAATAAACAACTTCTCCTTAATGGCTCCCTTTATGTGTAGGCAGCAGTAGCTCTATCTGGTCTCACAACAGTAGCTGGTGCAGTGGTCTGTCCCATTTCATGTGGAACCAATGTCTGAAAATTTGCATTTCTGCTTTTCTGAGTTTTCAGTGGAAGCGACCGGGAATGAATAAATCAACTGCAAATGTCTGAATGAGTAGCATTCCATTCGACTGCTTTTTCATGCTATAAATACATCTGGTTGAAATGGCCAGGTTTTGCAGTAAGAGCAAAATGATCAGATTTAATCTTAGTTTGTCTTAGAGTCTATACCCACACCGTAAATACTCTGATATCAACTGAGACCTACTTAAATTACTGTCTTAAGGAAGGAGGCCTGTCTTCTGAGGGTCTGTGGTAAAGCAGCTTAATCAACATTTTTATGGGCATTTACATACGTGCTTAAGTAAAGGCTGAAAATGGTAAGTTTCACCAGTCTGCAAACAGATGAATTAAATATCAATTTACTTTGCTTATATCTGCATATATATATAAAAAGAAAAATAGTCAGAATGTAATTGTCTAAGTGAAGTTTTTTGATGTAACAACTGTTTTTAAAGTTCAAAAGAATGTCGACACACTCACTGTATATATAAGCAGGCAGAAAATACTTTTTTTAAAAGAAATGAGACAACTACTCTATGCCAAAGAAAAACAATTCCTTTGCCAAACTACACATTGTTAACTTAAAATGTGTTCCATGTGGAAGTAGGGAGACTGATCTGATGGAAAGGCTAGTGATTTAAAGTCAGCTGGCTCTGTGCCTGTCAACTGCACATTCTGGCTTCCAGTTTTACAGCTAGAATTGGAAATATTTAGTTTCTTTTTTCTTTTTTCTTAGGGAGGGGGAGGACATAATTATTTTTCCTTTTCTAGTGATGCAATGAATTTACCTATAAACTTGCCTATATAATCATCCAGACTTTAAAGAAAGACAATACAATTTTGAATCACTTGTACAAATCTCATTTTGTATTTCAAGGACTTTGTTTTATATTAGACTCATTTTCCAAAGTGAATTTAACACCACTTTTGTATACTTATCACAGTTTTTCTAGGAAGAAATTGTATTACCCTATCTTTTCAGCATGGAAAAAGTATATAAAAAAGTTTGTATTCTGAGGGAAGTACAGTATCTTACAGGTTACTGTATTTCACCTTTCATTCTGTTAGTATTACCTGTGTTGATCAAGCCTTTAATTTTTGCCCCCCTTTCCTGCCCATAAGCCATATATTCCCATCTCTGTATGTGGCCTAAAGGATATTGCAAATACAAAACGTTCAGATAGACAGGAAGAAAAAAAGCTACACTACTACACCTGGGTGATATCTTAAAAAGAGGTTATCACCCCATTGTATTTTCTGCAGGACTCTCAAAACTTCTTTTGTTATTCACATTAAACTTACATCCATCATCCTGTTTTAGTACATATTTTCCAGCACATGCTCCATGGTAATTATGAATACAGAAGGTTCTATTCATTGTGGAGTTTTTTTAACATTCTTTAGATACACTGAGCACTATGAGGTTGAATTTTGATTACTGGATTTCTGCACACAAAACACGTTTAAAGCACATTTGCTTTTCTTTTTAGTTTTAAAATATTCCTGAAACATCTAGCAAGTCTCAGGATACTTAAATGGCAGAATTTCAGACACAATTCAGCCAGAGCTGTTTACTGCAAATATGATTGTTGAACGCCTCCTTTTTTTTTCTTTTTGCTAGAATACCCACGTTTTATTTATGATTTTGGATTTTATTTCACAGCATTCCAGTTTAGTTTAGCACGATGTATTTAATAACCATGTCTACTGTCTTAATTACCCTATAAAGCAGGGTTCCATTGGCATTTGACCCTCCACAGCATTCCAGAGAAACTGCAGGACCATGATAATTACCAACTGCCTGTGAGAAAATTAAACAAAAAAGGCCTAACTTTTAAACCACCATTTTAAACGACCTATTACATCTCAGGAATAAATCATTGATGAAATAGCCTGCTTAACAGGAAAATAGCTATTCCATAGCAAAGAATTTCCCCTTGCATGATCATGAAGAGAATATTAAGTATTCTTCAGCTCAAAAGGTTAGGTTTTATGTCTGTCCAATGCTTTTTAATGACACATTTTTGTGTAATTTTATTGTAATCAAAGTCTTTTCCTATGTAGACTGTAGACTATGACTATTTTGTCAGTCTTAAACATTTTACTAGTCAAAGAATAGAAAATCTATTTAAACATGTACCAAGAAAATTAAACATGTACCAAGAAAAAAGTGTTTATAAATCATTCACCATTAAAGAACCTGCATTAATGTAGCTTGATTTCCTTTGATTAACATAGACATTTGCTGTATATTTTTCAAAAAATTGTTCATTGATTTAAACTCATAACAGTACACTCTATTAATTGATAACACAGTTTTAAAAAGCTAATAAATTTTGAAAATCTAAAGCATGATTTGATTTATTTGATCACTCTCTCTTTAGTCTGTATCTAATGGCAATTACTATACCATCCTATGCTCCATTTCTTATTGCTATGCTTAACAAGAATTTTATTTCATCTATTTTTTCTAAATGTCAGTTTGTATTTTTTCTAAATAATTAATCTTGATTGAACATTGACACTAATTTCCAGATCAGATTAGGTCAGCACTCCTCAGAGTGTAAAGTTAGGAATGTAATCAGTAAAAAACAAAGGCTGTTTTTTAAATTATACAATTAGAAGTATTATTTTTTCACTTTTACATGTAAGACACAGGAGACTCAGGATATAAATCAAGGGAATATGCATCAGTTTTAAAATTATTTCCAGAACATTTTCTAACCCTCCTTAAAACATTTCACTTGAAAGCATCTCTGTTTTCAACAGAAGCAAGTAGAAATGTAATGAACAAAGAGTTTATGGAGGAGCCAAGCCACAAATGAAACTTGAATAGTTTTAGAAAGGGAGTTTGAAAATAATTCTGTGTTCAATCAGAAATAACACAACCCTTCTTCTCTGTGCCTTATAGCTTAGAAAAAAAAAAGCCTTGTGACATCTATCAGCATGGTTTAAGACCTCTGGCCACGACTTTTACTTAAATTCCAGTTTAATTTATAATCCAAAGCAGAGATTAAATGCATAGCAGGCAACTGAATCCTAGTGGTATATTACAAACTTCTGGGTTTGATGATCCCAGTGCAGTTGTTCCCAGCCCAAATTTGACACTACTATACCATTGTTCCCATACTACTGTCTACTGAAGTACCACCTGTGTAATCACTTAGACTAGAGCTGGAGTTTCTATTGCAGCCTGGGAATTTCTGGAATAACATGTAGTTTAAAATCATAGGAAAATAAGAACAGCCATAATGGTTCAAACCAAAGGTCTAGCTAGTCTCATATTGTGTCTCTGACAGCGTCCTGTACCAGATGTCAGGGGGAGAGGATAAGAACCAGGCAAGCGTGTAATACTGTTTCCCATATTCATCTGGCCTTTAGCTGTAATTCAGACTTCTTGAATGAGATTCTTTTGTATTTATGTTTTTTCTCAATAAACTGGAACACACGACATTTTTAAACATCCACAGTATATAGCAATGAGTTCCACAGCTTACCTATATGTTGTACAAACCTCTTGTTTATTTTTTTAATTTTCCAGTTGCTTTATTCATCTGGTAGCCCACATGCTTGCATAGGAAAATACAGGGGATCAACACTTCCCTAAGTGCATTCTCCAGGATGGTAAGAGCTTTTGTGGACACTCATCAGTTGCTCCCTTAACTCTTTTCTTTTCTTTTTCTTCTTCTTTCTTCTTCTTTCTTCTTCTTTTTCTTCTTTTTCTTCTTTTTCTTCTTCTTTTTCTTCTTCTTTTTCTTTTCCTCTTTTTCTTCTTTTTCTTTTTCTTTTTCTTCTTTTTCTTTTCTTTTTCTTTTTCTTTTTCTTTTTCTTTTTCTTTTTCTTTTTCTTTTTCTTTTTCTTTTTCTTTTTCTTTTTCTTCTTTTTCTTCTTTTTCTTCTTCTTCTTTTTCTTCTTCTTCTTCTTGAATAATTTTCAATGTATGGAAGCATGTCCATACCTCTGATCACTTTTATTGTTCATCTCTGTCTCTTT
>VXBC01005971.1:0-55670 GCA_013399945.1 Ploceus nigricollis | reverse complement strand
AATAAAATACAGGAATGAAGGGGGCTTTCCCTCCCTCATTAAAAACATTATTTGTATAAAAGTTATGAATTAATAACTTTTTTAACACACTCCCCCTTCTTTTCAGTTTCTCATGATCATCTCTCCTTTATTGAAAAAAAGCTAACATATCACTGAGATGAAGTGGATCAGTTCTGAGTTGCAATAAACCTGTGTGCTGCTGTCTCTTCAGCCCTGTGAATCTTTAAGAGATGCACTGAGACTGGAATGAGATCATCTACCTGAAATTATGTTCCTGGAGATTCAATGGCTGCGAAGAGTGGGTGAAAATCTTCATGAATACTTGCATCAGGAAAAGGAAGTATGGTGAGCATGACTGAAAAGCAGCCATGGCTTTTCAATGTGACATATAGATCCATTACAATTTACAGGAACAGCCACTGGTAGCAGCAAAAATCCAGGCAGATTTAAGTAACTAGGCTGCACTAGCAACAACATTTTCAACCAAGCAAAGGAATTGTCTCGCAAACTAGCCCTTGTCTTTCTGTTTTTGTTCTCTGCCCTTTTCAGAATTTGCTGCTAAGCTAGAACCCGGCCCTTCCTTCTCTACAGCTCACCTGTGACTTGAACAGTTTAGTGATGGATCAGATAACCCACAATGCAGCTAAACAGTGATCCTGCATCTCACACGTTAGTTTTAACGGCGCTATCCACTGCATTCCATTGTCTGGTTTGACTCAAAAGGTGAAATGAGTCTGCTTTTCTGTAACAATTAACTGGCAGTGCTCAAGAATTCGGTAATTGGTATTCGATAACTGGTATTTTTAAGTTCTATATGGCTCTCAAGCTGAAAGCTCAGTCTTGAATGCAGTGCTTAGTAGTGCCACTTGTTTACATGCAGTTTTACATCCCATTCACTTTCGGCTGACTCTTACACTTTAAGTGCATGAGAGAGCAGCAAGTAGGACATGAAGTCAGTGTGTTTTCTGACCCATATAAAGCAGAACTAGATGCTTACAATGCTCTTTTAGGGTGAATACCTGGGGTGGAGCTTTAAGTCTGTCTTCTGATGCCAGACATTATGTTTTGTACGTTATTTCATTTCTAGCGCCCTGTTTGTACGTCATGATCTGGGTGCAGTACAGAGGAGATTCATCTATCTCTTCCTACTCCTCTGTTCTCCAGCTCTCAGACTTCCTCTTCTCCTCAGCCATCAGGCAATGAAAATGCTCTGGCAGGGTACTTTAAATATATTATTGCTTCTGGGCTTTTTGCTGATTGGAAGGAGTTGTACAGTAAAAAGGCGCAGAGATGTTTGTGTGATAAATGGGAATATATAGACTGAGATGCTTGGCAGGGCTGAAAAAATACTGTCATGTGCATTCAAGATGGAAGCGAAGGGAGGGGAGGGAGACACGAGCTGTTAAAGTGAGTGGCAGCCACCTACAAACCTAATCCAAATAAAACCCCTCAGAGCAGACGGACGAACCCCTCCAGTTTGCACCATCATAGAAGGATCAAAGCGAATAGCAGCCCTTGCTCACGCTGTCTGAGCCTCTGCCACAGAGCCCCCCCTCAGTGGGAGCAGGCCCGGGAGGGGCCCGGGTCACCTCGCGGTCCCCTCGGCCCAGCGCCGCGGCTCCGGCTGGGGGTGGGCAGGAGCAACACGCCGCAGCCTCAAAGGCTGGAGCAGCCAATGCACTTCTGCAAGGCCGGCAGAGAGCTCCAGGAGCCACCGAGGCTGCCTGAGGCACCGTGCCTCCCGGAACTCCTGCCGAGCGGCGCGGCTCTGCATCCCAATGCCCGCCCGGCGCTGTGATACACGACCCAGACCGAGCGAGGGAAGGAGCCTGCTTGCCACGTTATTATGCGTCCTCTTTAGGACTCCAGGGGAGGCACGGCGTTCAGTTGTACTTCTCCTGGATGAAAACTGAAAATATCTGTAAATGATTAAAATGGTAGGAGAGAAACAATCATAAATATTCATCATCTATCACTACTGATTTATTTTCCTAATGCTGTTGTTACTCATAGGGCCAGATCTGCCTTGTTTTGCGTTCAGTAGCACATGTACAGCACACTAGAATTTGGAAATAATTATGTTTGTATAAATTTAAAACATCACATAGTTAAAGGGAATTACAGGTATGACCTTTGTGAACTGCTGTCAGATTTTTTATGTTATCTCCGAAATATAACAAACAATATCACATGGTATTTAGAAGGTTCTGTACTTTTCAAACACACCTTTACAAGTAGTACTAAGGGAATATGATGCTTTAAGAATTAATGCAACAGCTTGACCTGTTCCAGAGAACAGCCTAATTATTATTTTAATGCTATTTCAGCAAGATAGGTTTTTCTTCTTTGTTTTTTTTTTGCTTTTTCAAATGAAAGGAGTTGCATTTATCACTCTTGTATATCCAGCATGATTTCGTCTTAAATTACTTTGTTGGAACTCACAGAGCTTTATTTAAGAGTGAGATGAATAGCGATATATTTGAAGTACCTGAAATTTAAGAGAAAAACAATGTAATATTGAAAAAATCTGTTGTTCCTCTGATACTACTTTTTTCTTTAAAAATCTCCTTTAGTTTGCAATCAAATGTTCTTTTCAGGTCTGTTTTGATGTCATATTTTGCAGAGAAACTATTAATCTACAATCTGTATGGCAATAAGTAGGAAACAATTGCAATTTTTCATACAACAAACCACTGTCCTTCTATTTACTATACAAGACAAGTTTTCTGAAACATAGGGGTTGTTTTTATTTTTTTAATAGTTATGTGGCTCAGATCCAGCAAGCAAACCCGTTTTACTGATGGGGTCTCTACTTATCCAGTGTTTCTGTCATCAGCCTGACCTTGCAGCTTTCTACAGTGCCATTATACCCTGGGTGCTGGCTTATTTTCATACAGCAGCCCCCAACTACTTGATCCCACTTCATCTACTTCATGGACACAGACATTTGTTGGGCTTATTAGCTCAGCAGGAGCCTTATCATATTTTGTATCTGAGGCTGTTGGAGATGTCAAGAGATGGAAATGCTGTGTAGCTTTTTATCCTCTCTTCTTGCACTTTCTCTGAGAGCCCAACAGTGCATTTGGATTCAATGCTCTCCTGCCACTAGCTGCTGAGATCTCTTTAAATATGTCTAGCTTTGCCATCTGTACCAATAACACTGCAAAGGCTTAGCCATGATTAGGCTGTCAAGATTTATTAAGTTAAAAAGTATCAAAGTTTCTTGCTGCAACCCCAGACCTTTTAAGAGTCCACCTTCTTTAGAAACCCTTCCCCCTCCTGACTAACACTACAGTCAATGTGCTTCGCTTGACCTTGACCAACATATGCACCCGGGGAACACTAATGAATTTGGGCCAATTCATCTTGGAACTCCAAATTTAATCAAGCTGACATGCCAGGGAAAGCAGACTGTAATTAACTCCTAGCATTTTAGGTAATCCGTAAATTTCATAAACTTAGATCAATCTGTTTCTGTGGTATTAAGCATTTTTGCGTGGATTTGTTTAACAGACTAAAATTGTTAAAATAATACAATAATAACAATTAAAAAGAAAGTGTTGTATCGTAACATTAAATCCCTTTAAAAATTACTGTTAGTCCAGAAGAATAGGATGCCACCAAACAATGTATACTTAGCAGCCTGCCTAGTAAAACCAAGTGACTCCAGTGTTTTCATTTCTTTTTGAAAATGAGTGATCCACTCATTTCATGATGTGCATGTTATGAAAATGTACAATCAGTGAAAATAAAATAGAAAAAATCCCTTGCTCAGTGTTATCTTTCAATTAGTTTAATTCTGATGAAGAAGAGATAGGAGCATTAAAAACTAGCCCATAGGGCTCCTGTTTTGTTCTGCTTCATTTTATTATTATTTCTATAATGGTAGCACTTAGAGGTCCTGGCCAGGATCAAGGTCCCACTGTGTGAAGTGCTGTATGAATGCAAGGTTCCTCTCCTGAGGGGAAAAAAGAACCAGAAAAAAAACCCCAGTAAAATATTGATTAAAAAAAAAAAAAAAAAAAAAAAAAAAAAAAAAAAAGAAGAAGAAGAAAAGGAGGAAAAAAATTAACCACCAACCCACCCACCACCCTAAAACAGACTTTTCTGTGACTAATATTTAAATCTCTAGGCTGAAATAGTTCCTCTGACTATTTTTTAAAATTCTTTTCATATCTGCATGGAGCATCAACAGCACACCTAAGCTCCAGCCTCTCCACAGTGGTCCTGGTAGGTAAGAAATTTTGAAGTGACAACAAATACAACAGAAGAACAAAGTCAGAGCTCAAGCAATCAAAGTATTAGATATGGATTTAAAAGGAAAAAGCCTAGCTAATGGAGACTAAAACCATCACTACATTTACAGCATATAATCTCAGTAATTATAAACTTTTGATCTTTTAAATGTAGGAGTTAAGAAAAAAATAAAAGCAGGACCATCCCAAAGACTGAAACATATATATACATATATGTATGTATTGTATAGACTTATTTCCTGCAGACCTTGTTAAAGGGAAGCAATCAAATAACATCAGATATTGCTTCAATCAAATAAATGTTAATTATTTAAGAGCAGAGGCAGAGGAGAGACAGAGCCATTAATTTAGGTTCCCTTCCTCAAAATGTGTTTCATAAAAATGCCACCTTTAAGATCTTTCTATAGTAGTTTAACCTAAAAATTCATGAAGTTTTTTAAGGTAGACAGCAGCACAAAGAGCTACAGTGAATATGAAGTTCACCTACTCCTGTTGATCTTTGTAGTCTTCCTTTTCAAAGAGAAGGACGGACAGCATTTTACTGATAACTAATGAAAATTCTTCACTGTTGCAGTTTGTACATACTTAAATAAATGCTTACACAAATAAATGTACAGGGAGTGACAAAAGGTAGCATGTGTCAACTTTTTCATGCTGATTATGGTCGCTGTGGCTAGAAGGGAGGAATAAGGTCTGTGCTCAAACATAACATGCAAACATAGACACACACACACACACACACACACACAGTGTTTACACACGTAATAATAATATATAGCAACACATATATTCTGTAGGATGAGATTTTTGACTCTGTTCCAAATGTTGATGCCATTTTAGATGGACAAATCAGTCATGCAGTGTATTTCATGAAAATTTTTCTCATACTGAAGAAACCACAGCATAACACCATATGATCACAGAAGATTCTTTACTGTCTTGTGGCCAGCGCAGACTTTCATTTCTAAATACATGGAACCAAGGGGAATAAAACCAATTCAAGGCTTCCTTTCTTCATGAGGCTGGAAAAGCTTGGCATAAATTGCTTCTTCTTTCTCTTGGTATATGACTATGGGCATGCATGGGTCTCAATTACAAAAACAAATATCTGGTTTTTGTGCAAGCTCAGAGAGCTGAGCAATGTATCTTATGTGCCCTCAGTCTATAAAAATGAAAAAAAATCTACTCAGGCCTCTTTCTTAATGTATATAGTATCCAGGACTTTATTTTGAACGATGCAGAAGCACAATTCAAATACTCAAAAAAGGTGGAGTCTCCATAGGCACAGCCAATAATGTGCTATATACTTTCAGAGCTTTAAAAAATGTCTTCACATATGTTGTTATGATTTATTAAGCAAATTCTTGACCCTAATAGCTAGTAAAAGCTAGCAAAGTGCAACTGGCTACTTTAATGACCGGAAACATAAATGCTGGTTCACAGAAAGTAATCTCCCAACCATCATAATGTGCAATAGATCATTCAGGACACTAAGCACTTGACCAAAATGATCTCACCTGCTGTCAAATACTCTCTAAAATCCTTTTCATGACTGGTCAATGAGAACACTGTGGTGCAAAGATATGGCTTACACCAACATATTGGAGACATCATCATCAGGCTACATGCAGGAGCAGAAAATGCAGATTGTTTGGGTGTTGGTGGTGGGTGGCCTCCAGTGACTGGGTGATGCAATACCCAAGGTGGTGTAGAACAACTTCTAAGTAGACCTCAACTGATTGTGAGATGGTTGTCAATCTATAGGTTACCTATATAGAGCCCTGCATGGATTAATCTTACTTCTTCTTTTCAGAGATCCCTGGAGATAAATACAATACCACAATTTTGCTGAACTTTCACCAGCTCCATCACCACCATCTTAGCCTCTACAACCAATGTTATCTCCCAAAAGAGGGAGCATATAATTATGAGAAAAGTTTAAATTGATGCAAGGATCTGAGGAGCTAAAAGGCCACTCATAGCTGAACAAGACACTTAAAACTTTTAAAACAACCTCCTAAAGGGAAAAGTAAGTTAATGCAAAACACTGAAAGGAGCAATCAGTAATGTTGACTGTACCTTCAACAGAGGATATGCCCTCACTAGCTGATAATGTAGAACAATCTTGAGGCTGCATTAGATTCATTGATAGTCCTGACTACAGAGATAATTGTGGTAAGAAATGGTTGCGCTCCCACTTCCCCAAGAGGCTGTGCCTATTGCTGTCAAAGGAAGATCTGGAAACTGTGATTCATGCTTTTATCATCTCCATGTTCCTAACTTAGGGCTAAGGGCTCCACAAAAGTTTCATCTTGTTCAACACTCAGCAGCCCACCTCTTAAGCAGGAAAACCTGCCAAGAGATCATAATGGAAATCTGCACACTCTAATGGATTTCTGCATTCATTATCCAGATACAAATCAACTTCCTGGTCCTTATATTTAAGGATATTTTAGATACTGGCTTTTAGCCAAGATCTACCATGCAACTTTTCTTATTGAAAATGCTGAAGTGTATGCAACCTATGTTCAAATGCTCAGAAGTGTTTCATGTATTAGGCTCCTACCCCTGGAAGGAAAATTTAACAGAATTCAAGATTTAGTGTGAATCCAATCATCTCACGAGCAAATCTTCCTGTAATAGTGCGGCTTTAGGAGGAATGACAAGAAGTGAAAGAAAAGGAAGGAGTAAATTGAGAAGAAAAAAACTGAGGAAAACATATATGCCTCCAAAACCTGTCACGTTAAGTACAGATATGGACAGAAGCTTTTTGTAGACATCCATAATTTACTTTTGAGTGTGAGAGTCACAGACATATTACATGTGTTGATTGAGTTAGTGACATATAAAACTTTCTGCCCAAGAAGCTTGTTATCTGAGGGTACTCATATGATATGCTGAAAAGGAACAAAAAGAAAGAGAGAGATGAATTGGGGTGGAGATTAGTCTTATACAGTTTCAAGGAAAGTAGAAAAGTATTTTTGTATTGATACATGCACATACTCAAATCTTTTGGCTACTGAAAGCTGGCCTATCAAACATTTTCTTTAAAACAAGGAAAGAAGGGGAAGAAGAATGAGGAATAGAGAGTAGAATATCAGATAACAGGAGTTAGAACCTTAATTTAGTATTTTTTGATGTATTTTGTTGCAGCATTAAGTCACGTATATTTAGAGCAAATCTAGGAACTACCTGATCACAGGATTTATATTGTAGCTAGTTCTAAAAGTGTATGGTGTATATCTGCTGCTGCAGTAAGAGCTTATTTTGGTCTTTTCAGTAATGTTTAGAGGAAAATGTTGATCAAAATAAATCCTTATACCTAGGTCCAAATGCCAGCATAAATAATTATTGTGAATCAAAATGGTTTCATTATATTTTTGATTTTTCAAGATAATATATTTCCCAGGCACATAGAAGTAAAATTCTAGTGTTAAGAAAAGACAGAGGATGCAACAAGATCCTAAACTGTAAATTTTTCATCAGGATCAGTGTTCTCTGAATTTGAGCTTTTACTGCTCTAAATTGCTTGTGTTCAAAGTAAAGAACTTTGAGGGCACAAAACCTATTAATTCTATTGCATTATAACAGTATGGTTAGCTTGCCCACTGGCTGGTTTCCTGATGGTCTGCCTAGTTTTATTCTAGCTCCTCCCAGCTCTGTCAGAGCTACTAAGCACAGACACATGCATAAGCAGTGGTCTCTAGTCTGAAGTGACCATTAAAGATATTCTGTGATGGAATCTTTGCACAAATTAGCAGGCACCTTCTGTCTCATCAAGAGATGTGGCTTTCTCCATGCTACTCTACATAGGAGTTTCACAAACACAGAGATTCAGGGATAAGGCTCCAGTGGAATCATAAAATATTTGCTAGTCTGTCATTACAAACCTGGTTGTTAGTGGGGTGGAGTGCTCCATCTACTTCCTGGCACTAGCTCCAAGACTGCTGACAGATTTATAGGAAGCAGAATGCATACGCACTTCAAGCTTCTGCCCAAAATGGTGAAGGTCTTAATTTTTTTTCCCCTACAGATGGACAATCCAAAAGGTGCAGCTAATACTGTCACATTAAGTGACTCCAATATTGTAAAGCCGAGAACAGGTGAAATGGATAAACATTTTTTTGAAATTCATCCAAATAATACTACAGTTTACTATTACAGTTTATTTGTGTAAGGCAAACAGTAGGCTAGGCTATTAAGGCAGGGAAGAAACCAGAATATTTTCTTCTAAGACCTTGTAACCTAAGCAGCATATAAACAAAAACCTGGTCTTGGGAGATGCTGAGCTCATACATACTACAGTGATAGGCACAATAAAAAAGCCTAGGCTGGATTCATAGAGCATCCTAATTTACTCTGAGGTGGTGAAAGAAGGTGGGTGTTAGATTCTGTTTGATGTGAGAGATAGGAAAAAACCAAACTGTTAAGAAGAGTTCAGAGAACCAAAGCTAAGAATAATTTTGGGCAGGATTTTAACAGAGTATAGGATGCTGTTGTTGAAAGGATAAGTAGTGAGTCCTAGATTTTGTTTATTAGGTGTAAACCATGAAGACTGATGCCCCTGTTTTTATGATTTTTCCTGTTTTTCATTGCTGTTTAAGAATCACTTCTCCCACAACATCATGCCAACTTTACTGAGTTTGAGATTAGCTGGGGCCGCAGCTGGTGAGCTAGCCTCAGGCTTGTGTATAAAGGAATGTGTTTCAGGTCCTGCTTTAGGCTCTGCCAGCATTTGCTTGGGGTTGTCTAGATGGAGGAGGTAGATACTAGTAAGCATTAATGTGAATTTATGATAGTCTGGCTACACTGCACAGGCATAGCCTTTACTAGAAAGTGTAGTGTGTAAGACCAAACAATGCATACTAGGAATATCCATACAAAAAGGTACCTCTTTAGACAGGAATGAAGACTTTCCTTAAAGAGTACTTTCCTTAAAGAACTTATTATCTGACAGCACATAAAGAGAGAGCCCAGTCCTGTGAGGTGCTGTAGTTAGTGCTCTATTAATTCACTCCCATGCTTACTGCATACTAACTTCTTGCATAGACAAGCAGAATTTAAGCCCTGCAAAAGTGTAAATGGTTGAAGTGATCTCATATATCCTTTTTAATGGGACTTCATGTGGGTAGCATCACCAGCAGCCAAACCGTTTAGCTTTGGAAAGCTCCTTCTTACACAGATGTTGCTTACAGGTGGAACAGCAGCTCCTGCAGCCACAGTTGATAACATTCAGAGTGTGCCAGTGGTTCTGCCACGATGAATGCAAATGAGAAGACTGGGGGACATCATGGAAATATATTTTGTTCATGACATCTCCTCACTGTCTAAGAGTCCTCCAGGTGTTGGGTGATGTCCTCGTCAGTGCACTATTGCTCTCAACTCCTAACACCAAGCATCATTTGGTATTTTTCCATGGGGGCAGCAGCTGCTATAAATGCAAAGGCGTGTTAGAGAGACTCCAGAGTAAATTTTTCCTTTGCCTCTTCTAGAGCTGCAGGTCTTCATAATATAGCACACACTATAATGCCATTCAGTGGCTTAGAAAAATCTGCCTGGCCAATAAAACATTGCCAGCTCAGAATTTCCTAGGTGTATCTAGTACAAGAGGTGCAAAAATTATATTTCATAATTCACCAAACAGATGAGCAATTTCTGAAATTGAACAGTTCTGTTCAGTTCTTTACTCTTTATAAATTTATGAGCAGGTTTGTGGCCTGTCACTAATAGCTCTCTAAATTAATAAGCTGACGTGTATTGCAACACTCTCTAGGGCAAACTTCCTTCAAGTTTAGATTCTAGTGACCTGCCTTATGTCATGCTGTGGATTCAGTCTTAGCAAAGGATGGAATTTTCAGCCTGCTTTTTGTTCTGTGATAGTTTACAGTAAGTCAGCTTCTCATTCTGTGTCATCAGTTAATATTAAAAGCAGAAAAAATAATAATCACTGTCTTCTAGCACTGAACAAGAAGATTAATATCTCCTTTTAATGGGATTTTTGAATGATGGCAGGAGAGAATGACGATCTTTTTCTTTACAGAGTCTTTTAAAGAAGAGTGGAGGTACCACCATTTCATTATGTGCGAGCCATGGTTTAAGTCTGTAATCTCCGTTGCTGCACAAAGTCGGGAGTCTTGGGCTTCCATGTGTGCATACAGAGCTGTGTACCTGCTCACCGCCTCTGGTACTGTCAACCTGTCCATGCTCCAGCAGAAGGATAAGAGGTTACATTTGCCGTGGCACAGCTGGGCCCAAAGGATTGTACTCTGGCTGCCCAGAGACTGCAGATGTTCTAGGTGTGAGAGGCAGAAGCATATCCTGCACCAAGGGACTAGGCCAAGCTATTTTTTTTAATACTATTCTCATCTCTTCCACCTTACCCAAGAAATTTCTATAAGCCTGTGGTCAAAGAAATGCCTAATCTCACTATGGTAACAAGCCACAAAGAACTGGGAATCATATTGCCAGCTCGTTGTATTAATGTGCTTTTTGCCTCCTAAAGAGCTTGGTGATTCCTGTCTGCAAACAGGTAAGTCTCATACCCCTCACACCCCCACGTGCACCAAGCTCATCCGTGTGAGGTGGTACACATTTGTCTTATCTGCACTGGAAGACTTATGTATTATGGGTTTAACTGGGCCTGTGAAGGGAACAGCATGTGACTAGATATAGTCACAAAAGTATATCAGGCTATTAGTTATTTAAAAATGGTCAAAGAGATAAAAAATCAATTTGGGGGAGGAGGATTGTGAACAGAAATAATGGAGTAAGCACTGCAATACACCCATCTTCTCCGCATTTAACTGTTCAGTCCCCACATCTGTAGAAGGAAAGCATGCTTTAAATGAGACATTCAGCTGGCATAAATCAGGAAGCATCTCTGAAATCAGTGGTTTCACATCTGTGCATCAGCTAAGCACTGTGTTGCAGAGTTTTCATCATTGAAGACCAAATGAGTATGATCGCTGCATATTATACAGGAATTATTTAGTAGGCAGAGGCTAGCTCTCTTGCTAAACAGGAACCTATTACAGAGGGAATGCATTCATATACAGCAGTAAAGTGCCTGCAGTTCTGATTAAATAAAGAGAAAGGCAGAAACCCATGGAAATTAATATTTCTGTAAATCATAAAAGTAAGCCCAAGCCTATTAACAATTTTTATAGGCATTGTATAAAACAGAACAACTATATATGTGAGAATGAGAGAGAAAGAGAAAGACAAAGAGACAGAGAGAGTGAGAGAGAGAAAACTGGAGACAGAGAGATAGAAAGGGAGAAAAATGTTTAGGATGCAGAGATAGAAAGGGAGAAAAATGTTTAGGATGCATTCAGCAAAAAAAGTATTTTGAACAAGAATAAAAATAAAGATCAGAGTTCAAATTAAACTGCCATATAGTCTCTATACAGGATCCTCTCATTATATATTTATTGTTTCTTGACTACTGAAAAATGATCACTGTCATTGCTATTTTCATGTGACTTTCAGAAAAAAAAAAGAAAAAGAATACATGTTCATGTTATCTTCTGCATTATCTCTGTAGGCTAAGTTATATACTGCACATAGTTAAACACACAATGATGAAACATTCATATAGGCTGCTCTCATTTCCCAGCTTCTCATTTTTGCACAGAGCACCTAGATTTGCCAGAATCTCTCCCTCCTTTGGCAAGAGGGCAAGCAAGCAGTCATTTCAGAAACTGGTGCCAGTGCTACCTATGAGTCAGCGTGATGTATTTAATGCTCCATTTGTTAGAGGCTAAGTACATTACCCCTACAGTGCCCTAACCTCTAATGGCTCAGTGCCAGGGAGCCCAAGTCTGGTCCTGAACCTGTATTACTACTCCACATTTTACTGCAGTGTCAGTTGTCTCTAATACATACATTAGATCTAGGCATCACAGTGCATCATTTTAACATTAGATTCTGGTATTATGAAATACATCTTTTTCAGAATATTTCTTATTTCCCTGTAATGCATCAAAAATGGGAATAAAAAATTAGACATGAATTTGAAGTGCAAAAATTTTATGTTTTCATCATTTTGCACTAAAGCTGGAGTAAAAATATAGGTGTTTGTAATATGGTGCACAGATCTGACATATAGCTCTTGATGTTCAGGGTTAAATTTAAATCTACATTGCCTGGTTACCAATCTCCGCAGTTGCACCCAGGCAGGACTAGGAAAGATTGATGATTGTGATTGTGAGATTAATCCTGTAATGTTTACAAGACTTCTGAGCTGAAACCTGGTTGGTCATATCATGCTATCCAGAGAAGGCCGCTTGGCTTGCCAGGGTAATTTCTTCTGATGCAGTAAATAACTAGGCATAATGAAAATACTCTGATGTATTCTACTGCCTGATTGATGCTCTGCATGCGATATGGCAAAGCAGTGCACTTCCTATCACAAATTTACATATACAAACCAGCAGAAGAAGCATGATAATGTCAGCATCCTCCAGAAACCCTAGGATGCTACACAATTTTATAGCAGTTATGAATTACTGTTGACCTTTCTGGCCTCTTATACCAGTATGCTAGACTCAAGCATATTGAAAGTCATCAGTCTGAAGCAGTCATTCTTTACATAATTATGGCTATTTGTGTGTGGGAGGATAGTGTTTCTTTTATTGTTAAAAATTAGCATTAAAGAATATCATTGCTGAGATTGAATGGCCCATCTGTTTTAAGCATATATTTTAATAGAAACAGAGAAAAGTATGATTCAAATTCTGCAAACTATTTTTATAAGCCAAACGATGCCAAAATGTGGACTTTTACAATTCAGTACTTAATGAAAGAGCGTGGCTTGTGTCCTGGTTTCCTGGTTTCAACACAGACTTTTTTTTTTTTTTTAAAGCAGGCTAAAAGGTCTTAGCACTTAGCACTATCGTTTAAACTAAATTTCTTGCTGGATTTTGCATGTCTAAATTAACAGGAAATATTCAGTAGTGGTATAAAAGTCTTTCAAGTACAAATATAGATTAAATCTTTGAAATCATGTAGATGCATTAGTTAAAGGAGCTTCCATATTTCATACTAAATATTTGAATAATCAGGCTTTCAGAACATCACTAAAACACAGCTCCTTATTATCATTTGCATTTTAATGTCCTTAAAATTATTACACTAAGGGAAATGTTTTTGATACATTATAGCATTTCCTCTAAATGTGTGATTATGTTAATGGGTTTTCAATCAGGATCCTAGCCTGACACCATAGGAAAATTTATGCAAAGTTCATACCCTGTCAGGGCCTTTAATCAGGACCATTTATTAGACCCCTGCCTTCTTTGATGGTTGCTGCTCCCTTTATTAAATATACTGACTTGGCCATCTGAAGAAAAGGACAATAAAAGGTTACTGGGGATGAAAGCATGAATGCTATTTGCTCATGTTTCCTTTACAGACACTTCTTCAATAATTAAGGAAGGGCTTTCTTTGGCCTTTTAGGCTTTTGAAGTGCATATCAAACATAACACTTAGTTCTTGTTTTTATGGAATGTTTAATGCACAGATTTAGGCTTAAGCACAAGTAAACTAACTTAGAGGCTGCTAACAGAATTAATTTAAATACTTCTCACAAAAATCACTGCAGTCACGTATGTCTACTGACTAGCTGAGCTATATTGAAATCAGGCAATTAAACTTACTGTAATTTAGAGAAATACTGAAAACAATGGCCTCCCCCCTCTCCCCTCCTTCTTTTTTTCCTTACACTAGTTATTTTTCTAGCTTTTTTCTGGTCAAACCTTAGCATAGCAAAGTCATCACTGCATCTGATAAAACAGCTTTCAATGTGAGAACTGTTTCCAAGATCCCTCAATATATATGCTAGTTACTTTATAAAATTGTTTAATACACTGCTTAAGGATTTATAGGAGGGTTGAAACTGGCATGAGTGACACTAATTTTTCCCCTGGATCGCATGCAGAGAAAAACACAACAAACAGCAGATCTAACTAAGTAGTATTGACAACCTGGGGTTTGGATACAAATTCAATATGAGAAAACAGACACACTTAAATGAAATACAAATAAACAACGAATTCTGTTTTGACATGTCTAAATAGGTAGTAGGTGACTGAGAGGCTTGGGTCTCATAGGAAAGCCATTAGTGGAGCATTTGATAGGAAAACGTTTGATTTGAATGCAAGTTGCGTTTCCCCTCAGGGGGTGATCTGAGTGGTATACTGGGGATTCACAGGCGCCCTTTTCACTAGAAAATGCCTGCTGGGCTGTATCTTGATAAATGAAATTTGTAGGATCTCCTAATACTAACAAGTATATAACTATATCATCTATTTAGAAGGCATGCTAATTATATTGGTTCACTGATGTTCATTTTCTCATTCTGCAAAAAATATATTAAAAAGTTTTAATAATGAGCACCTGGGTCAATTCTATGTCCAGACTGGAAAAAATAATAATACTTCATTAGTTTAATTATCAATATTTATTGCTCTGAAAAAAGGAATTCATTATTTTTCCCCACAAGCAATTGGTAAATATTCAGTGAAGTGGTAGGATTGCAGCAAGAAATTAGTTACATAAATGCCACTGACCTGATGTAGAATAGAGTCTTAAGCTAAGAAACTTTAAGCTGAATAGCTCTCTGGCATCTTTTTTTTTGCCAGAAATAGTAACCTAAATATTATCATGGCCATCATAAGTATTGATAAAATGAATAATCTCTAACAAGATATTCAGATGAAAATTAGTACATCCTTGTTAGTATTTAGATATCTACCCACTTTTGTGTACATTTCTTAAGATGCTAGGTGTTTTTGAAACAAATTATTTGGTACCTAAATTGCACAGCTGAAAAAGCAATATATTTGATAAAATGGGAAGATTTGACTTTTTACTTTTTTCTCACATCAGAATCTTATAGAAAAATAATTTAAGGTGTTTTTTAATACACTAGCCTGTGACCCCCCCATAGACCCTTTAAAATTCAAATAGTTTCAATTGCAAAGGAAGAATATTCAAAGAATACAGGGCTAAAAATAAATGAATGGGACACTAAAGAGTTAATGTTCAGAGATGAAGCTTGGAGTTAGGGATTGTTTATGACGCCAAAAATGTTGCTGAAGGTAATCTTAGTAAAACGACCCTTCAAATTTAGTATTACATTTAATTGCATGCATGTGTTTCTGATATATCTCATCAGTGTTAAGCATCATTTTATCTTTCTGTTTGTCCACACAAAGAAGCCAGCAGACTGAATGATACTGGTAATGCCTGTTAGTTTGAAAGCAGAGAATGCACGGTATGCAGCTTAAAGCACATCAAAGGAAATGTAACAGGACCTCGGTATGTCTTCTTATTAGACAACACGTTGTTATTAGGTAGAAATACTATTTCTTGTATTTATGCAGTTTAGCAGATCAGAAGATGCCTTTCAGAATTAGTAATTAGTAAAAAAAAAACCAAACCAAAACAAGCAAAATATTTTCCCTTTTAGTGAGGTAGACAAATGAAAAAAGAAATGTTATACTTCCATGAATAAAGAAAGGAGGAGGATATTAATTCATGTAAGACACAGTTTATTGGTTTATGTTGAAGCAAGCTATCATGATTAGCTAAATGGATCAGGTGTAAGGACATTAAAAAGGATAAGATGGCTTCTGAACATATAAGAATATATAACATCATATAAATATATATCTGTATTTGTTGTATATTGCTCATGCGCATGCACACACATTCTGCATATGTTAGGCCTTTCTGAGAAAGAGGCAAACAATATAGATGAAAATCAGCATCTGCAAAAGGCAGCAATCCCATGATTCCTTCTGAGCCAATCACTTAACATATCATTCATAATGCTAGTCTGCTTTCATCATCCTCACCCTGTCACTGGCATCTTTCTTCATTTTCTTCTGCTTCTCAGTTCCAAGAAAGTGGAACCACTGTATCATTTACTGTCCACAACGTTAGCTGCTGATTTAAAGGCTGATTTTTTATTTTCCATAATGCCATATAACTATCCTTTCTGCTTTCTATAAAAGTTTAAGTTCAGCAAGATCTTGGGTAATTTTAACACTCAAAACTGTTCAGGGAGCTCAATTTTCTCATTTTCTCTCCTACATTTTTCCTTTTATTATAAATTTTATAATTACAAGCTTTTAAAGAGTATGGTATGCAGTTCCCCNTAATAAAAAATTGCTGCCTATAATTTTTTCTTTAATGACAAAACACATTATATTTATTAAGCATATTGCCCAGATGTTGATAGTTATATTGCTTTTATTAATGATTCCTAGAAGCAAATACAGTGCATTTTTTCCTCCTCTTTTTTCCCCCGTATTATTATTATTATTGTTACAGTGGACAGTGATGACTCTGTGTCTTAAAACCTAATCACTAGTGCCTATTAAATTTGGGTTTCATATGTTGCTGGAGGTAGAACTGATTATCATAGTGAATGAAATACTTGTTTGGCGTATTCCCAGAGGGCAAAAAGTCATTCTTCAAGGTGATGCATCTCATTTGAGGAATACATTAACAATTGAAGGCAGTTAAAAATACATGTGAACTCCCAGTGAGGCAAATCTGAGGTTGACCACATATATTTACTGACTGACTCTTGCCTCATTCAGGGGAGAAAACTGTGATATGGAAGGCTGGTTCCTGCAACATATGAGACCTTAATTTACAACTCTAATGTGGCAAGTAGATCATAGCTGCTTAGAAAATATTTAGGATTTAACGCTCTGTATGGGTTTAAGATGTCTTTTGTATCTTAGAAGGTTAAAGAAAAAGTATGAGAAAAGATAAGGCTCAACAGCATTAAAGGTCAAGTTTGTGATAGAAATTAACTTCTTATTTCAAGGTTGTGTGATAAAATAAAGAATAAGACAGATGCATTTTCGAAACCATGCTGAGATCCATAGTGAAAAGTTTTATACAATAGAAAACAGGAGACAGGCTACATAAAGGCCAGCATTATTGCTATGAAATGCCAGGTTACAGAGTGATTGTATTAATTGCAGTAGCACCCTGAATAGATGGAGTGATACAGAGGATATCCTATACAATGATGAAACATATTACTGTAACAAATGCTATTTTCGCTCCAAATTAATTTTCAAAGCATGTGATATTTTAGTGGAAAATAAAGCAGAAACAGAAAGAAAGCCAGGGTACCAATGTTTCTCAAGTAGACATGAGTGCTAACCAAGTAATATATGAAATGTAAAGGAATATGATGTAATAAAACCCAAACCAAACCAAAATGCAGTATTTGAGCTTGTTTTGCCATCAAATTAAAAGTTATATTATACCATGTGGCTTTTTATTTATTTGGAAAAAAGTGATTTTTCAAAAGGTATAAATATTAACATTTTTATTCACAAAGAAGCACTGCCAAATTTTCAACCTGTCTTCCAGCAAATAGTCAGACAGACATGAAGTTTTGCAGAAGAGAAAATAGAGGTAGATCAAGCTTTTCATCTCCAAATAGTATTTTCCTCCAAATTCAAGAAAACGTAATTTTAACTGCAAAATACATTTATATATGAATGCATTTATATGTTTCACACCCTTACAAAGCCAGCATTAGAATGAGAACATGTGTATTGAAAGACATGGGATAATAATTATATAACTGACAAACATGTTCCTATCAAATAAAGTTCCGAGACAAAAAGAAGACAAAATCCACTAGGGAGTTAATACTGTCCCTCCACCCACTAAATGTTAACACCTAAATTCTGACTAGCATCATGACATCTCTGCACCACAACCCAAGCCATTCTCAGTCACCAGGTACATTATAACTGAAGCCTCTTGAGATCAGCCCCTCTGTATAGTCAAGATATCACGACAGTTTACTGCAGTCCATCAACCTGTACTTTTCTTGAAACACAATTAGAACTGCTGTGTGATACCAGGATATCCATTTTCCAAGGCAGCAGCTGAAGGCAGGCTGCGAAGCAGTGAAACAGAGAAATAGGGTAAGGATGAAAAGGGACAGAATTTTATCAAGAAACACTGCTCTCATGAAAAAAATCATTTATGCAGTCCATAATCCACATTGTTACACAAGAAATCCTTCGCTGAGCCTAGAGATCTAACATTACATATAGAGCAAAATTGCATGGGCCTGTGGAAGCTGGCAGCTATGTGAGACATACGGGGCTGGAAGCCCGAGGATTCTGCACTGAGAATGATGGGTTAGGATTTACACAGGGAGCTGTCTGTAAGTTTGATTAGCCAGATGTGTGAAAAGGAACCTAATGCTTAGTCAGAAATTCCTGAAAGAGGCTGTTGAAAAATCAGATATAGTAAGAAGACAGCAACAGCCCAGATGTGCCACTGGGGAAAGACTTAATGCCTTACCCTTGCCTTGCTGAAAGCCAAGGGTAGTTAAAATTACTGGTTAAAATTACTATCTCGCTGTGGAGTTGCACATCTAATAAGCTATTTAATAAGGTTCTTAAATAAGGACCCACAGAATCCAGAGCCCTTGCAGAGAGGCACCTGTCACAGAGTCAGTCAGCTGTACTTCTAGCTGGAATGTACTCATGGGTGCACATTTCTGAAGAGGATGTATGATCTCGCCTTCAAGACTCCAAAGGTAAATCTACCATGTGTTTTGATGTTGGATTGCCCCACTCAATTTAATTTACAAAATAAGTAACTGAGGAGCCTTAAATCTTTGGATTCTAAAACCTGTCATTTCTTTCCCCAAAGCACTTTTTAGATTCTCTTAATCTTTCTCTCTGGTTTTCTATGTCCTTGCTGAAGTATGGATGGATGTATATCCTACTCACCCTTTTTCTGTGCTATGTACAAAGTGAAATTGAGTTCAACACTGCTACCACTGGTATTGGTTTCATTTTCATAACAAAGGAAAGTGTGAGCCATGGAAGCAGTTTCTGCAGAAAGAGCAGGATCAGCAGTTGTCTCTGACTGACTCAGTATTGTGTTTCAGATCTGAGTTACTGCTGCCCAGAATTATTCAATTCTCTAACCAGAGTCCTTTTTATTTTCACTCTCCAAAATATTTTGTTATATAGTGCTGTATTGAAAAGTACAAGCCCTACCCATTTTAATAAGCCATTCAAATCACTCTGTGAAAGTGAGATGTGCTCACCCCACCAACATCTGTGTCATCTGCAAGATGTGATTCTGACATCTGCATTTTTGATTAAGAGGTTAGCTAACACTGGATCCAGATTTGAAATTCTGGGTCTGACTGAAAAAGTCACTTTATTGTTCTCCAGAAAAACCAGCTAGTTTCTATCATCTGTCTACAAGTCAAAATTGTATGGCCTATTAATCACATAGGGCTCAACTTATTCTTAACCATAATATCTTATAGTAATAAGTCAGTTGGTTGGAAGAAGTCCCCGTTACCTGCAGAATGTTTCTATAACTGAAGTCTTTAATCCTATTGAAAGGCTCAAACAAAAAACTCAGTGTAACTTGATGACAATTCCTGTCTTTTGAAGAACAATTTGGCATTGACTATACTTTTGCCTGTAATAATTAAATTTCTAGCTACTCTGTGAGTAATGGCTTTTTAGTTAAATTTAGCACTATTCTGTCCCATTAGTAACTCTCTGGTTAAACTTCTGAACTCTTTGAAATATATGGAAATCACTTACAGTCTTCCAGTCCCTTGGAATTTGCCCAGTTTTCTATTCCTTTATGGTTAACATTTATGGTTTAGAGAGATTCTGGTAGTTCCTGAGTGTGAGATATCTTGGCCAGTTAATTTAAAGATGTTAAAAACATTTGCCACAGAGGGTAAAGTTCCAATTATAACAGCATCACATGGAATAGGTCCATCTCTCTGTTTTCAAATAAATAACTGAAATATCTGCTGAACATTCCTGTCTTTATACATCAGTTTGTGATCAAACAAACCTGGCAGCAAACCTATAGATGTTACTAATAAGATTTTTAAGGCATTCTTACTTTTTTAATTTTAATGGAAATTGATATTGCATTGAAATATCCCTTGGCTTTCCTTTAACTCTCCTTGAGGTTTTAACTAGCAGCTTTTATCCACTTTCATTTGCTTTCCCATATTTCCTTCTATTGTATACTGTTATTTGTGCTATTGTTGTGTCTATAGTAGTTTAAAGCCAAGAAATCCAATAAGACATTTTTTTTCTTAAATTTTAACTTCATTGATACATATCAGGATATCCTTGATAAATTTTTACTTGTTAATACTTGCAAATTTGGGAAAATCAGTTCCTTTAATGTAACAGTAGTTATAGAGTCACCAATACTTCTGTATTTGCTTTTTGAAAATTTTGAAGTCAGAAATTTACTTTATTTATCAAAAAATACCATATTATCATAGAATATCTCGAGTTGGAGGGGCCCCATAATGATCATTGAACCCAACTCCCTGCTCCTTGCAGGTAGAGGTTTGCCTTCAGATGCCTGATACTCTCTTATCCATCTTCGGTGAAACATTCTCTTTATTATAGTTAGAAACTCGGATAGTTTCAAAATTAGCTACACGAAATTACATTCTAAACAATTTTTCCTATGGGTGAATGCTTATGGAACTCTTGATGCTTCTTCCTGGCTCACACAGGTATTTTGCAGATGCTCACCTCTAACACCATCAAAACTTTGTAGGAGGAACAAGTTAAATCCATAAATATCAAAGGCTTTGTGATTTTGAGTAATATCTGCCCAAACAAATCTTCACTGTAACATGCTACCTTGCGTATTCTGCTACATTCTGTCCTTGCAAAATTGGCTTAATGCTTAGCTTTAATGTTCTATACAAAAGTCCTAACAAGTTTATGTAACCCACTTCATGTTTCTTCTTATGCATTATTATCTTATCTTCTTAATAAATACTCAGTAACAATATCTCCAAGTTTGGATTTATCATACATAAGATATCAAGAAAAGTTCCTGGACATGCATGTTTTATATCAGCAGCAGTCTCTAATTTTGGAAGCCTTCTACTTTGGATCAAAAGGAAAATTTTGTGGACTCTGTCTAAACCATTTCTTCTTGGTGGTGAGCTATTATTTGGTAGCTTTAAATTATGCTAAATTATTATATTTAATTCGTGGAACACTTACAATCAGTTTAATATTCAAACATTTACCCATTCTTCCTTTTAAACTACATCCTACCAAAGAGAGAGGAGCACCTTTCTGCTTATGTATCACCCTGGTGTCCCTCTTACATTGTGCTCTCTGTTCCTCACCTGTTTTTCTGTGGTCATCTTCCCAGGGAGAACGTACCCATAGGAAGGAAGACCAACAACTTCATCACCATCTCTGCTGAAAGCAGATTTTTTCAGCAAACTTGTATATCATAACATTGTTTTCAAGTATAAATATATCTTCCATCTACAATTTGATTTGGGGGCTACTCCCTTGCTTTCTTCAGATGGATACTTGTGGGAAAAAAAAGGCTTTCTTCCAAAATATCTGTGTGTTTTGTTTGTCACTTCAAAAATATAATCCCTACTGTTACAATGAAGTTTTATACGACTATTCTTTTCTAAGCTCCAAATGCTAAAGTGCTTGTGTTTGTGTGGGTGCCTGTGCACAGGTGGCAAGCTTTTACAGATGACAGTTTCACATGTCATAAACATTCCTGTCCCACAATGCCTGATCAATGACTGTCCCAAAAAGATACACTCCTGCCAACTTCTTCAAAGCTGCCTCATATTCAGAGAGCGCTCGCCCTTCTAGCTGATTTCCCTAGTGTAGTTTGTATCATTCTGCAATAATGTTTGTTCTAAGAACAGTATATCTCCTCAAAACATCAAGCTTTTAAACCAGTTTTTGTGGTGTCTGTCAATATTCAGTCAACTTTTCTCCTAACTTGGGTTACAGACACTACCTTATGTTTTTCTTCAGTAGAAATTCATGAGAAAACAAGCCTTGATGTTTTTTATTTTTTACCAAATAAAGCTATTTTCATTGTTTTCCTTTTCAGACAGGTTGACTTTTCCTTTTGTATACTGTCCTTGATGTGATTCTTCAGGGGGCAAAAAACCCCCTGCAGAGCTGTTAACTGATTCAGACCAGTGCTGGATTCTTGACCAAGTATTCCCTTTTGTATTTGGAGAGGAATGTTAAAACTCCCACTGAGTGCTCCTTAGCAAAACGATAACTTAATAGAGAGTCCTTCCTAGGAGAGATCCAACATAATTCAAGCAAAGGAAAACAGTTCTGGACACAGGTCTGTAACCACAGTCTGACTTAATTAGAAGTACCACAAGTTGCAGCAAATCTTCATTTCTAGATGTGTAGCGTTCCCAATAACTCAAGCACTGGCAGGAGCACAGACACAAATTCTACTTTATATGTTCCTGCAGTTTCACCAATGACTTCCTAATCCAAACTCTCTAATCATATATCTCCCTGGAAATGCAAATTTCTTTTATAACTTTAGAACCTTAAGGAACGCTCACCCGGCCTCCTTCACCCTTTCCCTCCTTTTCTAGGCACTGCTGCCTTTCTTAGCCAAATTCTGCACACAGACTTCTAGGGATTTTAGAACCAAGATTAATTAATTTACATTTAATTGTTTTGAAATCCTTTGTCAGTTCACATATTGTGCTTCTGATACAAAAATGCAAGAGAAAATCTGAAGACACTGCAAAGCACCTGCATACAAGTTAACCACACTGATTTTGGAGCTCAGGTTCAAATGTCTCAGCTGTACTTGTGACACACCATGTAAAAATACCATCTCAGGAGTGGGGTGACAAGAACTGGTTCTATCTAAAAAGGATAGAAAGCCTTATTCAGATGGAGGATCTCAGAAGGACCTTGTCTATCCCACCCATCCAATTCTCTGCAATGATGTTGCACAAAACTTGAAATTTCACATGCAGAAGTTACAAATATTCTAGATATAAAGATAATACTGCATAAGCATCATATTCTGTGGTTTTAAAAATCCTGTTGCACAAGCCCATGCACTCTTAGCATCATATTCATACTTTGGGCATCACAGATTATCTGCTTAGGTGAATAAGCTGCCCTAAAGCCTTAGGATAAATAACACCTATTTTTATTCTTTGAAAATTGTGAATAGCTACAAAGTTTACTTATGTAGAGTACGAAAATCAGGGTCACATCTGAAGTATGTCTGAACACATATTTTTTCCTGTAAGGTAACCTTCTTTAGCACTACACCTACTCTTTCATTATCCCATGCAGTCTGAGTAATTTTTTTTCATCTTTGTCTTACTCTTGTATCCATTTAGAAGCCAAACAGATCAAGAGACAGCTGAAATAATTCTGCCAAATTTAGAGAAAAAGTAATCCTTTCTCAGTATGAAACGAGATGGCAACTTTACCTAGGAAAAGGTGCAATCCCAGACTACAACATTTCTGGTGAAACAGCCCTAATAATTTTTTATGAACAGAGCTTTTTTATTTGATAGTAATAAAAAAACCAATTAGAAATAAAATCTTGGTTGTCTCACAGACTAGAGGTGACAGGCTAGATAGGTAATATTTATACAACACATGGGCAAGCACTGACACTGTTTCATAAGGCAGGCATTCTGGATATTTTACAATGGACCTATTATTTGTAAAATAATTTGCAATTTTTAATTATATATTCCTATTTATAACATTTTTTTGTGCATGCAGTGGCAAAATCTCAATAAGCAACCCACTGTAAAACTTATAAGTGTAAAAAGAAATATTACTCTTTGTACAGATTCAATAAACAGACTAGCTTTTCTTTCCACTGTTGAATATTGTGATTAATGCTAAAGTATTCTTGGTAATCATGAAGGTGAAAAATCTGAAGCTGTGCAGCACTGCAAATTACTTAAGAATAACTCAACTTGAGTAAATTATCCATATGTTACTTTCAAATGGCAAAGATATCCAAATCATCTACAACACTGACATCTTTAATGAGTCAAGGTTATTTTAGCATTTAGCTTACATGTGAAAATCAATAGATAAGCTTTCTCTTTAGCTTTCAGTCAAGTTCAGACATGTTAGAAGCTGGAGGAACTTAAAGTTTATTTGTGGTTCTATCATACACGATAAAAATCTGAAGAGGGTTATTCTGATTTTACCTTTGCTTGACCTCAAAGTTTTACTAGTTTGAGGTTTTAGGATGTCAAATATATGTCACATCCGACCTTCTGTTGTCAAACAGTTTTTCAAGACATTGTACATAAACTTGTCTTTTTAGGTGACTAGTAACACATTTTCCAAGTCTTATCATATGAATGAAATGCAGATTTTTTGATTTATCTGATATAGCTGTGCAAGTCCACATTTGGAATGGGGACACAGAATTCATAGTTTAAATACATAATACCTATATCTTTCCTTGCTCAGTCAAAGGAGATACTATATTCTTCTTATAAGACCTATAGATAGAGCACATCATTCACCATTGGTAATACTGCTTTAGTGTATCCCATGAGCCAGGAATTGCCACTGGCTGTCCTGCATTGAATCTTCGCAGCTTAGCAGTGAAAAGTATCTTCCATAGGCTGGGGGGAATCCTTGGTTTCTGAAAACAGTGGAGGACACTAATGACTCTTCATAAAGAACATATTTCTTGGACAGTCCAGAATTATAAGTGAGTGCACATTTGCAAGAATTCAACTTATACTTCTAGTTGCTATAGATGTATTGCTACCAACGAATATACAAATATACAAATATCATTGTATATTTGTGACCAACAACTACCAGACTACTGGCATATATTTTTATATATATCAGTATATATTTTTAATCAAACTTTAATCACACAGTTCAGACTGAGCTACTTGAAAATGTAGGGAAAAGAAAGCAGGAACAGTCTTTGTCAGCTGGTGCATTCTAAATATTGTACATTTGATGTCTAGTCTGTACATGGCACACACAGACTACAGTTGTGGTACTGTTCGATGCCCCCCACTCATTCACAGACATCTGCTATTCAATCTTAAATATTCTTATTTTTTCAGGTTGTTTTTGTTTGTTTTCAATTTTCCTCTATCACCTAGGCAGTAGCAATAGAGCTGAAATGATGCCCTTTTTATGGCTTCTTCCTTTCACCAGCTTATTACTTAATTTCTCTGTACATGCTTTTGAGCTTTCTTTCATTACAATGTCTATCAGAGCATTCACATCTGTCCTCTTGGTTTTTTGGTCCTAGTGTATATCACCATAAGTGGCATCCTTTTCAGACACTTCTGGACATCTAAAACTTTCAGCATTTCTAAATGCTTTCTTTTTCTTTGTCCTTGCCTTTATCTTATTCTTTATTACTGTATTTTGATTTCCTTTCCTTTCAACCAGCTTACTTCATTTAATATCATTTGTTTGATTTGGTGATTTTGCTCTATTCTGACCAAAGCCACTATTAATAGCATGACAGTGGTCAGTGTCTATGTCTTCAGACATTCAAAATTATGATATGTGGCTTGCATACATGAATTGAGGCAGGATGAGTTTGCTTAATAAGGCTGAAGCAGTCACAAGGCCAAAGAAGCAATGTTCTGAGCTTCTCAGTACAAGAGAGACATGAGCTTCCTGGAGAAAGTTCAGAGGAGAATGACACAGATAACTGAGGGACTGGAGCTCCTCCATTACAAGGCCAGGTTGAGGAAATTAAGCTGAGACAGACCTCATCGATGTCTATAAATACCTGAATGGAGTATGACAAGTGGATGGTATCAGGCATTTCTCGGTGGTGCCGAGCAATAGGACAAGAGGCAATCGGCAGAAAGTGACGTACAGGAAATTCCACCTGAATGTGAGGGAGAACTTTTCTTGTGCAGGTGACTGTGCACTGGAACAGGTTGCCCACAGAGGTTGTGGAGTCACCTTCCCTGGAGATATTCAAGAACCATCTGGACGCAATCCTGTGCCATGTGCTCTAGGATGATCCTGCTTGAGCAGGGAGGTCGGACCAGATGACCCACTGTGGTCTCTTCTAACTTTACCGATTCTGGATTCTGTGAGTCTGTGATTCTGTGAACATGCTTGGTTTATTATGAAATGTAGCAGGTTTTTTTGTACATTTACCTTTAGAGAGGTAAAATAGCAAAAGAAGCTCAGGTAGTAGCTGCAAAAGAGACACAGATTCAGGTGCTTGTCTCCCTTGGGTGTTTCTCTGCTCAGCAGTAACACAAAAGGCATGGTTCAGAGGCATTTTCCCCAGCAGAAATGTAAAATGTGTGCATGCTATCCTTGGAATGCAATGATCAAAACTACTGATATCAACTCAAATGAGTGTAAAACAGAGGCAAATTTTTATTTCCACTGCCACTGCCTGTGTGATATTGTCTCTTTGTCTTTCTTTAACCATCTAAAACCAATATGGTTTGAAAAATACCTTTATCTATACACAAAAGGGGAACAGCGTAATATTTATGGGAAGACTTTTCATCCAGTTTATATAGCCCATCACAGGATTGTGCAATATAAGATTTTTATCTTCACACACAGATATATTTTAATAATTATCTTTGGTGCCTTTAGATGAAGAATGACAAAAACTAGTCTACTGTCCCAATATTAATGTTAAAAATAATACAGGCTATAAGATACAATATGACAGGATTGCAGGAATATTCCACAGTGATGGCAAAATTTGTGGTATCTCTGACAGAAATGGTATTAAAGAAAGCCCATTGTGAAGCTGTTCATTGCTTGTCACATTGTAGATAAAATGATTAATTATACAGGCACAGATATTTACTCAGTCAGTGTTTTTAAACTGTTCCATTATGTTAACAGTAGCTATATGAACTTTGAATGCATTACTTGGAAAAGAGACTTTGCCTTCAAGCCTGGAAAATGAACTGGCCTGGCTCACTCATGTGCCTCAGCTTCAGCTGTGAGGTATCATGTATCTGAGAAGCGGGAAGCGCTGACTCATATCAACTCTTGCACACATTTGGACCTTGCTACCCCTAGTCAGACACCGAGTGACTACCAGTCTAGTGGGAGGCACTAGTGCCCCTTTGCTGAGTACTTGGGTCAGTGAAACACACTGAGGAAGTGGACAGGAGGAGGAAAAAAGTCTTGAACCATTCAAAAAGCCAGCCCAGTTATCAGTTGATAGTTAGCAATTAGTGGTGCCAAGACAAGCACCTATTCCCTTGCAGTGTCATGGGATGCAGGTCTCCATGGAGAAGGAGCAGCCCACAGTATGATCTCCCAGCTGAGTGCTCTGGGACAAGGCAGGTAACACTCCCACTCATGTGAACTGCCTGCTGGTTGCTTCCCAAGGCATGCACTTGTATTTGGGTTTCTGCCTTGTCTGGAAGGCTGTGCAGTTAATCGCTACTTACTTTGTGAGACCAGAGCCCAGTTGTACAAGAACTCTTCCCTTCCCTCCTGGTTGCAGCAGGCATCAGTCTCAGCTTGCTGGAAGCCCTGTAAACTCATACTTCCCAAGGATGGGCAGAGATCTTGGCAGTTGCAATGCAGTCAGAAGAAGCTCCCTCACCACCTTGTCTGCACTGTACACGTTGTGCCTGGGAGCACCAGGGTCTGGGCTGAGTGGCACCACATCTGGGACTTTGTGTTTGACAATGTCAGTGTCAGGAAAGGGCTCTGACAAGGATTTAACAGTGTAGACAGTGTGAAACGTGAGAGTATTCCCTGCTCTTATCTAGTGGTGGATTTCTTTGGCTTCCTCTGTAAACAGATTGGTTTGTTTGTGGTCACGGGAAAGTTTGGGGAGTTCAGCCATGTTTTCAGACATGATTGTTAAGCATCTGCATTTGTCCATAATCTATATTGCTGTAGCAACTTAATGGTGGCCAGTAAAATAACCTTGATTTTGTTGGAAGCTGAAGCAAGAGTAATGTATTAGAAAAGGAAGAAAATTTGGAGTATTTCCTCTGAAGTTGTTTTTTGTAGAATTTGGCTTTGTAGAAACCATTCCATGTTCCTTAGCAATGTCTCAGGAAAACTTGTCTTTCTCACTATGGACTATTACAGGTACACTGTAAATGCTATATTCTGTCTTCTGGGTTTTATTCTTCTTTTTCTTGGTATTTTTCTTTTTGCCTTATTTTATTTTATTTTATTTTATTATTTCTTTCTGTCTTCTAAGAAACATTTCTGATCCCCTTAAATTGTTTTTTGTGTTTAGAATAATTAAACTATTTTTTCTCAGCTCTGTTTATATCCCTAACAAATACATTTTGATATTTGCACAGAAAAGTATTAAGAGCTCTGTAGCTCCGACTTTTTGAACAGCTCACAGCTTGACAAACAGTAAAGGCTCATTGAGAGAGCTCACAGATGAAGAATTAAAACTCTAAGGAATTAAATAGCTTTTCAAAGACTAAGATAAAGTAAAATTTCTAAAATATGGCAGAGATGGGAGTTAATAAACCAGATCTTGCCAGTCGCAGTCTTGTACCTTCCTCCCATCCCTGTGAGATCTGGTTTTAATCCCAGTCTCTGCATCAGAATTCCAGTGGGAATGAGATCTTTCTGTGAGTCAGAGCTAAAGATGTATTCCAGCAGCATGCTGTGCTAAGTTGTGGTCAGCCAATCGAATATCAAAGGGATTAAGTCTGTGAATCATTTAACGGGAAATTTCTCCTGCCTCAGTAGCATTGATGTTTTAAGGTGTGAAATTCAAGAGAGGCTTAGTTCTCCTTTGGTCAGACAACTGCTCTGCAGCCTGTGTTATCAAGAGGCAGTCAAGAAGATCCCCTTGGGTCATGTGGCTGGTATACATTTTTGTATTACCATAGTAGGCTAGTTTTAACCTGCAGGATGTAATCCTATTTACCTCACATGTGGTCTGTGCCCAAGGAGCATGTGCTCCACTTATATATATATTATTTGCATTACTGGAGTCCATGGCAGCCGAGATCATAGACTAGGACACTATTTTGCTGAGTACTGTATAAACATATAGAAAAACAATGCCCTCCCCTTCACTCAAGGGTTTTATAACAAAATATAACAGATAAAGATAACAGAAGGAGGGGTGGGGAACAGAATTTTTCAGCAGACTATGACCTTAGGATACTTGCAGCCTGTTGTCAATGTGTCTGTTTGTATTGCTGAAAATTTTGAAAGACAATTTTCAAAGGCATTTTAAAAGCATTTACTCATGGCTAGGGGAAGCATCTCCCAGGTAGTGGGAATAGGTGGAAGAGTAGATAGCAGAAAATATAACAAATAGGCAGTAAGTACCATGGGCAAATGGGACATAGAAGTCAATCTCTCATTATGCAATAGAAGAAGTCAGGTAGGAAAAGGGTAGTTCAGAAAAAAAATTTTGAAATCAATAACAGCTAATATTTAATTGAGATATATAAAGGGGGGGTTGATATTGTTAAGATGTCATCCAGCATCTTTGCTTACAAGTGAGACAAGACTGTGTTTGTTGGGTTTTGGGAAAAACAGCAAAATAAGGCTTGGAGAAGGTTTCTATGTTGTTTTTCATTGCTGATGTTGGGTATTTGTGTCTGTTTTTGTGGTTTTGGTTTTGGTTTTGGAGGGATCTGGGGGAGATAAAAGTTAATGTTTTAGAGGTTAATCTGAAAACATACAGTGGTGAAAAAATCTAAAGCAAATGGAATTGGTGAAGGTGGCTGGATTATAGGCATGAGTGGCAGGCAAGGTGGTGATCTTGCTCAGAGTCACCAAGAGAGAAAGCAACAGGAGACATTTCTGATGGAATTATCATATATGTTTTAATAGCCAGTTTATGCTTGAGAAGCACCAGAGTTAGAACAAAGACTATGTATGGGCAAAATAATACAGGTCTGCAAATTAATAATATCTATGCATTACCAGAAAAAAAATTGCTGTTTCAATGCAATTTTTTTAAAAGAAACTGCCAAAAATCCAGAAGGAAAAATGTTTAAATATAGGTTCTATATTGAGCTGTAGTAGGGAGCTGGTAACACACAGTTTCAGATAATAAAATGATGTCTGGCAACATTCAGGTCTGCTTTCCCATGTCAGTAACAGCAATTCTTCTTATGGGTTTCACAGTATAGCAATGAGGCAAATGGACCTATAGCTATGAGATATATTTTTACAAAACAGGAACTTCAGCACCAACATTTGTTGTAATTCTCAAAATACTGATTGAAATGTTAATAGGTCTCGAAGCTGCCAGTGTTAAATCCAAATATACACACATCAGTAGTCCTGTAACCCATGAATGAGAAGTATTGTTTATTTTTTTTAGCTAAGGTGATAATTTTCAACCACTGGTCATTCTGAATGTACAGTGTTTCAAAACCATAGCCCCTCCAGAGTATCCAAGGTGAAATAAAAGCAAACGTTGGAAATCCTCCAATTCCTATGAAATGGAACAGATTTTTTCTCTCATCAGTTCTATTTATTGCACAGCTCAAGAATAAGCCTGTGTTTTTTATCTTTTGTCAATTAAAACATAAAGCAGTGTTAAAAATATTCTTAGCCAAACATAAGGTGCATAACTTTGTAAAAGGGATCTGTCAGTTCTTGAATAGCCGCTGTTTCTCCTGCCTTTGTCATGATGTAGTTAAATAGATGTTTGCTTTTTTCTCTTCATGTTAGTGATTTTCTAAGGGGCTGTATCTTCATAGTGTTTCTGTAGGTTAGCTGGAATAGCAGATCCTTACTGCATGTACAGTAAGTTTTGAACCTGGTTATAGAGACATATAAAAGTGAACCCTGCTAGGAACTCCACTTCTCATGCTGAGGTTTAAACACTGGAATTGGGTTCCCAGTGGATTTTCACTTTCACAAGTACTTAATGCAGCTTTAGGTGTCCCTAGGGCAATCTGAACTGGCCACTGAATATCCTTTTTAAGGGGAGTGAACAATGGCTTAGTTCCACCTCTCTTGAAATACAGGATTCATGTTTTCCTCTCTTAAAATTTAGTGTTCCTGGAGGCAGTCAGTAGCATTAGAGAATGAGACTGTATTTATCTATCCCAAGGCTAGGTACAATGTAGGTAAGGGCAATCCAAGCTTCCCTGTGGTGCTCTGTCAAAGCTTTTTAACCCTAAGCTGAAAGGATAACCACTCTAGAGTATGATTACAATTGAGACTCCAGGTGTATTAAAAAGTTGGGCCTTTAAGATTGGCAAAAGCTTTTGATTACAGAAAATTCTGTGTTACTTTTTGTGATGTGCATCTCTGTACTGGGGGCTGCACTGAGAAAACCAAGCAGATTTCACCTTGAACTGATTCTCACACTGGAACTCAGATCTCTGGAGATTTTTTTTTTTTTCAGAAGAACAGTGATTTTATTTTTCATGAGAAAATGAGATAAAACATATTTTCTAGGAAAAAACCCCAAACCCAAACAAACACAAAATCCCCAGTTCTAGTAAACAATTTCTACAAGGACTGAAAGCAAACAGTAAGTAAGGTAAAAATAAAAACAGGAAAAAAATAAAAGTACTGAAAAAATATTGCTCTTTCAAAATTAAAAAATATAAGCTTTAGTAGTGATTTAAGGATTGTGATGAATACATCAATGCTTTACACGACTTGAAGGTAATAAACACCTCTGTTCTATTGAGTGTCCTGGCTCCTATTGACCTCAGGAGGAGCTGAAGGCATTCAGCACTTTGCTTGATCTGAATATGAACAAGGAGGCAAGCAAAAGGAACAACAAAAAATTATTATTAGCTTGATAATATTCAAGTATTTTTAGTAAAAGAAGTTATATTATTTTTATAAAAGCCACAAAAAAATCTGCATGTCTACAGAGTGCTGTATTTCATTAAATATTCAAATGGCATTTCAATATTTAAGCGAAATCCATAGGCTAATTTCATTATTGTCACAGCCAGAATATTATATTACCTGAAAAGTGCTCAATAAGATTGATTTTTGTTGCTCTGTAAAATATAGTCTCCACTGACCACTTGCCAGGTTGGGTTACAAGAGTCTTTCAAACCACAAACTGTGCTGTGGTCTTTACAATGCATTGCCTGGAATTCTCAGACTGTGCTTTGAAACCCTACAAAATATCAATGACCACCTTACATCTAATCACTAACCAGCAGAGCAGAGGCTCTTTTCTGAAGATCTTATGAAGTACCTATTAGTGTAAATCAAAGTTTTAGTGTGTTCTTATCTTTTTTTCCTTACTTGCCTAGAATATTCAAAAGTGATTTGTACACTTATGCAACCTACTTAAAAGAAAAGACAATAAACCTTTAAATGTCATAATTTAAACTCTTCCGCATTCTTTTATGAACCCCATCAATCCCATTCATAATTAATGAAATGCAGGATGATTCCTGGATGAAATAAGTTTTCGTCCTCATTGCTAATCAATATTTCTGACCATATCTGTTTCATTATTGACAACATCTAGCCACATTTACTCTTATAATTAAGTTATAGTTCAACTTCTAACTTTTCCTGAGTGTTTGAAATGGCCGTATGGTGTTCTTAATTTCAGTTGCTGTTTCATCTCTCTCAGTAGGTGCCTATTTTATTGTTAAAGGTCATACTCATTTGTCTGCTCCAACAAAGGCAGCCCTTAAAGTTGGCTGTGGTTTTGACAGACAGTGGTCCCTATAAGTGATAGTCTTAAGGACAGACCTGGCACTGGGAGACAGTCACCACAGCAAGGGAAATAACAGATAACAAATCATGCCACTATTTTTCCTCCTGGCGTGATTGACGACATCACAGCAGGTGTAACTTTTCAGTGTCTCCAGATTAAAAACCCCTCAAACAAATGAGTTCTTAAAATACTGTCCGGGGGCGTCAAAAGGTTGCTGCTGAACTCAAATGCATTTTTAAAAACAGTCTCTGTATTCTTTTGAAAGTAAAGTGTATAATTTAAGAGTAGTGAGTGCAATTATCTAATGTTCAGATATCTTTCTGCTCTGATAGCACAAAGTTCCCTTAAAAATTGAGGAGATATTGTATTATATGGGTAAATATTAATCTTAGAAATACACCCAGAGGAAGCAGCATTTTCAGTGAGTAATAAGACACTTGTCAATATGTAATACAAATTTTTCTGTACTACAGACAGCAGAAAAACTCTTTGGGGTGGTCTTTTATTAAATTCCACCAGAGGGGAAAAAAAAAAAAGGAAAAAACGAATGTTGTGGCTTTGAGAGTAGCAGTGCTTGCGCAGGTTTTATGCAAATGCCAAAGAGAAACAACATAAAAACTTTCCCCCTACGTGTTCTACATGTTGATTTAAACCTTGTTTTTTGTCCCTTGTTAAAGGTTGTTAAAACCTTGTTTTAACTCCATAAATATGAAAGCTATTTTTTTGACTAGTACAGAAACCGCATAATCTCATGTAAGTGATGTTTAGATATGTTTTCTAATTCTATTGATCAATACTTCTTCTATTGCTAAGCAGACTTGAATTTTTCCCCTTAAGTCTGCTATGCTTACCTTTGAAATTAGACTACAGTTTTTTTACAGGTTGTCATACACAGACACCTATAGTAACTGTGAGTATAAAAATTATATTATTTTGTCTGTAATTTCTAGACACAAACGGCATATCCTATGAGCATATCATGCCTTTTAAATATGAGCTAACCCTGTCTTTGCAGATGGTATGAGTGAACAAAATAGAGCAGATCCTGATTATAGAAAACAGGTGAAAGTGTTACAGAATTTCATGGCACAGAGCGCTATGCTTACAAAAGGTGAAAACACATCAGAGTGTTTTCTGACTGATTCAAGCCTTAATCTGTTCAGTTTCAACCCAAAATACCAGCTTTTGATATAGCTAGCTAGATTCATTGCAAAACAAAATATGCATGTATGCATGCTCATCTAATAACCTAAACAACGTGGCAAGTGCATGCATCAGTCACTCAAGGGCATCTCCTTGAAAATTTTCCTTAGCTGTTCTGCTAGCTACAAACTCTATGGAGAGGCTATGCAGAGCAGACTCTACAAAGGGCACAGTTTTGCCCCAGTGGGTAGAAGCACATGCACTAAGTTGTCAGTAACAAACAGTTTTCACCACGGTCTTTGTTCCGAGTTCATCAGCAGTAACAACTATTTCCTGTAGTCATATGAGTAATAATTCAGTGTAGGATGTGGTGTGCTGCAAGACCTTCAGCCATGTTCTGTGACCCCTTCCAGGACCCAGGGCATAAGAGGGTAATTAATCACAGATAACATTGGGGTAGATGTACACTAGCTTTGAATTCTCACTTAAGCTCTTTGTCCCTTCTTTTCCACATCTTTTCCCTGACTCTGAACACTTTCAAGCCTCCATGCTTTCTGTTGTTCCATCATACCTCTTAACAATGTCTGCACTCTCTCTACCATGTCTTCTGGCTCTGGTGAGATGTGCTTCCCGACACAACTGACAGTCTGGGTCTGACAGTCTAAGGAGCCCCTGGTGGCAAACTACAAGTGCTTACCAGCACAGAAAGATGTTTGAGCAGCAGCACACTTCGCTCTGGAGACAACATAGTTTCCAGCTGAGCTACCAGCTTCAATGCAAACCCTTCTCTCAATGGCAAACTATCTGTAGAGCTCATTGGTAAGAAATACTGGGATGTTAAACTGTTCCTGGTCAGACATCATAGTGATGTGAACAGGGAGGAAACACACTCCAGAAAGAGTGTGGCAAGGGAACAGCTTCTGCAGACCCATTCCATCCAGGAGAATAACAGATCAAATAATTTTTTCCTTTTTTCACCCAAAGTCTACTGCAACTTTCAGTCTGTGCTGCAGAACTATACAAGAGCAATGAACATGTTTGTGTGGGCATCTGTGCATTTGTGTAAGAGATACCATCTTGGATAACTCACTGTAGTTTATACCAGGCACCTCCAGAGCTAACAGCATGAGCTACTACAGCTTGAGAAAACAAACCAATCCCCTGTAGCTGTGGCTATAACAGACATATAGTTCCTGTGGATCCAGCACAGAGGGGAACCTGTAACACATACTCGTCACTGGTTTATACATGCACATTCATGCGTGAGATTTTTGTACTTATTGGAAGGGGATCCTTTAGTTAGTAGAATCCAGGAGAAGACAAACCAAAACCTTAAATAGAATAATATTTACAAAAAGATAAGGCTACTAACACAACTGAAGTTTCTAAAGACAGAGTAGGAAATCAGGTTGTAAGAATCAGCCTGTAATAGCAGAAAACTACAGTCAATATTTAAAGCAGAATTTTCCAATTTGAGGTGTAATTTTTGAAAGGGATTGGGAGTAGACACAGGTTAGCATTTTCAGAGAAAGAGGTATAGTTGTGAAAAAAACAAAATGAAACAAATCAAAGCAGAAAACACATCTTATATGTGACTTCCATATGAATGGCTGCCTCAGTTTGTTGACAGGCTTAATGTATGGAGTGCACTGGTTCTTTGAATAGTTTCTAAGGCTATTCACATAAAAATATTCCCAGCAATATCATTGCAGCATCCATCTATGTCTTTTAGAGATGGTCTTTAAACTTAATTTTATTTAAAATATGAGCAAAAGTTCATTTTGAGGGAATATATTATGCATTACTGTTTTGGTTTTTAAGAGTTGAGGAAAGGGAGTTTCAAAAACACTAGAAGAATTTTTTGTTTGTCTTGGTCACTGATTAGTGCTGATTTGTTGAAAAGGAGAATTGCTGTTTCAGATAAGTGTTTTAGTGTGGGGCTGAAAGAATGGCCTACTGTCTGCAACCATTATTTTGCACAGTTGGTGTACATACAAAAGAAGACATTATTGAATAACATACACTTAATGCCACACCTCTTATTTCTACTTAGCTAGGGAATTCTGATTATAGTGCTCTGAATATTTGTCATTTTCTGAATTGGAGCTTAGGTCAGAAGTAGACAAGGAAAATGCCATCCTTTTGTTTTATCAGTCCTGTTAAAATACACGGGACCACAGGCAAAACACTAGAAGAAAATGAAGACAAATACTTTTAAAATATGCCTAAAATGAGGGTTTTTTTCCTTATTTTCTGCATGACTTATAATCCAATATGGCCCTGATGTGAGGAGTCCAAATGTAACAGAAGTGTTCCGCTGCATTAAATATAGTTATTGAGGAATTTACTTGAGTCAACTCAAAATACCAGTTGCAACAGAAGTCTACCTAAGAAATCAACACTAGTTTTCCTTGAAGAAAATTGCAAGGCATAATAAATCAGTTCAGTTTTGAACTGGTCATTAGAATAAGACTTAACACATGCCATTCCTCTCAATGAGAGACCTACCACATGACACAAAATCAGAATTGCACAGGCTGGAAAAGACTTTTAAGATCATTGAATCCTTAACACTTTCACTTAGTTTGTATAATCAATATCCACTATGTATCTTTTTCATAGAATATTCACCAAAGGCTTCTGAAAAAAGACAGTGATTTTTTAGTACTTTGAAAATATTTTATTTCCTAAAGACTAGTTCATGCATTCAGCCACCATTCTGAACAGTGTGCAAAGCAGACACCTGATGTATACATATAAGAAAAAGTTCCACATCAGAATTATGCCATGAATTAGGAATTTAGATTACAGACATATAAAAATCTCTTGAAAACAGATGTGATTTAGTTACAGTTTTTGATTTGTTTATTCTAAAAAGCATATGGAATATATTAGTCATTAAATTAGCTCCTAGTAAGTAGGAGTATGCATAGTAGGTTATGTCTAAAGTTAAAATCCAACTATCTTCAGGCAACCAGAAAAACTTATATGCATCTCTAACATAGCATATTTAAAGATTACAGTATCTAGACACTGTTGCAGTTCCATGTTAAGTGTTCCAGCAGCTGTCTTGCACCTTTGTGGTTTATTTTTATATGGTAGGCATTGGCATATCTGAAAGAAAAAATGGTTCAGTTCTGAAAGATGCTAAAATTCCTTCAGCTTTCTTTAATTTCATTGAGAATAACAAAAGTGGGAATAATTCAGTGGGGATCTAGAACTGGGTCATTACTATACATAGAAATATCTATGTTCTGCAGCTTCATTTGTAAAAGTTGTGGACTCCAATACAAAACAAAGATACTCAATCCACTACGTATGTCCTTGCTGATTTTTAACTTTAATTTCTGGCAGCATTAAAAAAAACCAGGGACAAATAATGGAAATAATGACAGTTGACAAGAACTCATAATCTTTCAGAAGCCAGAATTCATCAAAATAGGTTTTAGCAGGAATAGCACAATATATTTTGTATGAATAAATAAAAATTCTTGTAAAGACTCAAGAGATTATTCTATTTTGCATGATACAAATAAAACTGTCCCCACAAAATTGTAATCTTACACAATTTATGGTAGTTTCCCATAAATTACATGAGTATATTGGAAGCTTGTTAATAATTAAAAGTCTTTTACTTTTTCAACTCTCAAATAAGTATTAGAGTAAATAATTTCCAGTCTTCATCTGACATGACATCTAACCAATACAGGCATCACAAAATAAATAATTTATGAAAAATATTTATTTAAAGAGCTGTAATTTACCTTGCATTTACCATATGCCATTCATCCAAGTATCAGTATAAAATATTCATTAGAGAAACTCATTAAAACAAACTTCTATACAATGAAGTGACGGGCCAACAAAAAACATCAATCATCACAGGGGTTTAAGTTGTTATTAGTCCATATACATAAACTAGTATTTCAAAGTAAAAAAAGATGAATATTTCTACATTTACCTTGGAATCACCAGGGCTACATTAAAGCTTTTTCTTCACCTATTTCATGAGTCTCAAGAAGTCCCTGACAGAACACAGAGATCTAATTTATTAATGATGAATAAATCTGATGTAATTATTAATGGGAAATCTATAGCTAATCTTAATGGAAGAATAGCTAGGCATGTAATGATATTTGTCTGGCATAAAAGATCTTAGTTCATGCATTACAAGCAGGGTAATTACCTGTGCATGTATGCAGCTCTAGATTAACAAAAGAGAACCAAGCATTACAAGCATTAAAACAGTGCAGGACTCCCCACAACCAAAGATATGGAGTCTCTTATAATTCATAATACGTTGTTTTGAAACTGAACCTGAGATTAGGGAGATGATATATCAGAAAAAGTAAAAGCTTTCAATATCCTCCAGTCAAAAATACTTATCTTGTATCAAAAACTTTTAGGTAAGCAAATGACATGACTTCAGGTCTGAATTCAAAAAACGCAGCATGCCACATCATCACAGCATTTATGGGATGCACCTACAAAACCATGTACCTCACTCCCCTATAGATTCTTCCACATTAGAAAGTTCTGTTAAATATCTACTTCACATAGACTGCATTTCTATTATACTGTTGATCTGTGATTAAATGCTCTAATAAAATTAACTGGCTTTGCTACAAACAGAACATCTGGAGCAATGTTTAATTTTGTGTCAAACATATACAGGAAACACCTGTCTAGTTGAAGTAATTTTTTTAAAAAATGACATTAATCCATCTGTTGTGGAAATGCATGTCACAGTTGTCACATTAAAAAGCAATATCAACAAACACAGAAACGGTAAATTACTTTGGAAGTAAGTCTTCTAAAATTAACCAAAAATTCATTAATCGAAATATTACCATGTTAATCTGTTTTCACACTGAATAAGATCTCCCTTTTTTCTTCAGATCGAAAATGTCTTTCAATTATTGCACGATAAAACTTTCAGATGTGAAATTAAGTTATATAATTAGAAGATTAAAAGTAAAGCCAGACTATTTGTACACACCCCTACAAAACAGTGACTTAAATGACTCTTAATATAAACAAAATGCATTTTATAGGAAAAAGACCCACATAAAAAAGTCAAATATATGTTATTTAGAGTTGGGACCCCCACAAGTTCATGCAAGACAAAATGAGTAGGATGTTACCTTTGTACAGAAGTGTGAAAAGTACGTATGATATATGACTGAAATATTCTTGTTTTATGGGATCTTTCCAATACTTGTTTTCTCCAAGATATTAATACAATGTTTTAAAATACTATATGCTTTGAAATACTTCCACTGAAAGTGTGGAAGATGACCAAAATCAACAAAAAAGAAATAACTCCAATATCCAAGGTTATGTGGCCTTTTTGAGACAATACTTCTGCCTTAATATTTTTCCATTACCTTACTAACTTTCAATTAATTTTCAACCTAAAAATAGTATTTAAAGGCTATGAACTAGGCTTATTCTTCATTTGAGGTCAAAGGAAAGAAATAAAAATAAAAAAATTAATATTAAAAAATTGAGAAATTATTGTTTTAAGAAATACTACAAAAGGTGCTGTAAAGAAACTTCTCATGAATAATGTTTAATAATTTTATATCACAATGTATCACAATGCTTCATCTGGTACTTTCCAATGTTAAAGGCAAAACAAGTGATCAAGTAAAGGTTTACTAGGTCTCTTTACCAACTTGTACACTCTTCAGCTTACAATTTAACCTGTTCTTGGTCATAGATAATATTAGGTGCTCTTTTGTTGAATCATTTCTTCTGTATTTAAAAATAAAATATACCTTCTTGAGTACAATCTGAATTACACAGTCACATGTTGGGATGGTCCTTTCACATGGGTTAGAGAATAAAATTCATCAACAATGTACAAACAAAACTCAAGTGTTTGAAGTACCCTTAAAGTACTCTGAAAATGATTTTGGGACTGAAGTTTCTAGATCTTCCTGTATCATTACTAGTAATGTGAAGACAAGAGAATTAGAAGCGGTTTGTGAGGGCCTACTTGGACAGCCAAAGTCATGTTGAGACTTAGCCAAAAGTAAGGATAAGAAGATAAATAACTATAGAAATCTCTGCTTGCATGTCAAGGGGTCGCAAAAGAGACCACGGGGTTTATGCCTTACATGCTCCTGTCTGTAGAAGGGTGAGAGAACTCCTTGATCTTGTGAGGGACAAACAGAAAATCATGCTGGAATCATCAGAGGAGTCAGTAGTACCATATGTGCCGGACTTCCACAGGAGTGTAAGTGGGTTTATGGCCTTAGCACACCATAAAAACCTTGCTGAAACACGTCAAAAGCAGAAAATCTGTTATGATTGACAAGTTAAGGCTTAGACTTATGATGTGGGGCAAAAGGTCAAAGTTGTGATCCCAGATTGGCAAGAAAACTGTAAACAGACTAGGAGGGACTATTTAACAGCATTAGGTGGGTCAACAGTATTATCTATATCATAGAGCTTCCAGACAAATAGCAGAAGCACATACTCTACAGTTTTAGGACAGTAAGTTTAAGCAAGTTCTAGCAAGGACGGGAATTTTCTTTACTAAATGTAGGTCCAGTGTGAAATGGAGCTGAAATTCATAATGAATTCAAGAGGGAATGCAAAAAAAAATACTATGGTAGAGGGATTTCCCCCTTCAATCTGTATCCATGAAGGGAGTTCAGAGGACAGTGGTTCTGTCAGATGACAGCCAAGTTCTATCACTAATGTGCTCCAGACAAGCTGGGGCAGAGCTCAGCAGTAAAGCCTTGGGTGAGGCTTGACTCTTCAGAGGTACAATTACAGAGGTGTAATAGTCATGTGAAAGAGAAGCACTGTGTAACTACATCTTGTGGGCTGCACCTAGTGTCTGAACTGTTTTTTAATTCTCATAGGTGTTCTGTGATGGCATTTAAAGCTGTTTGTTTTGCTGAAGCAAGGTTATTTGGAATAGGGACTCAGAAAAGTGAATCAAGGTCAGAAAAAGTGAAAATGATCCATCAAAGACAAAAATAGTTTTACAAAAGAAAAAATCAAACAGCTCTCTCAGACTTTTTAAATGTTGGAAAACCATTACAAGATTGTTCTTTATAATATCTCTAGACTTTTCCAGTTTTCCTCATGAGACTACTGAAAGAAAAAATACATAATTAATACTAAGAGTCCCAGCACACCAGAACAACAAGCTCAACTTTTCTAGTGAATTCTTTTAATTCTTATTGACTTATCTTCATGTATGTCAGTCTGTTTAGTCTGTCTGCAGCTACCACAGTGATTTGGAATGACAGTGTGACCTCAGCTGGAATTAAGAGAGATGGAAATAGGAAAAATTTGAGGGTCACACTCTTTCGAGCTGTAAAGCTAAACAACTCAGAAGCAGAGAAATAAAACTACCTCTGAAGCCTTTGTGATGGCAGTGTGCAGTTCTGGTGAAACAAAGTATGCCCATTGCTTGAACCACATTTGGTGACTACACACCCTGACGTAATGATTCCTTCTCAGAAGAGCAGTGCACAAGCCACTGGGGCCCTTTCTTCCTGCAGACATTGCCACTTCAAAGAAAGAGTTGGAGAACAAGGAAGCATAGAATCATTTAGGTTAGAAAAGACCACTAAGATCATAGAATCATGGAATGGTTTGGATTGGAACTGGCCCTAAAATCATCTAGTTCTAACTCCCTTGCTTTGGGCAGGGACATCCTTCACTTGACCTGGTTGCTTAGAGCCCCATCCAACCCAGCCTTAAATACTTCCAGAGATGGGCCAATTAGAACTTCTATGGGTATCCTGTTCCAGCACTTCACCACCCTCACATTAAAGAACTTCTTTCAAACATCTAACCTAACCTAGTGTCAGTTTGACCATTACCCCTTGTCATGTCACTACATGCCGTTATAAAAAGTCCTCCCCATCTTTCTTTGTAGGCTCCCTTCAGATACTGGAAGGCTGCAATTAGGTCATTTCAAAGTCTTCTTGTTTCCAGGCTGAACAATCCCAATTCTCATAACCTTTTCTCATAGGAAGGGCGCTTTATCTCTCTAATTGGCTTGGTGCCCCTCCTTTGGACTCTCTCCAAGTCCATGTCCTTCCTACACAGCATGTCCCAGAGCTGGATGCAACACTGCAGGTGGAGTCTCACCAGAGCTGAAGGACAGAATGCCCTCCCTCACCCTGCTGGCCATACTGCTTTTGATGCAGCCAGGATCCATGTGGCTTTCTGAGCTGTGAGTGCACATTTTTGGGTCATGTCCAGCTTCTCATCCACCAGCACCCACAAGTCCTTCTTGGCAGAGCTGCTCTCAATCTGTTCATCCAACAGCCTGTATTGATACCAGCGGTATTGTGGTGGGGAACTGTGTCAGAGTTTATAGAAGTCCAGATAAATGGAATCTGTATCCCACTGATATAGTCACCCTTTCATAGAAGGCCACTAACTTGGTCAGGCAGGACTTGCCCTAGGTGAAGACTTGCTGGCTGTCCCAAATCACCTCCCTGTCCTGCCTGTGCCTTAGCACAACTTCTAGGAAGATCTGTCCCATGACCTTCCCAGGCACAGAGGCAAGACTGACAGGTCAGCTGTTCTCAGGGCGCAGTGGTAATGATGGAAGAGGCATAGGCAGGGAACATTCCTCAGGTTGGATCTTACTCATTATCTCACTTTAGCATTCTCATTCCTCACAGACTCCTGCTGCAGTGATCTGCCTTCTGGCTTGTAATGAGATGGCTGTCAGTCTCATCTACCACAAAAAAAGTGATAGCACGAGAGGGAGAGACCTTCAGTTGTGCCAGGGGATGTTTAGATAGGAGATTAGGAAAAATTTGTTCACTGGAAGAGTTGTCAAACATTGGAACAACCTGCCCAGTGAAGTGGTTAGTCACTGTCTCTGGAGGTATTTAATAGACTTGTAGATGTGGCACTCAGGGACATGGTTTAGTGTTGGACTTGGCAGTTTTAGGTTAACAGTGATCTTAGAGGTCTTCTCCAACATAAATGAGTCTTTGATTCACATACCACACTTGCAACTTCTGCAAGTGATTCCAGTAACCCAGGCAAAATATGAATGCCCTGTGACTCATTTTGATTTTCTGTTCTGTAAATGTCCATGGGCTAGAAGTGCTCATTTAATCCTAAATGTTCTTCATGGGTGCTGCACAAGCCAACAATCCAAAGTGTTGTATAGGTTGTGATCTGTCTTGCTGCATTGTCTGGCCTTACAATGGTTTCTGACAGGCTAAGGAAGAGCTGACCTGCATCTACAAGAAGTGGTCAGAGTATGCGAGGATAAAGATATGAGAGGAGGGAGAATGGCCCTACCATAGATGTGGCAAGGAAAGCAAAGATGTCATCTTGAGAGATATACTTTTGCTGAAAAGTGCAATCTTGAATTCAACTTTTAAAGAGATTTTCAGCATGTGTCAGACTCCTCATTACATGCTTTGTTCAGGCAGATGGGGGCCCAAACCCCTCCAGACCTCAGGGTTGCTTGGCAAGCTTGCTATTTTCCCAGTCCAGGGAAGTAAGTTAGAACTTGCTTCTAATTTATAACTTAGGCAGTTATAGCATCTACAGCGGACTGTCCTGGGATAACCACCTCAGCAGTAGCAGACTGGGCAGCAAGAAACTTGACAAGAAACCAAGTCTGAAGAAACACACAAATATCAAAAGGAAATCAGGTATTCCAAGACTTTTCCTTGGTGTGGGGCTTTTTGTTTGTTTGTTGGGTTTTGGTTTTTTTTGTTTGTTTGGTTGGTTTTGGTTTTGCTTTTGTGTTCTTTTGTTTTGTTTTGTGGGCTTGGGGGGTTTGTTTGTTTTTGTTTTGTTTGTTTGTTTGGGTTTTTAATTTTTTTTTTGTTATTTATTTGTATGGCAGGATGACCTGTTCGTATTTTTTTAAGCTACCTCTAAATATCAGAAAAGTACTTTTTAATATTATTTTTTGTCTGTATGAAACCTTCCCCAGAGCGTATCTTGAAGAAGACATCCTGTGCATTCAATTTCAGCACAATTTTAAGCATTCCAAGCCTAGTGTTTTGCAGCTTTGGCTTCTCCATAAATTGTACTGAACTTTCCCAGGTTTTCTGACTGCACTTTTAGAATGAGTTTTGGCCTCAGAAAAAGAGATTCATAGAAATATTGTCCTTTGTTTTTCAACTTTCTTATGAGGCAGAGGTTCTTGCAATGCTGTTTGCAAGGTCATTTCAAAAGTCATCTCTTCTCCCTTTGAAACATCTTTCTTTGTGTTTCATACTAGCATTTTTACACTCAAAACCAATAAAGGATGCTACTCTTTAGGAAAACTCTTAGCATTTTTGATGTCTCCAAATAGGAAACTGGTACTTGGTCACAAATTGTCACATTCATCCTCTGAATTTGGTTTAATGAAATTTGGATTAACTAACAGATCATTCAGAAATGTTATCAGATCTTCGATATTCTGGTCAATGTAAGGTCAGTTTGATCATTTTTGTCCAGAGAAAACCACCTTATAGAATCATAGTTACAGCTGTGAGATATGAGGATCAATCCTGCTCCTACAAAGCCTATGTGGATATCAGCTTCTGGTGATTAAAAAAAAAAAATTTTTTTTCATTCTTACAGAAAATCAGTTCATATATCCCCCAGTATTTCCCTGTTCCCAAGTTTTTGTTTAATATAGGTCTCACCTGCATTTTTAAATTCAGAGAGAGAAGTATGTTGCCTTGATCCTATTTTCTTTAAAATGGAGAATCTGTAATTATAATCCTGTAAATTTATAGAAATGCTTATAGTTAAGTTTTATATACATTGATTTTTGTTTATAAGGTTTTTATGGCTAAGAATTTTAAGACTGTATGTCTACATGCTTTCTTATGTTATACACAAATGATAGCAGTTATCATTTTATTTATAATAAGATTTTCAGTCTATTCAGTGTATTGAGTTAGTAGAGTTTTCAGTGTGAATATTTATTGTACTTCAGAAAGACTTTACCTATGGTTGCAAACATGTGTCTTGGTTCAAAATTATCCAGTACCAGAAAATGAGCTGTGGTGCAGAAAATGATAGTTAAATTTAAAGCCTGAGATTTTGTCAGCAATCTCCTGCATATTTAAGATAGAATTCTACATATACAACAATGAGAGAGATCCCAACTCTGCAAAAGTTACTGCTAGTGCTTTCAGTGAATCCAGGATTCCACATCATGTCTTCCCTGAGGATAAACAGACTCACTGGTCGTAAAATCAAAGAATCTATTCTTATTCTTCAAATTAATAGGAGTGGGAGAGCACATAGTCTCATTGTCTGAGGACATAGCAAAGTACAAATAATATGAATTGTAGCTGAACCTCTTTTAAAAATGTATAAAATTTTAAAATATAAATAAGAACCAACATAAGTTTTTATGTTCTTCAACCAACTAGAAAGAGGCATGGATATTTGGTATTTGAGAAAAATAAATCTTTAAATAAAAAATTGTTTCTATATTAGTTTCTTGGAAATTGCCTGCTGGCACTCATACAGGATTAAGAGGACCTTAGGACAAAACAAATGAGAGAGAACTATTTGCAATGTGTTGGTGATATGAATAAATGTAAAAGATTCCTGTGTGGAATCTGTCAGCTTGCAATTTTGTGACAAACCACAGGATTATTTTGGTTCAGGAACCTGCATTATGATATAGAAACTGCTTTCCAACCTAAAAATAATATATTTTCAGCTAAGGAATCAGCATTTTATATTTGGGCACAATATACTGTCACACTGTGTGATGTTGCTAATGATGTGCTATGCAAAGCTGATGAGATACTGGCTACTTGCACAAAATGTAAAGTGACATTCTATGCACCTACATTCAGCAGGAAAAGTCCTTGTAACATATGTCATGTAGTAACAATGATACAGCCAACTGACACCAATTAAAAAGTCACAAATGGTTGCTTTTCTCTAATGTTCAAAGAGCTCAAGGAATTTAGATGTGTACATTAAGGATCAGATGCTTGGTTGCATATTCTACAAACTATGTTTTAAACAAATCAGCATACAGATGGCTGTGACAATAACTACCAGGAAAAAGTGAAGGGTGAACTGTCACAAAGTTTGACAGGCCATTGCATATTGAGAGTCTTTGCCTATTGCTCTTTGAATAGTCAGTCCCACAGTATTTCTATACTTTGTCTTGCAGGCAGGTGGAGGGTGGGTAAGTATTCTGATTAAGGCAAGGGACAGGAGATGCATGAAGACTGCAACAAATATTTTTATCCTTCTATAAGTGTTTCCAGTTTGACCTTGGATAAACATTTAGTCAGTCTGACTTGGTTATCTACATCTGCAAAGCTTGGATACTACAATCTTCCAATCTAAAAATTTTCTGCATGTTAGCAAGACACTGAGGTACCATGACAATTGAATTACTACCGTAGGCTGAATTTAATTTTTTTTAGCTAATTTTGCAGTTGTTTTGTTTTTTTTTCCCAGTGGTTTTTGAAGAAGCCTTAATTAACAGAAACCTGTACAGCAAATTAGAGAATCCTGAACTAGTGACACAGAACAGGAAACAGAAACATTTGGGGACAAAAGGATTAATAAGTTCCCTGGAGAAGAAAAGAGGTATGAAATACACATCTGGGCTTATCCAGAAATACTGACAAAAAGGGAAAAATGGCAGAAACACACAGCACGTGATAAAATGTAAAGAAAAAACCAAGAAGGAATAGACATGTATTAAAAGTGCCAAGGTCACTTTTTGGAAGGCTGGAGAAATTTACTTGGATAATTATAACGGAACTCTCCTCTGCATGCAGGTAATCAGATAGGACTGCATCTATGGATAGAGTTATCTGTAAAATTAATGGAGAGAAACACTATTCTCAGCAGTTATGACACAGAGAAATTTTAATTCTCAAGGTATATGCTGGAGAACAAATGCAACTAATAGCCAGAGGAACTCTGCATTCCTAAATGTGTTTAGCTGACATGTTTCTTAATCAACTATCCCCCAGAAGTACTATTGGTGAAAGTAACTTTAAGTAATTAACATGGAGTTAATTAAAAAGTAGATTCAATTTAAATTAAAGAGAAAATATACAAAACTAGGACAGTCAGTAAGGTTTGGGATTTCAGAAGGATCTATTTTGATATGGGAATTAAGTAGGAAAGTAAGTTTTGTTAAAAAACCTTGAATATAGTCAACCTGAGCTTAAGAACTTGAGGTTTGAAACTTTTCCAAGTCAAAGATGATAAACGTAACAGTAAGATGTGCCATGGGTAAAGAGACCTTACAAAAAGAGGATTTATATGTGCATAACCCTCTCAGAACATGTAAACGCAGAGGCATATGCATAATGGGAACAACGTATGACACCAAAGAAGGTAATTTTTAAAAGTCAAGCTGGGATGGAGTTTGCTAGGAGATGTAAAGTGCCTGAAGTGTCTTAAAAACAGGTTGGGTTTCATCCCACTGCTTCAACCAGAAGACTATTCAAGATTTCCTGTGACCAAGCAATTCAAAGCTTCTTTTTTTTTTTTCCCCACCAACTTGAAGACATTCAGGACCGATTTCACACTACTATTACTTGGAACAATATTTACTTTTAGTTTAACTCTCTCTTCCCCCTTTCTGATGTTCTCAGGAAAAGCAGATCATCCCAACTGTTTTTCTTCTGCTTTTTTGGTTTTTTTTAGTATACTTTTAGTCTCATTGAATCATTGAATGATGGCAAAAGGAACTGTGGCCATTCCCAAGGTGTACCATGAATAGTTCCCTATTGCTGGCACTGACCTCTCACTTTGTAAATTTGCCTTTCTTTGTGTCCAAAACAGTGCTGATCTCATGGTCACCAACTAATAATCCTCCTACCAACCCTTCTTGAGTTGTTTCCCTTGGATGATTTCCTAAAATAAATAGGCCTATCAATAAACCATTAGTAATACTAGGATGAAAGAAAAACTAGTTCAGATGAAATATTATGTTGATTAGTCCCAGCTAAAGAACTGGAAATAAGTTTTCAGTTACTACGTTTTTCTGGAAACTGGAAGGACATTCCTAACTCACTGCTCTACCAAGCAGTAAGACTCTGGTGTCCTTCTAAACATATTGCAATAAAAAAAAAATCCTAAATAGTTTTCAGATAGAGTTAATAACTATAAAAGGCATTATATTATATGTTGTCTGTAATTTGAATAGAAGACTCAAGATGTCTTCTCCCATTGTATGTTTCAGTTGATTCTTATTTTCTTTCCATGATTAGATTTCTCTCCATATTCCTTAAATAAAGAAGTTTTATTTCTCCTTTAGCCTTTGATTTACTTTGAAAAATACAGAAAAGCTGTCTGTCAACTTTTCTTCATGTTTTTTTGTTTTAGTTGGTTTGTTTTGTTTTTCTACCAGAGAAAGGCCAGTCCTACTGTTGATACATCATCTCTGTTCATCTCCTTGAATTTATGGCTCAGTTTTAAGCAGCAGTTTTGAAAAGACAATGGCATTTCCAGGTTTGAACCCTGATAAAAAGCATGACACAGAGGGAGAAGGAATAAAATGCCTGGAAAATTAAGACTTATGGCAATGTAATGACCCAAGAAGAAAGCACTTCCACTATAGAGAATTCCCTACAGTAATTTTGGAAATCTCATTACAGACAGATCTTCTGTTACTTCAAGGATAGTTTCAAATACAATTTCCCTGCATTTCTATGTAATGATAAGAAGCTCTATCTGCTGCTTAAGGCCTAACTCTTGAACATCTGTAATTCAGGACATTGTGTAGAAAAAATAAAGAGTGTAGTATGCCAATTAAATCTTCCAGAAGACTGGATTATCACAGTTTTGTTTGATCATAGCCTTGTTTAGTGTTTTGCAGGGTAATAAATAGCAGAGAGATGTAATACGCCTGTGTCTTCAAGTTGGAGTGTTACAGTTTCACTTGGAAAGCCAATATTAGCTCTTTCATGTTCTTAGGGAGGAAGAAAAAGAATAAGGAAGACCCTTGTTCAAAATGGCTCAACAGCTGGCCTTTCCTTTTGAATGAAAATGAAGGGGGAAAAAGGAATCAAACCTAGACTTTATAATCATACTCTTTGCTATATGATCCTTTCCTCAAACCTTACTTCCTTTAGCAGCTGAAACTAGATGCCATACCTTATTTTTAGCTTTTTAGAGATGCCTGGTTTTACTAGTTTGATGACAGAGGAGCAGAGGACAAACATCCTTCTTGATGCAAAATAGTTAAGGAAAAAAATTGTCTGGTGACTGACTGGTTTAAGCAATTTAATATTGTCCTCACAGATGTTAAAAAAAAATTATAGAGAAATTTTTCTGAAACTGCTGCTAGGCGCACACTGCATCAGTAATTAAAAAAAAAAAAGCGAAACTTTATATAATGGTTACCAATATGTATTTAATAGTATCACTATTATTTTCTCATTAATCCATTTTTTTCTTCAAAAAGGATATATTAATTTATCTATAAAAATGTTATTGCTCTTTTGAAAAGATTTCTGCTGACTGGTCTGCTATTTCACAGGATTAATTCTGGATGAAGGGAAAGCTACCACCCTCTGATTGTTTCTCTTGGGTGCATATGTCACCTTTCCTTTAAGTTAATAATTTCATAACTGGTGATATGGCTGATTTGCTCATGAAAATAAAGGCACTCTGATCCTATATGTTATTTATCATTTGGTTTCACAAAGAGAGCACATTTTGATGTACAAATCCATTCTCAAACAAATCTGATTCCTTGCTAATCCATAGAATATTTTGATCTTTACTGGGTAATGAAGTCTTCATTTTTATGTGTAAAAAAAATCTCATGTATAATACAAACAACATTATCTCTAAAACTGTGATACATCATCATACATGCAAAACCAAAGCCTTGGGTAAGACAGACTGGCAAGTTAGATGAACCACTTCAATTTTCCATCAATCAAATTATAGTTTATTGTTCAGCTGAACTACCTCAGGCAACACAAATCTAAAAACTGTCATTTTGGAAACATTACATTTTTTTTCTGTCACATTATAACCCAAGCCACAGCCATAAAAAAGAATGTCATACCATTACTGACTGTAATATTCCTTAATTTAAGAACAGCTAATTCATCTGCAATACATACAGTGTTCCTAGGATTTGGAGCTTATAGCAGTGTTCAGTTACAGTAATCTTATCAAATCCCATTAGAACATGTATTATTTTTTAAATAATGGATATTTTTACAAATTCAGTTAAGAACAGAATGGTTGTTTATAACAGCATTTTAATGCCTACATTAGAAATAAGGTTTACATTTCAGAATCATCTAATATTTCAATAATTTGGTTAATATGAACCCTAAATTGTCGGGAATTTAATTCAAAATTAGGTTTCGATGGCATACACTTGATGAAATAATGTAGTGTCCTTTTTCTATTTCTTTACAGCAATCAGTGTCATCACTCTAAGGCTCAGAAGATAAAAATTAATCCTCTAGATGTTACAGGTCTGTTTGTGTTCTGTCACCCAAAATGTACCTATGTCCCTTTTTCTATTTAGGCAATGGAATTCCCCTAACAATGAAAATCAGGAATGTAATGCTGGTACATTTTAAATGTTCTGTTTGCCACTTACCCTAAATTTCTAAATGATAACTTTATGGTGTTCCTTTATTTATCCACATTGAAGTGCATATACAAGTTAATGGAAGAGTACAGGGTGAGAATTACAATAAGAGGTTATATTTCTTCCCTGCTTAAAATATATGGCATTGAGAGTGTGAAAAGAGAGTTGCTAATAAAAGCATTCTTCCCTCACCATCTCTATGCTTAAAAATATAATCATGTTACCCTAGGAAATCATAAACTTAATTAGGACACCACTCTTTAAATAATACGTGATGAAATTTAAAGAAAACTGAAATGTTGTGAGAACATACACTTCACTGCAAAGATATATATCATGAGGACACCTGTCCCCCCCTTAATTGACTACCTGCTAAAAGAAAAACCTGCTAAAAGAGCAGATTTACTGTGTAGTGAGACAGTGAATTTAAGAGGTCTCTGCTGAATAAAAAACTAGTTCCATTGGTTGAGCTGGGCCATGTTCTTGAGCAAGTTCAGACATATTAACTGAGCTTTTATGTATTTTTATGCACCATTTATTTTTGAAAAATCAGGAATTTTCACTGCAACAATTACTTATGCACCAAAGTAATAAAATTCCGGTGGTTGATATTCACCAAATCTGTGCTAAGCATATTCCAGCAAGGATTATTGTACACAGTTTGTATGCAAAAAGGTGAGGGAATTCAGTGCAAGACTACTAAGTGTAAAGAATTTAATAGTAATGTTTGCATTTCCTTTTGGTTTTGTTTTTCTTTTAATTGGGTTATTTCATGTAAGGCGCAAATTTTCCTAAGGAATATATTTCTTCTCTTGTGATTCTTATAATTGCTGGTTATATTCATGGATCCAGTTACTTTGCTATTAGTCTAGTACACTGCCAAAGGTAAACAAGAATCAGACCCTTACAGAACTTTCTTTAGAGGATCACACTAAGGCTCTTGAATGCACCAGAATTTTTTGGGAACCCAAAATACCAGTCGTAAATTTTCAGGGCATATTATCATTTAAGCCACCTCATTCCCTATTCATTGAAAAGTGTCACACTGATGAGTATCTTAAGAAGCAGTTAGAGAAGGTAGGCATCAGATCTATTTTAACTAACAAACCTATAACTTCTAGTTTTATGTTTGTTCTGTAACAAAAATTTTTCTATTTTATACTAGTTTGTTTCTCCTCCTAAAAAAATTATTTTTCTTTGAGCTGAAAGAGGTCTAATCACTTTTCTGTCTCAGATGTGAATTTTCCAGATCTAAATGAACCCCGAGAATGTGCAATCTTTAGTCACAAGGTATGTAAAAGAGAAGCAGGAAGGGAATATCATAAAACCAGTTACAACAAAAAAATTTGACTGACCTATCTAAAACTCACTAAAATGGGTTAAAGTTGCTTCCTCTCAAGTGAAAACATAGTTTTTGTGACTCATTCCACTGACTCATGAATATATGTATATTTTCACTGTGTCTATAAAAATTCTTGTTTTATCCTGTTTTACAGGAAGCTGGACTTTCTTACTGTGTTACTAGCTGCTGGCAGTGGAAGCACCCAAACCTTTGGCATATTCAGCCTTGCAATAAAATCCAGGGTGTTTCCTAGATACCATATAATTAACTTCAAATGCTATGTTACAATTATGTTAGGGTGTGACTTAGACAAAATAAAGCACTTCTAAGTGAAGACTGATGTGCACTTCTAAATGCACCCTTTTTTTGTCCATAGGTACTATAAATACTTTAGAATATGATAGCACCAAATCAAAGCAGTTTATGTCCCTTAAATTCTGGATTTTAATTTTACAACATAAGATAGATTATTCTTGGTGGTATATTTTTTTCCTTTGATTTTATTTTTAGCACATTTAAACTCTTGCTGTTTAAACTATGAGTAAAGCCTAGCAAGTCATAGCCACATTTTGCCTAGTTGCATTTAAGATTATGCATTAGGATTTGTTCAATCTTAGTAATTGTGTTGGTTTTACACAGCCTGGTGTGAGAAGCTGCTAGAAGCTTCCACCATGTCTGGCACAGCCAGTCCATGATGGCTCGGAAGATGGACATGCTGCTGGCCAAAGCTGGGCCAATTAGAGAAGATGGTAGTGCCTCTGTGATAACATAGATAAGAAGAAGTCAAAACAAAGGTGGTTGGTCAGTTTGAATTCCAGCCAGAGAAGAAAAGGAGGTGAGAACATGTGAGGGAAACAACATGGAGACACCAAAGTCAGTGCAGAAGGAGGGGCAGGAGGTGCTTCAGGCACCAGAGCTGAGATTCCTCTGCAGGCCATGGTGAGACCATGGTGAAGCAGCTGTGCCCCTGCAGCCCATGGGGATCCACAGGGGGGTGCAGAGATCCACCCACAGCCCGTGGGGAGGTGCCCATGCTGGAGTGGGTGGAAGCCTGGAGGGGGCTGTGATCCAGTTGGAGAGAGGGGGCCCTTAGTTCCAGGCTGGAGCAGCCTGTCCTTGGAGGACTGCACCTCATGGAAGAGTGACCCACGTCACAGCAGTTTTGGGAAGACTCTGTGCCCATGGGAGGGACTCACATTGCAGCAGTTTTGGGAGAACTGCTGCTCATGAGGTCAGGAGCCATGCTCGAGTTCACAGAGAACTGTCTCCCATGGGAGGGACTCCACAGTCTCACAGAGGAAGGACTCCTCTCCCAGAGCAGCAGAAGAAAACTTTGGATGATGAACTGACCAAACCCTCATCCCCTGCCTCCCTGTGCTGTTGGTGGGAAGGAGGGAGGGGCTGGGGGAAGAAAAGGCATTTTTAAGGGCTTATTTTACTTCTCATTATCCTCCTCTGATATTGTTAATAATAAATTCACTTTGTACTTCTAAGTTGAGCCTGTTTTGCTCTTGGAGTGTTTTCTTTAACTCATGAACCCTTTGTTTAAATTTTTATCTCCTCTGCCCAGCTATAGCAGTGGAGGGTGAGTAAGCGGCTTTTGTGGGTGCCTGGCATTTGGCCAGTGTCAAACCATGACTGTAACTAGGAATAAAGCTTAATAAAATTAACATGGAAGCTCTCTAGTAGGCAGAATCTGACACTATAAGTGTTTGCACATACCTGCTTCAGATCCTTTATAAATGCTACCAGCCAGTACATTTACATGGATATACTCCCTTCTAGTTTGCAAGTACAGCTTCCAAAGTAATTTTTCTCATTTCAGTCATGCTAGCAAAAGAACCTCTAAAATGTGCTTTGCGGTTCTTTTCTTTAGGAAGTGTCTTCAATAAACCTATTTTTCTTTTCTTCCAACAAGTTGTAACTCAGCTGCTTCCAGGTAAGTCCATTTTCACCCATTAGTTTGGCTGTCAGGATGTGATGCAACGTGCACCAGTTTCAGTGCCGTCTCAGCCCTGAGACCTTTCCCACTGCCCTCACTTCTGAGTACTCCACGAGCAGGAGAAGGAAGATAGACACTGGTGTCTCTCTACCCTGTAGCCATGTTTTGAAGGGGCAGCAGCAGGGCTCAGTTGTCGCCTTCCATTCACTCATCCAGACCATAGTGTACCCAACAGAGATCCCTCCAGAGTGAAAGGCTTTGTTCTAAAACAATGGCTCTTTGTCATCATCAACTGACACACTACATATGCCAAGAGTTACAACTCAGCTATGTCCTCTGCAATCTGCTTTCTAGAGAACTAATATTTTATACTTTTCTCTTATTCCTTTCTTAACCACCTTATATTAGGAAAAGTACAAGCAGTAGGAAACATGGATGTATTGAAATGGGAAAAAAACTATAGTTAAGACATTTTCAAGATAAAGAGTGTTTAGTAATAACAGTCCAGGAAAAAAGTGAACTAAAATGAAAATTTGGATGCAACTTTAATAAGAACTTGTGGACAGATTTCATTTATGATGTTGTAAGGACATGATCTCACTCTCTCTTCAATTTATAAATAGTGAAAAAAAATCAATAAATATGAATTCATTCATTTTTTCATTAAGCCAATGTGTTGGTAGAGAAATATGGCAGATCCCCAGGCATTCAAATGCTGCCTACAACTTGCCCCTCTCTGAGGTCCTTTTTCACCTTTGTCACATTTTAAAATGCTTTCAAAGGTGACAATCAAACGAGGAGACAGTAAGATTTTTAACAAGGCAGTCATTTTTAACTGTCAAAGTTCTTTTCATTCTCTACAGATACATATTGAGGAAGACTGAATTTGTAAATTCAGGCCATGGCATTAAACTCAAAAAAAAAAAAAAACCAAAAAAGAATTGCTTGTGACATTGTTATTTTGGACTGATTGGATCATTGGACAATGTTCTAAAAAAATTTTACAAGTTTTAGTCCAAACAGATCTTTTAGAGAACAAACTTACAACATTACAGACACAAGTTAATCAAAGCAACATTTTCTCTTAGGTTAGTGAGCAGAGGAGGCATATAGGGGAAAGGAAAGAGAGAAAAAGTTTCTTTAAACAAGTGCATGCAAAGAACTAGAAAGTACTTTGATACTACTTTTTCCCCGAATAAAAATGTGGTCTCTTTTATGGAGGATGAAGCTGTAACTCAGTATCTCTGTGCTTCTGAGCATGTTAATCCTGTACAAATGATGAGTATGGAGCAGTACCAACGATTAAATCTTATAACTCTTTCATTTGTTAAGACATGGAACACCATTTTTTTACATGTTACATGAAAGAAAAAATGCTATGAAATACCAAAGAATTTAAAAACTAGAAGCCAGAAAATGAGTGGTAGACTTTGAAAATACATCATATTGTGGGAAAATGACCCAAATGTTCTAGTTTTTATGAGGGTGCTTGCTCCCCTTCTGACCTTTTTTCCAGATTTGTATTTGGAACTAGAAGGATATATTTCCCCTTTTGGAAATCTCTTTAAGAAGGCCTGTGGACAACATGTGTTGGATCAAATGTTTCAGAACTTTAAGGTCTTTCAAAGCCTTTTTTTTTTTTTTTTTGATATTGCAGTTCTTTTCATTACTACTCATTTTGATGATGGTTGGTTGAACTGTATGGGAAAAAATGTGAACCTGCTCAAAGATCATTGGTTAAAAAATCTGAACCAAACTGAAGCACATATTTTTCATAGTATTTCTCTGTTTCTGGTTTAAAGCTCAGAAGCACAAGTGGTGTGTGATTTTTTGTGTGTGTACGCGTGTCTTTGTATGCTTTTGTGTCTTACACATAAAGACAATGTTAGACTATGATATAATTAGCCTGAAGCTGATCCACATTTCTCTGCCATGATCACTAGGCAGAATGTGACTATC
>VXBC01005970.1:1539651-1578849 GCA_013399945.1 Ploceus nigricollis | reverse complement strand
TGAGTCAAGTAGTCACTGGAAGATCCTTTACTGCGTACCCACGCCGCGGCAATCAGCCTTAGCAGGGTTGCATTAGCTGAGCTCTGCAAGGCCCACGCTCATGGCACCCTCCGGGGTGAGTGGGTGGAGCTAGCCGGTGGAGGAGCACTCACTACCAGCCGGACTCCAGGGAGCTACACTTTTTTTCTCTGAAATTAAGATTAGTGTATATCAATCCACAGAAAAAAATAAATACCCTTTTTTTTGAAAGTGTTGTTATTTACCTCATTGCTTCTATAATTTTTTCCCCCAGGTCCTTCTATATGTAACCACTAGTTCTAATTCCACCCTTATTTGTGGGACTTATTCTGACTATAAAAATATTCGGAGATTCTTTTTTCAGTCTTAGCTACTAGCACTGTCTCTCTAGAAGCAGAATATAGATTTGAGGTTAACTGTTATGATAATCTCATTGCCATTACTATGTCATGGTTTATCAAGCTGTTGATTTGTGAACCACTGACTGTGATCACATACATTTTGAACTAGTATTGAAATCTCCATCTTTGCATTTCATTTTGCCTAGGAACAGTTTTATGTCCTTCTTTGACTGCCTCTAAATGATAAAGATTATGATAATTGTGTGGTTTTCACTGATTTCAGAAAAAAAGAAAGAAACATGACCATCATCTGTGATAGTTTGACTTAAACATTAATGGTATTTGGATTAATCTCCCATGGTTACTGTGGGCAAGAATCTAACCACAGAATGTTTGCATTCTTTAAGATTTTTTTTTTTACTCCCTTTGCATGACATAACTCTTTACAATATACAACTCTTTACAACACACCCTCCCTTTCCTATATTTATTGGTTTTGGCCTAACAGTATGCGTAGAGTCCCTAGTGAACACAAAACTCAGTTTTTCAATGCATCCCAAAGAGAACCATGGGAATTTTTTAATAAGAAAAATTATCCTTCCTTCTACAGAGGGGAATACCTCTGGATGAAGTGGAAATTGTACTTGTTTTGACTGCCAGTCAATTCTAGAGTCAGTTTCATAATGGACTTCTAAATTTTTGATAGTGCTGTTGCAGTCTTGTTGTGACTGGCTCGAGAACAATAAGGTAAAATCTTATGCCTCATCCTAGTGTGTGGTACTATACTAGACAGCGAATAATAATTATAAAGGACAGAAAATATAAGGATAACAGAAGACTTTTAGTATAATAATGCAGTTATCAGGCTGATGATGAAAATAGTATTGTAGTTGCTCTTCCAGTTGTTCTTCCAGTTCACTCACATTAATCTTATGTCACACTTGGGTAAAACACACAACCCACCTCCAACCCCCCAAAAAACCAAAAAAAACCCCCAAAAAAAACCCAAAAAAAAAACCCCCAAAAAAAAGGAAAAATAAACAAAACACACCAAAAAACCACCTAACGGAAACAAACCTTCTCATATGGACCCTTCCCTTCAAGAAAGACATTGATGTGCTGGAGCATGTCTAGAGAAAGGGAACGGAGCTGGTGAAAGGTCTAGCGAGTAATGAGTAATTCATATGAGAAGTAGCTGAAGGAGCTGGGGTTGTTTAGTTGGGAGAAAGGGAAACTTGGGAGACCTTATCACTCTCTACAACTCCCTGAAAGGAGGCTACAGCCAAGTGTGGACTGATCTCTTTCCCCAGGCAGCCAGTGACAGGACTAGGGGAAACGGCCTTAAGCTGAACCAGGGAAGGTTCAGGATGTCAGGATGTTCATCATGAAGCCTTTCTTCATGGAAAGGGTTGTTAAGCACTGGAAAGGACTGATCAGGGAAGCGATGCAGTCACTGTCCCTGGAGGTGTTCAAGAACTGGCTGGATTTGCTGCTAAGGTTTAGTTGACATGGTAGTGTTTGGTCAAATGTTGGACTCAATGAACTTGGAGGTGTCTTACAACCTAAATGTTTCTGTGATCTCTGAAGTATGATGGAAATTTATGAGACTTTTTTAGCAGTACCACAAGGCACTCTATGACCAGTGAAAGGCTGGAAATCAAACAGTTACTGGACTGGAAATAAGGGAATACAGGACAGAATGTTTTGAATGAGGGAATATTTGCTTTCAATCATTTTGTTTACTCCCCTACCACAAGATGATAAAACTACAATTCTGCATTCTGACTGATGTGAAACCAGCAGGAGTAGCTACCCTATCAGGTACTACTGTTCCCCAGAAAACTCTAAAGATGACAAGCAGGAACCGAGTATGTAGTTCCTCAGCACAGTTTTCCTGATTCCTTGTGCAGTACTTCTGGATTTGATAGTACAATTCACAGTCATATGGTGTCACTAGAATATTCTGCAACACAACAAAAGTTGAAAACTTGATCATGCTGATAAGTGAAACACATATTAGTTGAGATTTGTATTGAACTCCATATAAAATAAATAAGATGAGGAGTTCTGTACTGATTGCATTATTCCTTTTCATATTTAATTCAACAAAACCCCTCTGTTTTAGAATCCACTTCTTACAGATATGTCAATGTCTTCAGAATTCAGAACTACTTTGTAACATAAACCAGAGGGTTGCTATAGAATTGAAGTAGTGTGCTGCCAAGTAGCAATGCCTTTGTGGATAAAATAGTTTTATTTTATTCTTTTGTGCCAACAAAAAGACATCAAAATTATAAAAGTATTTTTACTATAATATTAATGAATTCTATTGAATTCTACATTTTCATTACAATTTTTCTGAGGATGAAATCTACTTTTTAGTTTTGCAAATATTTTTCATGTTTGGTGTGTTTCATGTATGGCTGTTTGTCACAGTCATCTCCAAGACTTGAAAAAGAGCTCACATTTCATAGCATAAGATTTTACTTTTTATTCTTCTGTCAATACCAGTTGCACCCTTTCCCTGATCCTCTTTTTCTTGATTTACTGAGTCTTAGTTTTATTTTATTATTTTCTTTTTCTCTCCCTTGCTCCTTTATTTCCCTACAGTTATTTTTTAACCTTTCTCTCTTTTCTTCTATTAATTCCTGTATTTCCTAATTGTGTCCCACTTTCTCACCCTTTTGAATCAGGGAAAGTGGTTTAGTAGCCAGAGCAATTCTCTGTGGAAACAACAGAGAAGAGAAAGAACAAAGGATATTTATGCAATGGGCTTTTTTTTTGCATGATGTTTTGCCTTCAGAGGCCAGTGGGGCTGATGTCCATGCAGTTAAAATTGAAAAACCTTTGATAGTCCAGAAACTTGGCAAGCTGCTGAGATGCAACTCTAAACCTTGTTTCAAAGAAAGATATGGAAAAGAATTCAGGATAATTGATAAGTGTAACTGTAAACATTTTAAAAAATATTTTTACATGGAGACCCTGACACTGTATAAAATACTTCTACTTTGAGAAAAATGCTGTCTACACTTGCTTCTACTGACATTGCATATTTTGGTTGTGACTATTTCCTGAGTTGTGAAGAAAATATTCAGAGGCTCAATAAGTTAAATTGTCATTGAGAGGGAGCAAAATGATAAAGGAACAAAAAAGTTGCCATCTCAACTCTCTGTGAGTTAATTAGACTCGGTATTGCTAAAGTTTGCTACTTTTGTTACATATAAAACTGTCATTTTTATTAACATTATGTGTAATGCTTTGCATTGTCATTCTGCCTAGAGACAAATATATATGAGTTTATAAACAGGTAATTCTGTTTTGTTATGATTTAGTTTTTGTTTGTAAGAAACTCACCTTCTTGCAACACTGATGACATCAAGAGGAATTACTGTAGAATTCAAAGGCACCGCATCCTTGTTGACAGTTTCAGTAGTGTATAATGTTTAATTTTTAATCTGATGAGCTGTATGTGTGGCTAATGTAGTTTGCATTTAAAGTCCTTGGTACTCATTTACCATATTGAAAATTTGAAATAAAGTTTCAAAATAGTAAAATAAATACAAGTTTGAAAAGTTAATTAGAGAATTTATAGTTAATCTAATCCAAGTTGGAAATACTATAGAATAGTTGTTGTTTTTGAATATTTCACCATAAGAAACATGGATTAGTTGACACCAAAACTACGATCAGAATGATTGACACTTTTAACAGTGGGATTTGAACAATAATGATAATTTTACGTTAGTATAAAGATGTATTTTCAGATTGAGTATAGAAAGTAAGAAATATTATCAGGTCTCAAAATATAAATTTTATGAATGATTTTTAAACATTGATATGTACATAAACTTCAAGCTATGTTCACAAATATTCCTTTCTTTTTTTTTTTTTTTTTTATTTCACATTATTAGTGGAAAAGGAGATCACCTGTCTGGTTAAATGTAAAGACTTATGTTTAGTATTAAACTTATGATTGGTCATGTGAAAAATATGGTGAGATTTGTTCAAAAGCTGAAAGGATGGCATTCCTTATCAAAGCAAGTATAAAACAAGAGTAGAACAATGCTCTTCTGTTGCTGACATTCAGGATTTCTTGAAGGCAACAAGTGTGATAAGAATGGCCATTTTCCCCTTCACTTGGGTTCTGGCCATTCATTTTTGCTGTGTGTCTCAAGTAGGTTTTTCACAGCATTATGCAAGAGGTGGCTGCTCCAAAAACTCATGTAAGCCTGGAGCAAGTTACTTTTTCGCAACAACAATCTTTATGATTTTCTGATGAAACAGCTGAGCCTAATACTATGCTTTGTTAGTCCTGGAAAGCTGTTGCTGTCAGTATTTTGAGGCAAGTAGACAAAAAATATCTTTTGAAGTACATGAACAGCTTAAGTTTTTTGACAATAACATGCTCTTATAAAGTGATAGTTTTTACCTTGCAGGGACTAGAGAAAGTATTGTTGAAAAAATTTATTGGATCTCACACCACTAATTAGGTGTTGAAAACTGACAGCTATATTATTAGTGGGGAGTATGCACTTGTAATTTCTTGGTTTGATTTCCTCCTTGTGCTACTCCTAAGTCTGACCTAAGAGAATTTCATGCTCAGAAGCACTTATGTGTTTGTCATAGTTTGTCTCATTTTTATTTGCTAGTCAAAGAATAGCAGGTTTGAATCAAATGTATGGCATAAGATGTATCATTCATCCAACCAACCCCAGACATATCTAAGAAAGCCAATCTGTTTCTACTTTCAGTGAAGTGGGTTTTATGGTTTTTAGAGACCTATTTAAGTAGACAAAGAGTCTGAAGGCAGAGATGCAATTGGAATCATAATTCTTATTTGAAGTAATATCTTGAAATAAAACTTTCTGAAATTTATATCTAATGAGGTAAGTGCAGTCTTCATTCTGAAGTAAGATGTCCAGTGGGAAAATACTGACAGCTAAGCTATAAACAGGAAATGCATGCCAAGAGTAAAATAATACATAAAATAGAAAGAATATCTCAAATTTTAAATTTAGCTTAATTTTTGTTCTTCTATTTTTGTTAGTTTTGTATGAGAGGTCAGTTTATCTGAATTTTCTTTAAAAACCTTCACTTTGAAATTATTTAATTCTCTCTATTGCCTAAGAAAAGAGACTCAAGTGACTAATGCAGACACAGAAAACTACTTTTTAGTTGCTCAAGGAACGGCAGGTGGATTTCATCCATATTCTCTTAAAAAGAGCAAATGCCCTTATTTTTTAACAATATACAGATTTGGACCAAGTAACAAAACATATAGAAATGAGTCTCAACATTCTTCTATTGAGCTAAAGAACAATTTTGCTCATTTTTTTACGTATTTTAACTCAAATGCTGCACTATGAAACTTTTTGGATCTACAAATGAAACTAAAACTTAATGAAATTTGACCTTTTTAAGAGTTTGGGGAATTGTAGAGGTGTTAAGAGACTTAAAATAGCATTTTTGTTTTAGACTTAAAGAATAAAAATGGATGTTGTCTAGAGGATCTAATGGTGGAGAGGAAAAAAAAGAATATATATATATATATATATTTTGTCATTATAGCTATTTAAATTCCTCATCTCATCTAAATAGCACAGGAAAACAAGACGCTGAAGAAAAATACCAGGTCATCAGTTTAACAGCTCTACTCAGAGTTTTTACAAATTAGGCAATATTTGAGAAAACTTATTTGTTCATCCACCTACTGACATTCAAAACCCAGAGAGTTCAAAATGCACGAGAGAAAGGAAAACATCACGTAATTTAGTTAAACTACAAGAAATAAGAATCTGATTTCACCCATTATGAATGGCAATGTACAAGTTTTATCTCAGGTAAGAATCTTCTTTTGCGGCAACTGTTTTCCAAACAAAGGTTCATGGATAATTTAGAGTAAAGATTAAGAGAATAAAGTATAAGAATAACCCTAAAATGTTACATGGTCATGGGAGCCTCATGAGGTTCAACAAGACTAAGTGCAAGGTCTCCACCTGAGTTGGGTTAACACCCAGTATCATTAAAGATCAAGAGCCACCCTGCCAAAAAGGACTTGGGGGGTGCTGGTGGGTGAGAGGCTGCACAGGAGCTGGCAATGGACATTCACAGCCCAGAGAAAAAACTGCATCCTGGGCTGTGCCAAAAGAAGTGTGGTCAGCAGGTCAAGAGAGGTGATTCACTCCTTGTACTCCACTCTGGTGAGATCCCACCTGGAGTACTGCATCTACTTCTGAGGATACCACCATAAGAAGGACCTGGACCTGTTGGAGCAGGTCCAGAGGAGGATCAAAAAGAGGATCAGAGGACTGAAACAACTCCCTTATGAGCACAGGCCTAGGGAATTGGGGTTGCTCAGCCTGGAGAAAAGAAGGCTCTGGAGAGACCAGATTGTGTCCTTTGAATATTTAAAGAGGGCTTATAAGAAAAATGAGGACAAACTTTTTAGCCAGGCCCGTTGCTGTAGGAAAAGGGGTGATGTTTTTAAAGTAAAAGAGGGTATAATTAGACTAGATTTAAGGAAGAAATTTTTTAACGTCAAAGTAGGAAACAATGGAACAGTTTGCCCAAAGTGGTGGTAGATATTCCCTCCCTGGAAACCTTCAAGGTCAAGCTGGACAGAGCTCTAACCAATATGATCTCATCGAAGACGTCTCTTCTCACCACAGGGGGGGGTTGGACGAGATGACCTTTAGAGCTGCCTTCCAACACAAACCATTCTATCATTCTATGAGCCTATGATAATGCTGGATCAATAGGATTTACTAGTAGTATAAGATACCATATCTGAGAAGGGTGAATATAATTTAAGGTATTTCTTGTCTGCCTTAGATTCATAGGATTCATGGTAGTTAATTGTGCCACTAGAGCAGGAAAATATACCATGTCTTTTTCTGGGGAAATTATAGTCCCTCAAGTAGAAAATACCCTCCACAATACTGTGTCTTTTTATTGTTTAGTCAATTAAATAATGGAATGTTTTAATGTAACTCCTGTGAATTTTCATATTGCACCAGTGACATTCCTGTTATCCCATGAGTCCTCAAAGGTAACCAGAGGAAAATTATTCTTGATTTGGGAACAGAAATAAAGAAAAAGTTGTTAATGAAGTTTTCAAACCTCATATTTTATTCATATTTACTTCATACCCACAAATCATTTTGATTTAGAATGCATTGAAATACTTCATTAATTAATTCCCTGATTTTAGATACATTTCATAATAGATAATCTCATTTTTACACTGAATCCTTAGAATTGTAAATGATCAAAGCCAATACAAAATTCAGTACAGTTAACAACAACAATCAAAGCAAAATAATAAAAAAAAAACCTTACTGCATTCTGTGATTGATACTGTAATTTTTTCAACTGAGGCCTCAGGCACTTTCAATTATACCCCACTCCCCTAGCATTTCAGCTCCCATATTTCAAGAATACAAACGGGTGAGCAGCAAAATTTCCCACCTCAGGTAGGAGAGCAAAGTGAATTATTTCATATATTCTGTATTCCCAGAAAATCTCTGAACCATTGGCAAAGTTCCACAGGCACAAAGTGGTAGCACCATCTCCTCAAACTTGTATGTGAAGGACAAGAGGACCAGAAGAGAGTAAATTTGAACTCACAACTCTATCTTGCATTTCAGGCTGTACATGGGTAATGTTTTTTCCTCTACAGCCCCTACCAACTTGTGTGAAAAAGGTCATGGTTCGCCTAAAGGAAGGAAGTTTTTTACTGTTTGCCAATGCCTAAAAGAGCTAACCCTTCCAAGAACAGACTGTGCTGTGTAAAGCAGTGGAGAAACACCTGCTGATATCCACAGAGAAATCCACCCAGCCCTGCCTCAGAGAATGGGCAGCACTCTGGAACATATGGTTCTGTAAGAAGAACCCACTGAAGACATCTTACATCAAATTTAATTCTCACCAAGAAGAACAGAGAACCAGGGGAAGTTTTTGTGGAATGGTGTCTCATGCTAAATGCACTAATTATCGCTCTTTATTCTTGGTCCTTAACCACTACAATGAAAAGTTCTGTTATATTTAAAAATGCATGGGAGAACAAAATAAGAGAAAGAAATTTATTTTCTAAGACACTATGACAGAAATTTTGTAAACTACATTTGAAGTCCCAACAGCAATTTGATATTCCAAATTCTGCAGCTGTCCTGTCAGCAGCAGTTAACTTCTCATTATTACTATACATTGCCAGATTAGGAAACAAAGCTCACACCCTTAAGTTTTCAGAAGTCAAAGGTATAAGCAATCAAAGATGCCAAAATCCTTCACGCTTTTTATGGTGGAGTCCACGACAAAATGAAATATTCTTGACTGGCAAAATGTTTCTGATCGTTAATAATTACAGTCATTCACTCTGTGTACACCTAGACCATTAACAGGGATTTTTGCTTGTTGATGAACCAACAAACTTGCCCATTTTATTTCACTTCACTTCCATGACTTTGAGGTAAGCTACATTCCCTACTAGTGTATTTTTTTCTTCCTTCAACTTCATTATATTGGAGAAGTAGTAGAAGCAAAGTCTGTAGTTTTACTGGTGCATCTGAAGTTGTTTTAGACATGTCAAACAATACCAGGCGCAGGATTTCTGTTCTTCCAAATATTTCCCACCCTTTTCCTGGAACTATTGCCTACATGTTGAATCCTTGTCTCACTCTCTGGCTAAGAGAAAACCAATTGCTGCAGCATGTGGCTACTCACACTCTTCTCTCTGGCTGCTGACAGAAACTTGTGAAGAGTTCAATGAGATGGGTTAGAGTTCCTACATCTGGAAATCTAGAGCTGGTCACATCAGATGGTGTCAAAATTATTGAGAAGCTGAACACATTATCAATGCTGGATTGCACTATCCCCCTTTTATCAGTGATGTTACACATGGTTTTGATTAGGTCATATGCGTCTTTCTTCTCTCTGAATCTGCCCTTTAACTTCATGTGATCCTTCATCATCTGGACAAGGACTTTGTTCTTAGGCAGAATCTGGAAGATGTTATGACTGTAATAACACTTTGTTATGCTGTCTTTTCTTTGTTGAGGGCAAAAAGATTACCTTTGTCCCCTTATTTCTCTGACTATCCTGACATCAGTGCAAAATTCTCACATGAGATCAGCTCTGATCACCAATTGCTTTTATCAGTTCTCATAACACATTAGCTACTGCTATTTCTCTTTTTAAGGATAAGCACATACTTGGTTCCTCTTACTGAGCAAATAGCTTTCACTCTGTTGTCTTTTTGTCATCATCCTATGTGGTGAATAGCTCTGATGAAGGATGTGAACTGATGCATTCAGCAAGATGTTTAATATTAGTAACTTTAAACACTGAGACAATTCTAAGACCTAAAACCTGCCACAGATTTGTGAATTACCTGGTTCACCAAATTCACACAGTGACAAAACCACTACACAAAACTGTCTTAACACATTATCTTTGATAGCAAAAAGGAAAAAAGTTGTATGAGTATTGATTGGTAAATGTAATTATCAAAAAAGTGCATCATTTCCATTATTAAATTATGCTCTGGATTTTGAACCAATCCTTTGGTTGTGACCTTGCCACTCCAGTAAGTAGGAAAAATGACCGTTCAAAGTGGTGAGATGAGACAAAGCTGCATGTAGGTATTATTTTTCCATGGAGCTGAACTGTCGTATCTTGTATCATTCTAAACTTGATGTGGAGAGATGGCTAGGAGTAAAATTAGAGGAAACTGAGATATTGTATTCACATCCCAGTAGAAGCTATAGTGGTACAGGAATTATAGGGTAAAATGCAGGTACTACTTCCTGGATGAAATTACATAACTAACTGTAATATTAATGCACTTCCATCCCAAAGTTACCACCTCCAAGGTACAACCACCCTTCACTGAGCATGTGCTCTATATTTTATTGACTGCATCTTTAAGACTGAAGCGTGAGGGTTTTACACCAATCAGTAACAAAGGGAGATAAGACTAGAGTCCCTCAAGCTCCACCTAAACATAAAGAAATAGTATAAAAGGAAGCTGATAATGGGGAAAAGTTAGGGAAGACTCCATTGTAACTACTGGGATCAGACAATGGGCTGACCCTCTTATCTCCTCTGTAGAAAATACTAAGTTTTCTATAATTAGAAAAATAATAGAACCTATTAGAAAAATATGTTCTTGCCTATTCAGTAAGAACCACTCTATGCACACTGAATACTTTTATTGGGTATTGGGGCTTGTCTGTGCATTGCTTTGAATACATTTTTACAGTCAGATACTATCACCGGCAATCCTCGAACCTTAACTGTCACATTTTTATATTAACAAAGAGTGTTACTCCGTAAACTGTTAGCGCAAGTTCTTCACGGGCATTATCAGTTGCTAGCAGTGGGCAACATATCCAAATAAAGTGGGAAGACCCACTGAGGGGTCTCCGTTATGCTGTGGTGTGTGTCCCCAAACAAGTCAGTCGAACCACCCTTGGATCCAGGAGACTGCTCAGTGAAGGATCCCCATAACGGGACACTGACAGATGATCGGTCACAAGGATCTCAGCTTTCCTGGAGCACTGACAGACAAATCAAATACCAAGGGTCAAGGAAATCCCCCTTCTGCATGTGACATTTGGATGGCAGAATACTTCTGACTATTGATTCAAGAAATTCATCTGTGCTTTTAGATAACTTCTTTGCAGGACTAGCTCAAATTTGCGGTGTGTACCTAGCTGCCATAACTGAATAATTATGGTACAAGAACTACACTGCTCCTAGCAGGAGCCCTAGTTTGTGAATTGTCAGCATTTCCTTGAAGTGGAGTCAGTAGTGATGCAGAAAAAAACCCAAACAAATGTTCAATAAATATTATTTTATTGTGTACTTCCTAATCCATTACCAAATGAAGAAATATTCTAGCAGGAACAAACATTTTAAATAATCCAACCTAAATTACATGAGCACAGAGGCATATCTTTGGGTATTTTTTTAAAGCTATCCTATTGCACTCATAGTCTGATTATAATAATTTGCAAATAATCTTGGAATACCAGGAAAGCTTCACAGGGTCTGGAAGACCCTTACATTGAAGAGAAAAAAAAAAAAAAAAAAAAAAAGAATGACTGGATGTGAGTTGAATTCAGAAATAATTTACGTGAGAACTTTGGCAAAAAGGTTTAACATTGAGGTTAACTAACTCTAAAGTTATATGGTAGAACTGGAATGGCTTTGGTGAGAGCAATAAAACAAAATCCCAGTCAGAGGCAGCCATTGGTGGTTTCCCTCTCCCTTACAGCTGTCTGCCTGCACTTCAAAGTCCAGCTGTCCTCCTGGCTTGCACCAACACAAGTAGGGAATGATCCACCCAACATATATCTTCAGGTCTCTCTTGTAGATGTTTTTGTTAAGCGTGATTGTTTGGATTCATTATAGGTGTAACTGAAAAAAAGTTTAAAGGGATGTGATATATGAGAAGTCATATTAGATGATTTAATGGTCTCTCTTGGGCTTTAAGCTTGATGTTATGAGACTGTGATTGTTTTCTTATGACCCATGTGAAAGGAATTTAGCTTATTTCTATAAACTCTAAGTATCTCCTGTGGATCCTCCTGGTCATATTCACCACTTTCTACTGGAACATGCAAGGCCACTGAAATCTTGTATTTTCTTGCTAGAAGGTATTTATAGACTAATAAATGCACCTGCAGAAGAAGAACTTGATAAAAATAAAGTAAGCGTAACAGTTTTTAATATGTCTCTGTGAAACTTGAGCAAAGTCCCTTTAGAACAACAGTACCCATATGTCAGTGTAACTACACTAATTTCAGATTTTTGAATTCTTATTTACAGCTGTATTCATCTAACAGGAGATAAGAAGGTGAACAAAGAGGTCTTCCTCACAGGCAAGAACAAGAGGAGTCAGATACTCATGTGGCATTCATCTCTTACCTTACCAGGGCTTTAACATGGAGAAGGTCAAATGTTCTTCAGCCAGATGTAACTTTCTTCCCACTGTAGGGCTCAGACACTCTCATACTCTGAGAAAAAATCCCTCAGCAATGTGGAAATGCTTTTCACAGAAGAAGCAAGGGGAAGGTGAAGATGACTGGCTGACTGGGAGCTCTGTGTGTGACTCTGAGAGGAGGCAGAACTTCCTGAATCTCTCAACAGTCCCTTTAGTTGTTGCTTTATTGAAAAACAGAATAAGTGAAGAGGATAATCTATGGAAAATTTTGCAGAGGACTACAAGGGCTACTCACACGTCCCGCATGACTGTTCCTGTGAATTTTTGCATAGTGAATTGTGACAGAGTAAACTGGGAAGAAATCTCTACAGATTACTCCAGTTAGCCACTAATACTTCCAGAAATTGCCTAGACTGAGATAGACTGGAGGGAAAGGCCAGGTTATGAACCTGGAGTACTTCAAGATCCAGCTTTTTCTAAGAGGAAGTAAAGCAATTAAAAAAAAAAAAAAAGAAAAAGACTGCATATTAATTAATGTCCAAGAAGAAATTTGCTGTAAGTGGTGTATGATCACTTTGTTAAACTAAGACCCCCAGAAGAGCAGAGTAAACTAAGAGTGCAAGCTACATACTGACTGCCCTCTTTTAACAGGTTTGAAAATGTTTTCTGGATACTCCTAGTATTAGACAATATATTAGACTAATTTATGCAATGTAAATAACCTGAGAAGCATGGAAATATTATACTTCCATCTAAAAGTAAAAAAAATATTTAACTGAAAGAGTATCTTTCTTATCTATATGAAAACACAGCTTAGCATTGCTACCAATCAGCAAAGGAGTAGCAAATTATTTACTTTATCATTTGTGGCAGTTTGTGATAAATATACTTACAATGTGTTGTTCATAGTTCCTTATCAAACTAAGTTTCAGTCCACACCAATTTGTTATTACCCTCTATATGATAACTTCTTGAAAAGTTTGTTTCTGGTAATTTAGAGCATAATGTATTACATGTGACAAAAACAATTCATGGCATATTTTTCAATACTTCTCCCAAATATTCTGAAAATTTAATGCTCTGGATTCACTTCTGCAGCTGCCCAGAAGACAACCCAGGCAGAGCTATGAAGTCAAGTCTCATGATCTAAAGTGAATAATGACTCTTTCATCAACATAAATACCTACATAAGTTAGAAGAAATGAAAAACCATAAACTAGTTTGTACTATTCCCACAAAATATTTCTCTAATTTTCTGGTAGTATAATTGATTAGAACAAATTTTAAAAACCTTCTTAAGCATTCTGAGTTTATCGAGTGTGATTTACAACTACTCATGTCTGTAGACCCTTACTTATATGGAGCTGAAATACTTGGTTTAATAAAAACTATCGCTCATGTCAAGCAAAAGAAAGCATAAAGATATTTAAAGGTTTTAATGGATTTCCTCAATGTAGTAATAAATGAAACACTAAAAATTATAAATATGTTTGCAAGCAGATAGCAAAGATTTGTGAAAAATGCATTACATTTTTCTCTTTAGAACAAATACAAAGGTTACAAACTCTGTTCATCTTTTACTAAATGTCCATAATTACTTCCTGAAGTTTTCAGCTTTGTACATTTTAAATTTTTATGAAGTACAATTATTTTTCCAACCTTATTCATATGTTTTGTTCAATTAATTATTTTTTTGTACATTGAAGTAGAAAAACATTGTTTTCATTAAATCATTGTTTCCATGTTCCAGCAAGATTCTTGAACTGTTATTACTATTATGGAAGTGATGCTTAGATTTTTATCATGATTTATCTCAGTCATATTTATGAAAAATGGTTGACTATTCGGCATAGTATACAAATCCAGGAACTCCATAACCATGTAATTTTCTTAAATTTATTGCTTACTGGTATTTGAAAAACTCTTTGCAATCATTCCCTAAATTACTTCCTCATATTGTCTGGATTATTTCTGGGGACTGTGACAGTTAACGACACGTTGGGGTTTTTTTTATATTTTGGGTTTAATTCAAACTTATTTGTTCATTTATTAAACTGCTTTCTACTTACTATACTCTCTTTTAAAAAAATCCACTATGCAATGGATTTTATTCTTTCTGCTAACCTATTTTTACTTAAACTAAATTATTTGAAGCTGATATTCACAAATAGATAAAATATGGCGGTTTGTGATATTAAGTTCTTATTAATATGCATTTGAGATAATTATGCTATTAACGAATAGGAGAATGAACTATATAAGACAACCAAACTGAACAAAAGAAATATTCTTTATTATGCTACTGCTTTTTTCAGGAGTTGAGAGTGTCATTGGCTGGTGTGCAAGAAAAATATATGGGGAAATATCTCATCTAATTGAACAGGAACAAAAAATAGCAATTGCACAACTACTTATTTTAGGTAACTTGAATTCCCTGAAACTAGCAGAGGCTTTTGACATTTCTCTACTTCGTTCCACCAGAAGCCTCAAACCAAAACCCAAAGCACTCTTTAGTTCAGGGAGAGAATTTTTTAAAGGGGGTAATTTTTTTTCTTCCTATTTCTTCCACATTGCTTCGCCACTTTGAAGGGAGAACCATGGAATTTAAGCAAGGTGTAACATTTTTTAATCAGTCCATGCTATTAACTGCCCTGCTGCATGCTGCACAGAATCCAGAAATTATGTATAAACTCATTACATAGGCATGCTATTTGCTGGAATGTTCTTCTGTTTCATTAGTTGAGACACAGATTTTAATTGTCATCTTTATGTTTCAGGAGCAATTAAGAGCCACTGAGATCAGAGACAGTTTTTTTGAGAATCATAGAATATGCTGAGTTGGAAGGGACCCATCAGGATCATCAAGTCCAAGTCCTGGTCCTGCACAGGACACCCCAAAGGTCACACCATGTGCCTGAGAATATTCTCCAAACACCTCTTGAACTCTGTCAGGTTTGTGCCCCTCCTCTGGGGAGCCTGTTCCAGTGCCCAGCCATCCTCTGGGTGAAGAACCTCTTCCTGATATCCAACCTAAACCTCCTCTGACATAGCTTCATGCCATTCCCTTGGGTCCTGTCACTAGCCATGAGAGTGAAAATTGGTACCTGCCCCTCCACTTCCCCTCATGAGGATGTTGAAGACCACAATGAGGTCTCCCCACAATCCCCTCTTCTCCAGGCTGAACAGACTAAGGGATCTCAGGCCCTTATTCTGCTTCCCCTCAAGGCCTTTCACCATCTTCATTGCTTTCCTTTGGATACTCTCCAACAGCTTTATGTCCTTATATTGTGGCACTCAAAACTGCACACAATGTTCAAGGTGAGGCTGCCCCAGTGCGGAGCAGAGCAGAGTGGGACAATCCCCTCCCTTGCCCAGCTGGCAATGCTCTGCCTGGTGCCCCCAGGACACGCTTGGCCCTCCTGGCTGCCAGGGCACTGCTGGCTCATGTTCAGCTTTCCCTCAGGCCTCAGCTTTCCCCAGGACCTTCTGGCGCATATTTACATGACAGGTTAACTCAGAAAATGGACAGTCATCTTGTGCACCTCATCATATTGTGTTTGAGAAGTTGAAGCTTACATCAAGCATAATGAACTTCTCCAGACTTTTTGTAGGGGAAGAAATGCATGGCTTCTAACTAAATTGTGTGACTTAGAAAGCTGTTGTTTTGCGCAGTTTTTAATACCAGCTAAAAATATTTAAATAGATATAGATATAGATATAGATGCTTGATTGCCTCTATATTTACTTTTTTTTCAGATCAGAAAGTAGCATAAATCCAGGGGTACAGCACTGGGCAATGGCCTTTCTAATCCAGCCGTGCTTGGTTACTGCATCTTACTGTTTGTGTCCCTGCATATGGCAGTTATTGGTATACGATATACAGTGGATAAGTATCATTATAATGCTTCAGATTTTATTCTCAGGTGGATTGCTTGAGTTCATGTCCCTGTCACTTGCCACTGCATACAGGTACTCCTGATTTTTGGACCTGGAGGTGAAATTTGTCTTTTTGTGAACAATAAAGACATGCAAGCTGCACAAAATAAGTTGTATATTGTTGAGTGATCCAGAAGGCTTTCAGACTCCATAGTGGAACACTGTTTCTACCAGATTTATCCTGAAAATAAAACATATTTATTAAAAAACAGATTCCTATGCATTGTCAAATTTCAAAGATGGAAGACAGTTCTTCTAAATGAACATGTTTCCAAAGGTAGAATAAGGTAGATCAAAATTCAGCCTCTGCCCAGGAAATGTTCAGAGTTCTCTTTCTCTCGGTAACCTTTCCCTTGTCCTCCAGGGATATCTTAGATTCAGCATAAAGTATTGATATTTTACAAAAGAGAAGTAAAAAGTCATAATCCTTAAATTTTCTGTCAAAGATGTTCTGGAGAATAAGTCTCAGAATGCTAAAACATAAGGTAAGGATTTTTTTTCTTAAATAGAAATGGGAAAAGAAAAATCATCAGGTTTGCAAAAATGAAAAAAAAGGAAAAAGACATTTCTGTCACTCAAAAAAAAAGTCAGTAATATCGTGGTGAGGTATTCTTTAAAAGGACCACTTAACTTTCCTTCATTTGGTCAAGGTAGTGTTAAAATTATCTCTTCAGACTTCCTGTAAAAGCAAGAATTGGTTTCAGTTATTTAAGTTGAAATACCTATACCACTTGCTTGGAATAGTAATGGAGGATGTCAAAGGGCATTCCTAAAGCTCAAACAAGCGTTAATAACACCTTCAATATTCTTGCACACAGATTTAAACTCTTCGTTTGAAATCTTTATGGAAGCCAGAAAACTTGGTCTTGGAACCACTCTTACTCAGACCCTGGAGGGTGAAGAGAAGATCATTACACATATTCCCAGTCTGCTGACTTAAGTGGAATGAAATTATGTAGTCTTTAAAGCAATAGAAGCACCATTTACAGTCAGGGCCCTGCAGCACTGTGACCTTCTTTCTCTAGGCTGTAGTTATTGGCAGTGCCAGTATGAGACCCACAGCTTAGACTCCACCTTCTCTCCTCATTACAAATGACCTTCTTTGTAGTCCTGGGCCCTCCATGTTTTTGATAGAGGTGCCACACAGCCAGCTGCACAGTGAAAGGAAGAAAGAAGAAGAATACACCATATTTGCAGAAGATTTATTTAAAAATCACCCCTACATGTCAGTCAGAGTAAAGCAGACATTTCTTGTTTTGTGCCCAACCCATATACAACAACCTGAGCAGCTTACCACAAAAAGCTTCCAGTTTAAAATATTAGGAAAATATTAAAAAGAAAGACTTGAGACTAGCAATTTATTTTCTTTAATGTTATAAAAACCTCCTTTTTTTCTGTGAAAATACTCATTTTAGCTGCTGTTCATTCATCAGTGTCTTTGTTGTTTAAATATGGATTAAGCTTCTCTTTCATCTTGTAAGTTAAATTTTAGATGCATAAACAGGACAGTGAGAGAATTCTGTGTTTTCCAAAGACTGGATACAAGATTCTGTTTCTAGGGGTTTTAGTCTTGCACCTTTCTCTATCCGATGAAAAAATCAGACAATCCACCTACCCCTAAAAAAACTTCCTAATCATAAAGACTTAGTGATTACCCTCATATAGGCAAAATTTATTCATAATAGCCTGGTGGCATCTACTAAATTAGAAGTCAGACTTAGACTTTTTTTTTTAATTTAGGCTGGCATTTTATAATTGCTAGTGGCTTCAGGGTCTTTCTTTTTGTTTGCCAACCAAAGGCAAGGAAACCAAATTGCCTACAGTGTCAAGCAGGTAGGATCTGAGCTGGCATTAATGGGAGATGTAAATCTTTCAGACTTTCAAATTCAGTCTTGCACTAATGTTTTCAAATTTTAAAAATGCGACAACACTTTTGAAAAATTTTGTTTCTATTTCTAACTATATGGTTATGAAAGTGAGCTCTGCAAAATGTAAATTGACATGATACTGAAGATTTTACAGCCAGATAGGTCCACTAACTCTTTAAGAAATTACCTCTCAGGCTGAAATCTCTAACTATGGACTCTAACAAAAATTACTGTTAGACTAACCAGAAATCAAGCAGCTAACAAGACTTTATAAGTCTTCAGGGGCTGTGCAGAGACCACACAACAGAGACTGAAGCAAGTACAATATATGCAATATGAATCATGGGGCGATCGCATTTCTTGGGTGTTTTCAAACATTCTCAACTCATATTAAGCCTGCTTAGGGTTTGAAAACTTTGGCATGAGATTCTTATCACCTAATTTCATGCAATGCACAGTTTATAAGGTTTAAATTCTAGCTACAATCAAACTAGCAATATGGTCTGTACCATAGTATATTTCCCCAGTAATGCTAACGTCTCATCAGTATACTTATACCTTAGAACAGCAATTTCCTATTATGATTTCTTATGTCCCAAAGAATAGTGTAGAATGGTGTTTTGGTATTTGTATTTGGTATTTGTATTTGGTATTTGGTAGCTAAGAAGAAATTTACAAGAAAAATTTCAGGTTAGTAAATCCAGTTTCCATTTGCTGAATATCTGCTCTGAGATGCTCTTGAATCCAACTACATCTGCCCTTGATAGCACATCCTAAACAAGTGGTACTCATGAGTACTTGTAGCCATTTGTACATATGTATATATGATACCAGAAAACGGCAACCATTTCAACACTGTTTTGTAGTTGCAGCAGGGAATTTATTTTATAAAATAAGTGTGAGAGGTATAGTTTAAATAAAATAGACCTGTTTTCATAGTTGAGTGCCTTTTTTGCCACTACATATAGGAAAATAACTGTGAAATTTCCTTTGATTTTAATTTGAAACTATTGAATGTCTTGTTTAACTCTTGTTCCAGAGTTAAATATTCAAATATTGTGGTAATACACACCCCAAGAGCCATACCTTCTGACTGCATTGAAGTTTTCTCTGCAGTAATTTCCTTTATGAAAGCCTGGAGCCTCTAATACGAGAGATGCTTTTAAAGGATTCATCTAGAATGAGGGAATCTCAAATATTTAATGCCAGAAAGAGGACCTTATTATAGCCAGAGCCTGGGGCTGAGTGTCTTATGTCTTAGAAAAAAAAAAAAGATTCTGAAATTTCCCTTTTAACAACAGTGTTCAAACTTGCAAGACAAGTATAAGGAATCTAAACACTTTAATCATGAAATGCTATAGTTATCTGTAGAAGATGAGCTTGAAGGAATAGGAGCACTTACTGTAGAAAATGTGGTTATATTTCATTTTCTGAAATCTCCTAATGTCCAGCTGATGGAGGTGGAGAGGAGACCTCGTACAGTAATACTGCACAAGGAAAGCAATGTGTTTGCTAAGCTGATCAATACCATGATTAACTTGGCCGAGCGAAAGACTGATCAATCTTACTATTGATCAACTTAGCAAACATATTAGTGTGCCTGTGTAGTACGGCTACACTGTGTCTATTAGTGTTTAATCAGGACATACATGCATCCAGGTATTCAAATAAATTTGCAACAGACGCATACTGTCTGTCCAGAACGCAAGCAGAGAGAAATTGATCACAGTCTCTTGCACAGAAGGCAGAAAACTGGCATTAGATTTATATGTTCAAAAAAGTACATTATTTAAATACAGAATGCAAAATAAATCTTCCCTTATCACATTTTACTGAGTCTCTATGACAGATCACTGTATTTCTTAAAGGAATTCAGTTCCTATTTTGACTTTTTTTGAAAACATAATGTTTTAGTTCAACAAAGACATACAAAATAATTCTCCAGTAATGCTCCCTGAACTCTGAAACATGCCAGATTTTTTTTCCAATGGTGATGTGTCCTTAAAAGTCATATTTAAAAACTGATGTAGCCTATGAATAAAAAAAAATGAATTGGGTTTGTATGAGCAAGGTGGTGTTATCCACTGGATTCAGATCTAATCAATCAGCTCTTGTTCAAGGTTAGATGTCTGTGATAATTCCTTTTTTAAAGCAACCTGAACATTTGTTTGTTTGCTGCTGTAAAAAAAAAAAAAGGTACTCCAAATGGTTTGTGTCTCAGAGTTTAAATTTTAAAGACATTGTAGAACCATTTATATATATTTCCATAACTGAAAGGATTTCTAGTTTTAAACACACTATCTACCCTATTATGAGTCTTTTATCTGTCTCTTTCAGTTTGTCTGTCACTTTCTCTATAAATCCAGTCTACATGGTACATATCTGGATCCAGTAAAATTAATTAAAGAGTGAATTTTTCTTTCAGTATCTTATTTATAGTAATGCAGAAAGTTGTCACATTTTCCTAACTCTCCATTCTTTACTTCTTTTCAGCTGTGACCAAACATTATGTCCAAGACTATTTTTGGGAAGATATATACAGTCTTGCAGAGTAGTTGAGGTTTAGTTATGGCATTTCAAGTCACACTCCTCCAAAAATCTGAGGGCAGGGTAGGATCCTTGGTTTTGTAACATGCCAGTTATTACAATTAATAACATTTTCATACTTACAAAGCACCTGAATATCTGAAGTCACTTCTATGATACTAATCCAGAACAAATACTGATTTCAATTTGCAAGTCCTAGAGTGAAGGTTTCTGGCAGCAGGACAACCATGGAATAGGAGTGCAGTACCTATAACGCCACAAGAACTCACAACAAAAGTGCAGCCAAAAATGAAAGATGATAATTACAAAATGTATTCAGGCTAGGTAGCTACTATCACCTACTAGTCAGTCTTTCTAGGCAAATGTATACTAACACTCGGCTAAAATCTAACATCTAACTCAGCTGTTTTCTGTAGGACTGTATGAAGTATAATCACCTTTACAGAGGACAGAAAAGGGGAAAGGCACGAGTGCCTCCTGAGGTTCTCATTTTCTTGCTCTTACTAGGTTGTCCCATTGTGTATGAAAACAAAAAATTATTGTCTTCAACGGAGTCACTTCACATTTTTGCCACACGAGCCTTTAAATATCTGTATCAGAGAGCATATCTATTATACCTCTTATGGTTTCTATTATGGATATATACTAATTCTCTTTACATGTTAGAAATACTTTTTTTCTTATAATGATATTTATTGGTCTGTAACCTGGAATTTCAAGACCTTATTTGGAAGATGTGGAAATATATCTTAAAGCCTTTCTTTTCAGTTCCACTGTCCCTCATATGTGTTATTTACATTTACATGTGTACTGAACAGCCCATCCACATTTCCATTATTTCTTTCCAGCTGGTACTTTATTTCAACTTCTTTAAAGTCAGAGTGTGGCAGACTTGCCATCCATCATTGTCTAAGAGCTCTTAATTTAGCTACTGAGAGTGTGAAAGCAGGTTAGAATGCTGTACTAAGTCACAAATATAAGATCAGACAAGCCTTTGCTAAGTCTCTCAGTAATTATTAGAGCTCTTTGAAACCTGCTGGCTTCAGTTTGAATGAGTTCAGGTGAAAATTACTGGTGCTCGGTTTGCACTTTTCAAGACCTCTAGCTTTCACATTGCATTCTGAATAAATGGGAAACCAAAAATTCAGTTGAGGTGCTTTGAATGCCTGAAATAGTTTCGTATCGTTGCATAACACTCCCATGTCTCTCTCAGCCACAGAATAGATAAAAACCACTGACAGAAACAGCAGAGGAAATTAAGAAATTGCTATGATTCTCAAAACCTCAAATGTCAGGAACAGGAAAAGCAGCCACCTGGTCATGAAGAGCTATCTTATCTAAACAAGATCACAGGAAAGGTTGTACCCATGTAGTACTGGAGGTTCAGCCACACAGCAGCAATGTCCTGAAAACTTTAGCAAAGAATATTGTAAATGCCCTCCACTTCTCCTGAAGAAGTCTCATTAGGCAAACTTGCAAACACCCACTAAGAGACTTACTGTGATGCTTTTTGCCAGGAAGTGAAAGACAGTGTTTTGATCATAAAAAACACAGGTTAAAGACATCCAATTCAGATTTGAATGCCTGAAGAAGAGAATATAATAGAAACCTGCCCTATCCCCTAAATCTCTCATCCTGATGCTGAGCCTTTGCTTATCCTACTTGCTAGAAGTGCCTGCGACAGCGGAAAGCCAAAGACGGTTTCCCAGATGTGTGAGAGTAATGCTAACTTCGTGAACATTTTTCAGTTTATTTTTACGGTGCCTTGGTTTTGTTGGGTTTTGTTTTTTTTTTTTTCCTGCTATAGCCTGAACCTTGTTAATTTTATTTTACTGTGAAGAAAATATAACATTTTTGTCATATTCATGGACTATTTAAAATACAATGGTACTACATGAAATACACTGCCAGATAAAGTTTGACTTGGACTGTGACACTTTTTCTCATCATATGACAGACATAAAGTCCAGTTCTTGAAAGGTGTCAGCAGGCACGTTTGCATGGATGGATAAAAACAGAACCAGCCTCAACCTGCCTGTTGCCAGCCTGGCCAGGCTAAAGTTCACTCTGATCCAGAACAGAGGCATTAGCACAGAGCAGTCTAAGCCATATGCCTCAACTTTCAGCAGAGTGTATTAGCTCAGATCCAGTGACTTATGAAAGCATCTGTAAGTCATACTAAATTCAGTGGATAGATTCAGATGATTTTCTTCCATTAAGGCATTAAAGTGTTTGGGCCTTATTTAACTCTTCTGTTGTCTATAGTTTTTTATGGCTTCTCTCTTTTCTTCAAGGTGTTTTTTGTTTTTTTTTTCCTTACTGAGGTTCAATTTGCCATTGACATGATCTGTCAAGAGACAACAGAATAGTAAGAACAGGTACTGAATTACATTATTAAGCATCTTTACCAGGTAGAAAATGGGCGTCAAATGCTCACACAAACAGTTATTGAGATTAATACTAAATTTCATAGTGAGTCATATTTTTACTCATCTACATATTCTTTTTAAAGCAGTAAAAATAATGTTGAAGACTGGTTTTATGGGAACACCATAGTACGAGTCAAGTTTCAGTGGCAACCTTTAGTAATATTGATCTCCAGATGCTTTTTTGATATTTTCTGAAAGTTTTTCCAGGTGACAACAAATAAAACATAATTAAAAGGAAACATTACTATGGAAAATATGGTCATCTTTCTTAACTCATTCAGTCTGGGCCAGCTTACTCTACACCTGATGTTTAAAGCCATTTAGTGGACATGGTAACACACAAATAAATTCTAATCTTACTCTGCCCAGTATAACTTAAATACAAAATTACTTTTGCATCTACTATTTCCTAAAATGCTTATGTGGTTTTCTTTTTTTTTCTGTGGACGAATATTGGTACCCGTAAGTTAGAACTCTTTCTTTTCAATGCTCTTTCTGATATCATATTTTGTAGCACTTCTATTTCTTGTTACAGAAACAGGCTTATTGTTCTTTCTCTTTCCTTAGTACCCATGGTCTAATGAAACAATGCTCTCATCATTCTCACAGTAACAGTAAAACTTCATATGATCATGAACAAAACCAAATAGCTATTTCCAGTCATATTAACAGTTGTTTCTCATAGTTGTTGGTCCAGTCTCCTGCCACAGAAAGCATTTCTATTTTTGTGTTCTACACATACCTTTCTCTTCCTTTTAAATAGCACACTTTTAAATGGCCCCTCATTCATCAGCTTCATAGTCACCATTACACCTCACGTACTTGATTCTGACTCAAGTGACTATGACTTCACCCAATCTGAAGTGGTCCTAACACTGTAGTTCTCCTCCAGTACCATTCCTATTATGGCTTGGATAATTGCTTTGGTTCAAGTAGAGATATGACATACCAGCATAAGGAATTCTCATCAGGTGTAGAGAAACTGTGACATATTCTGAACCAGTCAGATACAATGAACCTTGAAAATCAAAACTCTATTTACCCCTCCTGTTGTGTAATCATTTTGTCTAACTTCTGTTACTATAATTCCATGTTACGAGTTAATGGATATTTGAGTATATTAGATAGCTGGAAAAAAACTTCTGAGGTTCATCCACAAAAGGACAAGGATTTAACTCATACACAAATGTGAATACAAATTACATTACACTAGTAAACTGTTACGTTTTCTTAAGTAATTCCAACATATAGAGGATCTGGCACAGATGAGGCTGGCACAATGATATTTACAAGAATTTACAAGCTTACATTTTATATGGTTTAACTCAATGTGCACATGGCCAAAGCAAATTCTTCTTATGTGATACTATCACAGAATTCAATATTCACAAAATGGCAACTTTGTACCCTTGCTATCTGCATTCCAGTCAAAAATTAACATGTAGAGATTGTACAATCTCATTTCTTGTCTCTAAAGATTACTTCCTTGCCTTTTTTGATAACTCATTAATTAAAAAAAAAAATTGCTTTTCTGATACTGTAATTTATTCTGATCCAAGTGCATCATCCTCACTATGCATTGAAGAATACGACTTCTGAGTACATGGCCAACCAAACCAGCCAGCTTCCCCTCAGACATTTTTTTTCCCATGTTAAATAACAAGACAAAATAGAAGACAAAAATAAGATTCGTTGTAATTGCCCTGCACTCTTCTCCCACTCTTTACTGCCTTATAATATTGCCAGATACTATGCATTTACATAGTAAGCAACAATATCCAAATAAATACAGTCTAAACAGATGAAGAAAAAGAGAAAACGCTCTTCAATTTGCTCCTGAAAATGGTAAAGAAGCGAAACCATGCAGTTGAGGTTTTTCAGAATGCCGATTATTGTGCCAAGTATAGAACTCAAATTTTCTAAAGTACCTGTTTTGTACCTTAAACAGTAAATTATCTGGTGGAAGAGAGGAGAAAGGGGTCTATTTTCATCTTTTATTATTACAACTTCGTAACCCTGCCAGGTAAAATAACTCTTTTGGCATGCCCCAGTCTTAGTGAGATTTTCTGAGTAAAAGAATCTGACATACATCTATATTGATAAAACCTTCTGAGAAATCCTATTGAATTCATCCCTGTGACTATTCAAATTTTCTCCTCTAAAATTTGAGATTACAAAGTCATCCCATTAGAAAAATGGTTGATCAGAACAAATATAAATAAAAGTCTATTTGGTGAAGCGGTGGATTTTGTACATTTTGTAAGGAAAAGTATCTTGGCTACTGAGCATATGAATGTGAGACAGAAAGTGGCACACTGTGTGGTCCATATGTTCAGCTGTGCTTATACTCTGAACTGGATGCAGAAACCTTTAAAAAGCAACCTGACAACTAATTTTATGATAGCTAAATTGTCATAATCACATATGTACGGACATTTCTACCTGATATGGTAACAGATTCTCCAATATGGTGCTTGCTTGGAGGGAATCTTGAGTAGCAGATAAGCATGGCATTTAGGAGCATGACTTGATGGTTTTCTAAGAGTTTTGGGTGATGCAACAGTTGATAAGAAGAAAAAATTCCCATAAAGCTTAGAAATAATTTATAACTATCCTTTTTTTCATGTAAGTGAATTCTGAAATACTGCACAGATTTTAACAGACGAACATCAGAATGTGTGAAAATGCAGTTTGTTACATGGTTCACAGTTCTGGTTTTTCCCATGCTACCTTCTTGTACTTTGTACACACTTCATAGAACTTTTTCGCTGCCTTAAGTAATCCAGCTGAAAATGCCATGGTTTGAATCCTGAAGACAAAACCCAAGAGTTTCTGTTTTCACAGAAAAGCTAAAAATACTGAGACCAAAACTTGCAGTGAAGGACTGTTAACTGTCCTTGAACCAGCCCTATAGGCAGAACCAAGCCACTACATCTTTTTAACTTTGCTTTGCTCTTTCATCATCACGTAACAGGGTGAGTAATGAACTTCTCCGTGTCTATAGGCATCCATCGTGAAATGATACCATCTTGCCTTAGACATGAGATCTTCCTCATGAAGAAAAATGATCCCAACTAGCCACTTACACTGAACCTGTTACAGTCACTGTCTCCATAGAGTAGTATAAAGCTCCATTTATCTGGGCACATATGTTATATACTTGTCAGATGGGGCTCATTTTCTTTAAAGTCATTATCAGTAACTTATAAACTGACCAAGTTTCTCTTCCTCACTGTTTTTTTACTCTCTGCCCACCACTGAACATCAGCATTGCCAACAAACTACTGACATCAACTACTAAATGATTTGAAAATGCTTGCTACCAGACCCAGCCAAATTAAGACACATTTAAAGAGTGTTGAATTAATTAATCCAGCGTATAATTCTGTAAATACTTATGTATTCGCACACATGTTTGTGGGTGTGTGCATCTCTATATATAAGCATTCACACAAATAAGCCCATATGTATGTTTAGATGCCCACACACAATCATACACATCCAGAAGTTAACAGAAATGACAAGTCAGGGATATATAATTTTAACAAAGGCTCATACCTACAGTCATTATATGGCTTTTAGTACTAGACATTGTACTGAGCTCGATCAAGCACCTGGACAGAGCAGTGTGGATCCAAGTTCAAAGCCATGCACATGATAACTCCGTGCCTACTGGTTACCTGAGGGTTATTAATCACAATAATGAGAACTAGTGTGTGTGTGTGGAGAGGGATTGCTTGTGTCTTGGTGGGTGGAATCATGACAGAGCTGTCAGGAGATCCATAGTATGAATGCAGGGCTGTTTCAGGCAAATAGTTCATATCACTGCTTTAAACTGATCATGAAAGTCACTGCACATAACAGAGAATGAAGTGCTTAAACACTGGCACTAGAAACTTCAGGGATTTGCTTAAAATTCAGTGAGTGTGCATATTCCTAACAATCCAGCACATCTTTAAAATTTCAGTGCACATCTGTGGGTGAATGCATGTTTTTTAAAGCTCTGCTTCCCATTGTCCTAAGGTTCTCCACAAATGGTATTAATGTTAATGAGATCTCTATAGTCCTACAAAAGAGGTCATTGAGCATTACGCTTCATGCAGCCATATCATTGGGTTTCAGGTTGTGCAGTGGTAAGCCCTGAGAGATTGCCATTGTAGAAAGAGAATTGACTGAAACACAAAAGATCTGGAATTTGGTTGAAAACAAATTTCAAATAGTTCACATTACTATCCAACACTCTTACAAGTTAATTTTCTGGGACAATATTTTTTTAATCCTTCCCTTTTTGAGATGAATCAATTCTCCAGATCTCTGTGAAACTGCTGTGGTCCAGACTATTGCTCATTTCTCCATATTATGGAGCACATTTCACTGTGCAATGGTAATGAAAGACAGTTCAAGACAGCTCTTCTTTTCTGAAACAGGAGTTCAAGGAAACTGAGGAGCCTCCACAGATATTTCTAAAATCAACACCTGGATATCAGCACAATGATAGGGGGCATTTCCATGGTGCGGACAAAGTCATCCATGTATAAAAATAATGAAAATATTTGTAGGTAACATTGTGTTAATATAGCTGAGTGAGGGGAGGGGGAAGAAAAAAGGTTTATTTACTCTTTTTTTTAATAGTCATCCTGAAACGTATACTACCTAAGAGCAGACTAAACCATATTTCAGTAAAGAAAGATATCTAGTGGGAATTATTACAGCTTCAGACAAGATGCATTATGCAGAAGGCAGTGGGAAATGGGGAAATGAGTCAGGGCTTCCTTTACAAGCACACAGTTAGAATGGTGAAAGTAAAGTGTAAGAAGAGAATATTCTCCAAATTCAAACTCTAAATGAAAATTGGGGGTGTGGGAGGAAAATATGAATACAGTTTATATAGTGGCAACAGTAAATAATGTCTTATGTCCTCCCTAGACTCCCAGGAACAGCTGCTGGCAGAACCTTCTGCATTTCATAAATTTCTATGGGTTACTTTAGCGACCCTTCATAAAAGGTTCGTGTCAGCATCAAGTTCCTGAGTTGCCACATCTTATTTTGTTTGTATTTAAAAATTACATTTAAGGCTCTAACTTCACTTTTAGAGGGTAATTTTTTTTTAATTACTTTTCTGTTCTTTCATTCTGGATCTTTCTCTTTTTTTTTCTTCTCTCAGGCTGTATACCATCTTTAGCTACTAACATTAGCACCGCAATACATTCATAGACTTATCACGACAATAAAAAGTGCAGTTCCTAAAATTTTTTTGCTTGTGAGCAAACCCAAGACATTCTGTTTTCCTGCCTGTTATTTTCCCAAAGTCCTTCCTTCTCATGTTGCCTGCCCAGCAATCAGCACATTTTGGCAGCATGGAAATAAAAGAAAAGCTCCGATAACGCCTGAGCAGCTGAAGGCCTCCCATGAATAAAGCACTTAAGACGAAGACTGTATAATTAAGTGAAGAGCTGCACGGCAGCCTCCCCTTGCAGCGAGGTGGTTATTAAGAGGAGGGAAGCCCGCGATCATTACCCAGCAAAGAGTATGATGACTGGCTGCTCGGTGTCAGGCCTCCGGTGGCTGGCTTTGTCACCGGCACGGAAAGGAGAGTTCACTTTCTGTCAAAACTGGCTTTGCCAAATGTTATCATTTTAAATGCCGTGAAAGAGAGGGAGCTGGGCCTAGGGGTATACACAGCCCCATATGCTGGTGACAGTGATACAAGTGTAATTCTAGACTATTAGAGTGACACATAAGATCATTTCTGCCCCAGAACATGAGACAGCTGAGGGGATTATTCAGGACAGGCTGTCACGCAATAAAATTTTCAGAAATCTGTTAACCCCAGCTCAGACCCAGTGAATATTTTATTGCTTAACACTGAGAAAAAGTATATTTATTAACTACAGAAAGATATAGCCAAGAGCCTGGGCAGATGAAAGGTTACAGAAAAACGAACTCACTTGATATCCTGCTGTAAAAAGTAGCAGTGTGATCATGGAGCTAAGGAGAAGAAAAAATACCCTCACTGATCTGCATTTGCATCCAAGCTAGAAATCACAAATAAAAGATATGACAGTGAAATTAAAGAGAAGTATTCTATATTCTCACACAGTATACAATGGTAGCTATAGCGCATGGAGAATATCATATGTAAACTGTAAACTGATGTTCAAAATTTCTTGAAGCCGATTAGGCTCAGGGACACCTCAGCAAGATAGCATTCCAAATGGAATGTGCATAAATTGGGGGCTTAAAGCATATTGCTTTCTGTTAGCTCAACTATACTCTTTCAGAAGAAAACACTGACTTTTTTTTCCAGAAATCTAGTAATATTTTGTTATACTGAAATAACAGAGCATTTTCTGTCTTGCAAGAAGCGCATATTAGCCAAATCCTGATTAAAATTCATAGAAAGCAACACAAAGAATACACAAGAAGCCTGAATATCAGGTTATTATCCAACCACTATATAATATTTGCATTACCCCTCTGCTAGTTATTTAAAGGTATAAACATACATGTGCCAAATTAAACCTACGCTTTCAAGCTCTTTTTTTCATGTGATATGTAAGTATTTTTCACTGAAACTGCAGTTGTGTTCATAATCTGAAGTTTTTGTCCAACATTTAAATGCTCCTCGCTAGAAGGTAAGTAGCAGAAGCAATTGCTAAGGAACTTTTTTTTCAATTAAAAGAGTAAATTATACAGTAAATAATGATCGTGATGCAGATATTAGTATGTCACCTGGTTCTTTCTGAATTAAAAGGTATGACTAGGCTTTGATACAAGATTTCAGAGATCATTTAAGAAAAGCCATTCTTACATATATATTAATATTTGCATTAAAACCATTCCAAAGTTAGTCTATACAGTTTAATGTAAGTGTCTATGATTACAAGAGACAGCATTTGCCCAACAATGTCACAAAGGTCAGTAGAAAAAAAATAATATGATATGCTTTTTGAAAACTCTCAACATCTGAATAGTGTGTCCAGGGTGTAAGAGGAGCCCAGGGGGGTGCACTTGGAGAACAAAAAGCAACCCTTCTGCTAATTGACTGAAAAATTAGCCAGGTCCCCCTGTGGGGAGCACACAAGACAGCAGCAGATGGAGACAGCTCGGACACTGTGGCAAAGAAAGCTCCTCAAAACCTGCTGTGAATCTGCCTGCAATTATGGGTCACAACACTTTTCTTGTTTAACAGAACACAAGCAAGACAAACAGAGGACGTGAAAGCTGGGAAGGTCATAAACTGATTGTAAATCTATTATTTTAGACGAGATTCTTGAATACTGAAGATTCTTGAAGTGTTCTAAGTTATGTGTTGTTTAATGAGCTAAGTTAAATAGCTTCTTCCAATGGTGCTATGAAAGGCTGTTTTGTTAGCAATCTGAAATAATTTGTTTATTATCTGACTCACTTTCCCCTTGGTTTTTTTTGTTCTTCTTTTTTTTATAGCATAACTTCTTCCATCCCCAAAATGATGGTCAGTATACTGGTAGCTCTGGTTTAATATATTTGATAGATGCCTGAAAGATAGAGCACCAATCCAACATCAAAGAGGGACTTTTGTCAGCCTGTGGGAAACAGATGTATAAATGTTTAGTTTTTATATTTGAGCCCTTCATCCCTGTCATTTCCATCTCAGCTTTATTAGGGTTTCTTTTAATTACAATATTCTCTAGTTATCATTTCTGCGATTCAATTCTAGATATAAAAAAATACCACAAGCATAAAAAGGAACTTAATCACTCTCACACCAAAACTGTTGAGATTATTATTTTGGTCTGAAATACCAAAAATTTACTTTTGGTAGAAGTGCAAAGACCACTTTCTAAAGTAATTGAAATGAGATACATTTATTTGTATAGTGTCATTCCAAGACATTTTATTTTCTTGATGCATTCTGAAGATCAAGTCCTATATCTGTTTCTTATTTTATAATGAGTATTATCATTATGCTCCAAAAGGAAAAAATATGGATGAGAGATGACTGCAGAGGATTAACCATTCATAAAATCTAAACAGAAATACATTCATAGTCGATCATTATGAATAATCGATGCAAAATGAATACAATAATGAATATGATAATGGATAAGCCAGTGTAAATATCTGGCTTAAAATGCATAAGCAAAATACTTCCTGTTATTTCACATTATTTTCTTTCAGTTCCCTTGCATGATGCTGTCATCCAAACTAATATGCAGTTTCATTACCAATGTCTATTTTTTTGAATTCCATCACCTTCCACAATAGACTTTCTCTATTGAAATTAGTAGATTTAGTCAACAAAAGTGAATTCTTATGTCTTGGGAGAGCTTCGTTCCACCTATTATTGCTTTTCCAATGTATAGACCCCCATTACTTTATGTCAGTTTCCAGGATCAAAGCCAGAGGACCTGATTCTGTAGTCGCACAAGGGTGGTTCCACATCACTCAAAAGTCATTCCTGCTGGTTACTTATGTGGATAAACACAGGAACATATAAAAATGCAGGGGTAGAACTTCACAGAGCTTAGAAAGGGACCCTTTATCTGAAAGTAGTTTCCCTTCCTGGTTTCACACATGGGTTAACTCTCTAGGACACTGTAACATATATTGCTTTATCTACAACGAGTACATAATAACAACTATTTTCCATTTCCCAGGCTTTTTGGATCACCTCTTCAAAAGCACAGTATGCTTATTTACACTTCTTGCTTCAGCTTTTCATTCTACACTGTTGAAATTGATGGCCTCATTCCAGGGAACCCAAGTGCGTGGCAGCAACATTGGCAAGCACAGAGCAGTGGAATTATTCTGACCAAAACAGATTTTGCTCAGAACCACAGTTATTCATTCATTTGCTTGTAGTAAAATTAAATCATTTGTTTTCAGCATATCTCATGCACAGGTGGTTTGTTTCGTACTTATCAAACAGCAAAATTTTTTAACCAGTTGCCTACAGACTCTGAAAAGAGGAAAAGAACATTTCCCACAAATTTTGAAAATATAGCTCTAGTTATTAAAATTATATACTGATAATGCTAGAAAAGTATCTTCTTTATTAAAGTGAAAAATATTAAGAGCTTGTATAATAATTAGTATGTTGTCCTTTGAGCTGTATCTCCAATCATCACTTACTGTAATACAAAACTTTTCCAGTTTAAAGATAGTCTACCAAAAACTTTATGAGTATTTTCTTTAACATACAGTAGAAACTGCATTACCTACCTCATGTCATACAGTCTGTCTCTGAAAGATGAGGGACATTGCAACTTTTCCATTTTTATTCTGTGTAGGCACCAGGAACTATAGCAAGTCCTGGAATAAAATGTGAGTCCACACTACTAGATCGCATTTGGAAGAAAAAGTTTTCACAACGAAAGTGGCTTGATGTACTTTTGTTCTTAATGCATGCCAAACCAAAGTGCCTTTTGAATGCTCAAGCCCTAATTTGGGCTCTGATTCAGACTTCCAATGGCAAGTACTTTAGTTGTTCAATTTTTCCACCTGTAAAATGGGGACAAGATATAGTGCTGGTTAAGAGGGATACAAAAATAAAAATCAGCAGTGTTTTGTCCTATGATGAATTGCTATATGTACTATTATTAGCAGCAAAAACGACCCTAGACTGCAAGTGACACTTGGTCCTTTCCCCCATGAAATACATAACATAATGTTAAATACAAGCACTTGTAGCTTTCTCTTTGGTATGAACAAGGCACTCAAGGTGACACTAAGCCTTGTACATGTGTGGAAGACTAAGACTGTATCCTGTCCATTGACTGATAGCTGTCCGAAAGCACTGGATGTAAGAGAAAAACTGCAAATGTGCAGTTTTACATCTCTGAGTCACATGGTGCTCATGGAAATCTCAGATTGCAAACCCATAGCAATTAAATTTTGTGGATTTTTTGGTTTTTTCTTCCAGAACACTCATTCTGCACTTATAATAAGATGGCATCCACCTATGCACATGGATTAAGTATTTTATTTGAAGTATTTGTAGATAGCAAGATTAATAGAGAAGTGGTTTGCTGGATTTATGATGTTACTAAACTACATCATAAAGTTGTGCATCTAGATATTGTGCATCTAATCTAAACTGGTGATAATTTAGTTTATACTAAAAAAATCAAATAATTCAACTTTTCTGCTTTGCATTAAATTGTCAGTGTGCTAGCCTGGCGATACTGAGGCTTTCAGTGAAATTTCTGATAAATACCACCAAACTGCTCTTCAGTCTTAGAGACAAAAACAACAAAAAACCACAAAACCCCACAAAAAACAAACCAAACCAAAGAGGGGCAACTGTTGAAAACACAACAAAAGTGAACCCAAAATCTACAAGTAAAACTTCTGAATACAGTGCCACAGGTCTTCAAATAACAGCCTGGAGAAATAAAGCAGAAGGCTATTTCTCCTCTCCTTTTGTGAATGGGAGGTGGCAGTGCAATTTAGAAAGCAAGTGATGAGGTTGTGAAATTAATACGGAATCACTCCTCAGCATGCTAGCTACAGGCTTCTCTTTCTAAATAAGGACATTTCCCTTCTGTTTTTCTATCTATAAAGGATGTGTATGGGCTAAGTGAAATCCATGAACCAAGCTGTAAATGAGAAAATTCATGAAAGAGAAGTAGTATCAGTTTACAGAACACAGAGCAAACCAAAAAAAATCAGTGCACTGCAATGTCTGCACTGCCATGAAGCGCAGTCACTGCTGTGTCCTGCTGCATTATGCAGTCAGTGCTGCATTATGGCAAGAAAAAGAGCAGCATTATTGGGTAGCCATATCATCAGTACATCAAACCAGACCATGCAGTTGCTGGGATTCTATCATTTCCATGCTACTCTGCACAACTACAGCTTTCCAGGCTTTACCATCCAAGCTCTATGGTAGAAGCAGTACCTTGCCACATTCTCAATGCAGTCTCTCTTTCTTTATGCAGCAAATACAGCTTGTGTTCTTGTGTTAGGCTGTGCTGCTCAACCAGCAGTGATCTACCAGCTAAGGTACACTGTGCTTCACAACTGCTGCTGCAAAGCCCACTTTGTGACACGACCTGTCAAGCAAAGCCTGCTGTGCTTTGCTGTGGAAGATATTGTGTATTGTCACAATGTTGTGTCATTCCATCCCTATTTTGCTGTGAAGCCTATGTTCCCGGGCAGCACAGGTAATGGGACACTATGGCTATACTATCTGCTGTGCATTGCATGCACGTGCACACAATATAAATCATTTGTAGAACAAAAAGAGCATGAAATGGCATGAATGAAAGTGTTCTGTTTCTTTTATCCAGAAAGCATGTCTTACCCAAAACTAAGTCACAAGAAGTACTGAGAAAATTCTTTGAAAGAGGTATTGTTCTAGACAATGTTTTAACTTTAGTGTTCCCCTTTTTTTCAGGCTCAAAATGTGTTTAAGACCAATTGCAAGGTAAGTTCTGAAAAAGGGTATTTTGAGATCGTAGAAGTTTCATTATAACTGAAAAAAGTTTTACAGACACTATTTCACAAGATTCTGTCTTCAAGTACCAGGTTTTTTTTAGAACTTTTTATTCTGATACTTGTATTCTTTTAAAATATAAAAAGACACTTCATGTCTTCTCTAAATCCCTCTGATTCATCAGATTAGTCTTACCTCTTCCGAGCCTTACCAAGAATGAAGAAAAGAAATTAGGATTTTCTATGGAAGACTAATGGCTGATCCCAATGCAGACAGTAAGAATAATGAGGATGGTGTTTATGATGCAGAGTGTTTTAGCCTTTTCTCAGGCATTTTGTCTCCTACATGCTTACCAAGTGCTTTTAGACTTTTAGTTGAATAAAAGTGCTCAACTTTGATGAAAACACAAGCCTACCATTAAAATAGCAAGAAGCTTGCGAATTAACTTCAAGACTTTCAAGGACTGTTTTTTGAGATGAAAGACATGTCATAAGTTGGAAAAGTCCTGCCCAGTTGTGCGGATCTAAAACGTCTGTGTGCATCAGGAGGGATGCCACCACTATGCAGTCTTCTGGGAAGTGTCTCAGTCTTCCCTCCTCTCTTACCATTCCCCTCTACCAGCAACTTCTTGGCTTCATGGCCCTGTCACCAGGATCTGAATGTGGCATTACAGCATTCACTATATCGGCAATCAGTTTGCTGTAACTGCTTCACCTAGCACAGACTGACTAGAAGAGGTAGTCTCACTCAGTTGCACATCAAAACAGTTAATTATTCACTCTCCACTAGCACAGTGGATTTCTCTCAAGGCTTGTGTGAAGTATGAATTAAATTCATAGCAGCTCTTGTTTGATAAGCTTTCTAAAAACATCCTCAGACTTCCTGGACTGCCTCCTATTAAAATGACCACCTTGGGAATAAATAAAATACAGTTAATTTTTTTATTAAAGACATTTCTCCAGATGGCTTTTCTTCTCTGATTATTAAAAAAAATATGAATTAATAACTGACATGTGAAGACAGATTATTTGCAATTGGATTGATATATGATATAAGGATTTAAGTATGCCTCCAGGGTAACTGCTCTTTGCCTGGGGATTCTTACTGTGGTTCCATAAGGGCAGCACCACAAAGTCCTTTTAGTAGCCATATTTTCATCAATATTAACAGGAGGTCAGGGCTTAAATGCTTGTGTATATTTCTGATGTGCTGTTTATATACAAAGCATAACAATAATAACTAAGTCATGATCAGAACTATTACGGACTGAAATTCTAGCAGTGCCTAAAGGCCAGGGTCCACATCAAAACCAAAGAGTTAAATCCTCTTATTTCAGATACACACACACACACACCATTTGCTGCTTGTGAAGAAGCACTGCCATACCATTAATCATCACAACAGAGCTTAGCAACACATTTTGACACAGAATACTGTAGGAGTCAGTCACTGGATCCCAACAAAATTGTCAGTCTAGAGAATTTTGTTGCATTAGTGACAAGCAGATTACAGGAAACTCCATGAATTAGAGAAAAAGTTCTTTTATCCAAATTAAAATGAAAGCCAAGGGGGGAAAAAATCAAAACAGACCAACAACAAATAAAAAGAAACCCACAACAGAAAACCTGTAGCTGTGAAAACATCATTAAAAGCAAAATTTAAAAAGTCATAAATCTTCTCAAATACAGATAGTCATTTTCAAATACTTTAGGTCAAAATATTTTTATAAAGTCAAAGTTGGCTTGAAGATTCTAGCTTCTAGTAGGCCACCCTTTATTGAACAAACCTTAGTAACTGCTAAGACAAATATGGGAGAAATAGTGTATATGTGTGTGTATATACACATATGCTGGTCAGTACTTTGCTCTCTTGTCCCACCAAAAATCAGGCATTTAGAGGTCTGCCCATTTCTAATCCACAAAATAATGGAAATATGTACCTGAGACTGCCATCCTTATCTCTCTCCATTGCACTTATTGTAGCCCATGTGGCATGTAACATCAGTCTCAAACTTCTGTAATGTCAAATACAACAGTATGATCTAAGCCTGAAGTGAAAGCATTAGCTGATGCTCTTTGGATTATTTTCCTTACTCTAAATCCTGTGGATTTAGTGCATAGGGTTTGGGGCTTTTTTTCCCCTGTATGCTCATGTCCAGTGTGTAAATAAACATCAAACTTACTATTGCAATGTCAAATAAATAAGCAAAATACACAAAAGCCAAAGTACTAGAACAATTTTAATAAAACTACATTGCGTATTTGGGGTACACCGTGACCTTGAATTTCTGACTTTCTAGCAGTTTTCCCTCACTGGGGGTAAGTTTCATGTTGGTCTTGTATTGATACATAGAAAGAAAAATAAATCAAGTTTTGACGTTCTGAGCACTCAAATCCTCTGGGAACTAACTTCTTTCTGAAAGAAAACTGTATCATTTGAGAACCCCTGTAAGACTTCAAAATTCATGTTATTTTACCAGTCTGCAGCACTGCATCTTTATATATACTGTAAAGTTAGCGTAAGTTTGACCTGTGTCTCTGAACCAAACCTGCCTATCATAAGAATTGCCCAGGCTGTGGTGCTCACCGGAGGCAGAAAACTCAAGCCCATTCACAATCTTAGCACGTCCCAGCTCAATAAGTTAGGCTGTGATGACAGAGTAGAAGCATTTCCAAGAATATCATGCTTGGCATAATTCCAAGAATATCATGCTTGGCATATGACCAGTTCACTGCAACAGAAGACATTTCTGTAAACTTGGTGACCATTACTGAAAGAGCTGTGTGTGATCTTTAAAGGAACCATTAGCATATTTCCTACACTCAAGCATAGGTTTTCTTAAGCATAGTATGAATAATATGAGATCAAATGACCAGTAAATCGGGAATGTGGATGCAATGTTTTCATCTGAAGAGAAAAAGAAACAGCAAATTTTCATGTTACCAATAATTTTCTGATCTACTGACCTATCAAGAAGCACAAAAAAGAGTTTACTATGCTTGTTTCCTCCAGGAGTTTTCAGTGGTGAAAATGGTAAAAAAAAATATTTCAGGCATCCAGGACACTACAACAAATAACCAAATGAAGATGAGCCCCCAGTACCAGATTCACAGACAGGGCCAGTTAGTATGATTTCATGCTGTAGATACCAGGGAGCACTGAACAAAAGCAGAGTAGAATTTTCTGTGAATTTTTTTCCCGTTATGTATTGTTGTCATGATTTAGGAATGGTATTCCCCAGCTTAGTACTCCCACTAAAATGAAAACCATGAGCCATTCCCCTCCCCTTCTGGTGAGAGAGGAGGGTGATCAGGTAAAACTCATTGGTTGAGATAAAAACAATTTATTGGAAACGGCAATGAAAAATCAACAGTAACAGAAACAATATTGATACACAAAAACATTCAAAAAAAGAGGGCGATTTACATTCAAAATGCTCACCAAGGGCCCCTGGGCAGCAATGAACAACAGCAGATAGGTTTACCTCTCCTGACACACTTTTTTCCACCGAGGCCACACCCTTCTTCCTGGAAGGGAGAGTCCCTTACTTCTGCCCCTGGTGATAATTTGAGTGGTATTGGTTAACAACCTAGACAAGTCCACCCAGCTCCAGGCTCCACCCCCTCATGGCAAAAAAAAATTATCTCTGTCCTGGCTGAAAACAAGAGAATTGTATAGGGTGATACTAGAAAGAGATGTACAGCTTCTATCTGTAATGGGACCTGTTATAGCTGTCCCAGCAAAAGAAGAAAAGGCAAAAGAGGAGATGATGTCTGCACTTATGGAAAAGCCTTTTCTGCTGTGGGGGTGATCAGTTACTAGCATGGTTTGCCCAGAGAGGTTATGAAGTCTTCATTCCTGGAGACATTCAAAGGTTGTCTGGATATGGTCCTGGGGAACTAGCTGTAGGTGGCCCTGTTTGAGCAGGGAATTTAGACCAGATGACTTCCAGAGGTCACTTCCAACCTCAACCATGCTGTAATTCTGTAACAGACGGAGTGTCAAAAAACAAAAGGGACACAGAAATAATGGAAAATATTTCAGTAAAAGGCTTGGAAGTCTCAGTCAAAAATTATTTGAGAGATGCCTTGATTAGATTATTTTATCTTCATGAAGTAGAAAGGAAATATTTTTTTGAGCTTAATTGGTACAAGAATCAATTGCCTGCCACTGGAATCAGGCAAAATCTGTGTGTGAGAGAGAATTAATACAACAGGAGGAAGAGTGTTGTGGCACTCTTGAGATCTTTCAACTCAAAGGTAGATGCTTTGCTGTAGCTTGAGTATTAGGAAAGAATAGATATCAAAGAATGTGCTCAGAACTTAGATAACTTGAAAGGACAAGACCTCTTCAGGAGTCTGATAAATCCAGAGAATCTGAAGCTCCATTCTGTGAATCTCTAGCAACATGATGCCTTTCTGTAGAAGGCAAAGTGAACTAGAAAGGGAAAGGTATGAGATGGACATAATTAGCTGAAAAAAGCAGTTTGATTAAATTGGAAGAGTTGTTAAAGATTACCTTTTTGTTGTTGTTACTGTGCATATTGTTCTCACTCTATCCATGAGCAGAGAGGTCCAGAAGCCATGAAGTCCAAAGTCTACCATTCATGTTCCTTTTCTCCTTCTGACAGGATTCAGCCCAAGGCTTTCAGACAAGAGTCCAAGTTAGCCTTCAAAACCTTTTGCTTAGTCATTAA
>VXBC01005970.1:1492151-1534651 GCA_013399945.1 Ploceus nigricollis | reverse complement strand
CATGTATATTCATTTTACTGTATCTCAGGCTTATCCTTAGAAAAGATGTTAGTGCGTCCCTCTCAAAAAAAAAAAAAGGAAAAAAAAAGGCTTTTACTGTGGAGGTCACCCAAAAAATTCTCTCCTCAGACTGATAGTATGGCAGATTTCTCTCCACTGAGCAGACACTGACAATGTGAAGTGTCATCCAAAAGTGATGGACCGTCAGTCAAAAACTTGGCCAGTGTAAGGAATACCTACCTGCTTAAATAACTGCACTTGCTGTCCCAAATTCAGTCATGCTTGCTGGAATAATATTTTCTATCCACTTTTTGACATATGTTAAACCCATCTACTCTCAGCTGGGAAGACAATAAGAAACAACTTCTTAATATGCTTCCAGGCTGTCTAGAGAAGCTTCTCCATCTGTCTGAACCTTTTTCAGAGAAATTTCAAGCAAGTAAACTTACAGTCTGTGCCCTGATACAGCAAGAAGTGACAACAAATCATCTGAGTGGCAGTAAACAAAAGCTGAGGACCAGCAACTTCTGAAACTTCTCTCTACTGAAACTTGGTACTTCAAGTCCAGTTGAGGCAGTGAAGAATCAAGCAGTCTTATGTGAGATACCTGCACCAATGCTTTCCTTTCTTTGACTGTAGTTGGGAATGCAGTAGAAGCTCTCATAGCTTACTGCAACAGATCCAGGAGCTGGATGTAAAGCCCCATATTCTTGTATTAGTTCTAAAAGGCATGAATGTACATGCTTAATCTCCACTTCAGTCCTAATCTACTCCATTCAAAATCAACAGTTGTACACTCTAATAAAGCTGAATCCAGGGCACATTAAAATGCTGGCATGGTTATAAGACCATTTTAAAATCACTGTAGAGATATCTTATCAAAAACTCACTGGAGAAAAACACTCTGTCAGAGAAGGTGGCTAGTTTTGTCAGCACATAAAATACAAAAATACCACAGCATAACAATTGTAAACAAGATGTCCCAAAACCCTGACAGTATCTATCCCAGCAGACAGTGGTCATGTCTACATCAACAATCAGGGCAGCACTGCAGAGCAGACAGTAGAGTGAAAGAGTTTCCCCTGACAACCTGACCTTCATACCACATTCATTTTAGGGAGAGTTATTTTGTCTTAACTTTAGTTGTGTCCCAAGGATCCAACAGCTATCAGTGACATGAACAGAGAGGGGCACTCCTTCCAGTTTAGTTTCATTTGAAAGGAAAACAGTTTTAAAACACAGTGACATCATTTCATAATGTTCACCTCTCCTACTTGTTCACATTTCCTGCAGAATTCACTCATAATCCAACATGAAATACAGATATATATGTATCCAGTCCCTCATCCCTGCAGTTACAAGTTTCAGATGAGAGGAAATGAAGACAAATATGTCCAACATCCAGGTTACCAAAAAAAAAAAAAAGGACATTTCTATTTATAAATACTTCTACAAATAATATTTTTTCTTATAGAAGCTGTAAAGGTAATGCTATTTCTTTATCTCATTTGTCATTCACTAAGTATGAAAACAAAATGTTAATTAAACTAAAAACTATAACATAAATTATCTTTAATTGGAACAATTATTCCCACAAGAACTTTTTTTTTCTTCTTTTTTTAAAATATTCAATGGTCAGTTAGTAAATAGTAAAAATAACACAACTATGAGAAAAAAAATGGAAATTAAAATACAACCCCACCTTTCTTAATCTTGAAATATTTCTGAATCCTCCTAATTTTGGAATCATCAGCTGGGTATCATTGTGCAGCCTTAGATCTCTCTCCTAAAGGCCTTGGCTGACTTTTATCTCCTCTGAGTCTGACTGCAGCTTAATTGCAAGAAATACACAACAGCAGCAAACTTCCAGGATGATTAGACTAAGTTATTGTGCAGTGTCACACACAACTATCTGAAAGGAGCTTGTGCCAAGGTGGAGAGGAGAAGTTTCTTTTTCCAAGTAACAAGCAATAGTGCAAGAGGAAATGGCCTCAAGTTCTGCCAGAAGAGGTTTAGATTGGATATTAAGAAAAAGGTCTTCACCTAAAGTATTGTGAAATATTGGAACAGGCTGTCCAGGGAAATGAGAGAGTCACCATCCCTAAAGGTATTTTAAAAACATGCAGATGTGGCACTTGCCACATGTGGCACTTAGACAAGGTTTAGTGGTGGACTTGGCAGTAATGGGTCAACAGTTTGACTTGATGACTTTAGCAGCCTTTTCCAAGACAAATGATTCTAGGATTCTATGAAAGAGCAATAGAAGTAGAAGTAGAGGTAGAGGTAGAGGTAGAAGGGGAAATAATAGAGGTGATCTCCAGAATCACAGAAGCGCAGTTCGGTGGGAAAATACCTGAGGTCATTGACCCCAACCTATGACCAAACACCGTGTCAACTAGACCATGGCACTGAGTGCCACATCCAATCTTTCTTTGAACACCTTCAGGGATGGTGACTCCATCCCCATCCTGGGCAGCCCATTCCAATATCTCATCACCCTTTCTGTGAAGAAATTATCCCTGGTATCCGACCTAAACCTCCCCTGGGGCAACTTAAGACTGTGTCTCTTGTCCTGTTGCTGGTTGCTTGGGAGAAGAGGCCGACCCCCACCCGGCTGTACCCTCCTTTCAGGGAGTTGCAGAGTGACTAAGCCTTCTTTTCTTCAGGCTAAACTCCCCCAGCTTCCTCAGCTCTCCTCATAAGACATGCCCTCCAGACCCTTCACCATCTTCGTTGCCCTTCTCTGGACATGCTCCAGCACCTCAATGTCCTTCCTGAATTAAGGGATCCAGAACTGGGTACAGGATTTAAGGTGTGGCCTCACCAGTGCCAAGTACTGTGGAACGATCACTTCCCTGGTTCTGCTGACCACTTTATTGCTGAAACTGGCCAGGATGCCACTGGCCTTGTTGGCCACCTGGGCACACACTGGCTTATATTCACCCAGCTATTGACCAGCATTCCCAGGTTGTTTTCTGCTGGGCACCTTTCCAACCACTCTTCCCACAGCCTGTAGCACTGCATGGGTTTATTGTGGCCAAAGTACAGGACATGGCTCTTGGTCTTGTTGAAGCTCATGCTGTTGATCTTGGTCCACCCACGTCCAGCCTGTCCTGTTCCCCTCAAATTCACCTGTCCTCCTTCTCCTGCAGGGCCTACATTGTTTCTATGCTCAAGTTGCATTTTCTAGGAGAAATAAAGTACCAGTTGTCCAAACAACTTCATTCACCTCATAATTCTAATTGGTTTAGAAGACATCATCCATTCTGTGCATTGTGAGACAGAAACATTTTTTTTTTTTAATAAGTGAAAAGATGTGATTACTTGACATTGTCACAGTGCACCTATCCAGGAGATGAATGTTAGATAACCATAACATTGGATTTTCTAACTTTTGAGTACTTAACAATCATCATATTAAGGACAAAAAAGTAAAAACTCTAAGTGGAAAGAACAATCGATTACAGTTTCTCTGTTTAGCTGCAATAACAGCTTATTATTTTCATGAATCAGTATTAGCATTTTTAACCCTGAATCTTCAGAGCTGTCTGATGTGACTTTAATGCAATTTATTCCTGTCGTCTTGACACAGTCCTGACACTGCATCAGTGGTTCTCCTACTCCTTGCAGAAGTCATGGTAATGAATTAGCAATATGCACTCTGCCAGCACTGTAGCAGCAGAACATCTGGGGGTTTGGAGAGGAAAAAGAAAGTGGAAAAAAAAGGGTTAAATATTCTCCCTGTGGCACAAATCCTTGTACACATGGCAAACCATGAAGACAGTAATGTATCTCTTGATAGATGTGGGTGAGGAATGGGCTGGTGACCTGCAGCTGGACTAGCCTGTTGGCTGCAGTCATAAGAACATCTGCTGTGCCAGGGCTGAAGAACTCTCATCTATCCTACGGCCTGCAGAGGCAGAAGCAGCAGCCCAGGCATAACCTCCAGCTCCCATCGGGGCCACCATACCAGCTGGGGACAGCTACTAGCATGGGACAGCAGCACCTCTGTCCTGAAGGCAGCTGGTCATTTTTTGGTCTCCAAAAGTATGGATCCACTATTAGGGTCAGGGAAAGCCAATGTTTTTCTCTCTTCCTTGGAGATGAGATTAAAACTTTCTTGTGTAATCCAACATGAAGGTGTAAAGCCCAGTGAGCCTTAATAATAGATCTCATGTAAGGATGCCAACGAAAGCTCTTTTAAAACTAGCATCTTCATCTTGTGTCCTCACTTTAAGTCAACACCAAAGGGTCAATGTAAATATTTTCAGCAAAGTTTGGCTGAGTGCTGAGTGCTGCAATGAACAAGAAGCCTGCCAAGCACGTGAGACTCCTGCTCAGAGACCGACACTTGGCAGGTGTTTTCAAAATGTGCTCCCTAGACTATCTGTGAGGAGTAACCACAGGTGGTTCAGGGAGTTGTTTTCACTCTCCCAGTGCACAGCAGAAACAAGGAGGCGGTCCTGCTTCCTAAGAAAGTTTTAATTGTCAGTCTCCAAGCACAGTTCCTTTGTATTCCTGCCAGAACTCTCATGTATGCCTGTGCTTGCTTGCGTTGCTGCATAGGAAATGAAGGCTGTTAATGAGTCTCTCCTTTTGTCAGGTGTTTGTTTGTTATACTTTCAAGTGTGATCAAATTTACCAATGACACAGAAGTGGGAGGTTTGTAAGCATGCTGCACAGTGACCTGAAGATAGTAAAGCACCAGAAAATACAGGCAGTTGGGGAAAAATGGTGGTGCTGATGAATACAGAAATCCAAACTCTAGGAGAGACCACAGTGGGCTTGGTTGCACAATGGGGTACAAAAGCACTGTAGTAATCTTTTATTGAGATGTTGTTATTCACTTCACTTTAATTTCTTTTGTCTAGTCAAATCCATGTCCTCTGTCCTCATCTAGTCAAATTCTGTCCTCTAAAGAGGACAGAAATCAAACAGGCCATAGTCAAGTAGTTTCCACAACAATAATTCCATTTGAAGAGGTGCAAACACCACAACAAAGTTTAAGAACCAGGTTCTAGCTATTGTCTCAATGAAAGCACAGGATGTGTGGTGGAATAAGTAGATTGATACCTATATCTGAAAATAAATTTGTACCACAGGCATAGTATACGCTGTGATTTTACTTCTGTGGACCAAAACATCCAGGTCCCAAATCTACTACAATAACTTTCTTTATGGAGAGTTTCCAGAACTTTGTAGAGTTGCTGCTGAGTTTCAGGCTTAGCTGATTTCAGTATTCACTGGGCTAGATAACAGTTGCTTTTGCCAGCAGTTGAAAACAAGTGATGAAAATATCTTTTCCTCTGTCACATTCTTTTGTCTTCACCAGAGCAGCACATACTAAAGTACAAAAAAAAAGTACACAAAGTCCGACCATCCTTCGTTTCCAATGCATTCTCGGTTCTTTTCTTTAGTTCCTTTATGGGGTACCTTCTCAATTGGCCTTGTCCTATCCAGTTCTGGTTTCATCAGATTCATTTTACAGCCTCAGTATTTACCATTTGTTTTCTCATCCCTTTTTTTTTTTCTTGTGTTAATTACTGCTTCCAGTTCAATTTTTTCCCTATGTCTTATCAATTTAAAGAGAAAATACAAGAGTTATATGTATAATTTTCTCAGGAGGTGAGATTTTATGAAGCCATTCCCCATTCTTATCAAGATAATGTTCATTTTTTCCAGGTTCTGGTTTTGCAAGCTGCTCTTTATTGAGAGGCTGATCTCTGAAAACTTGGAGATATTGATGGTTTTAGATGCTGTAACCTTCAGCGGTTTTTTTAGTTGCATCTATAATCAAACTTTTTTACATTTTTAACAGGTGTTAAAGAACATTTCCTTGATAAATCATCAAACAAAATTAGATTAAAGTTTTTCAGAATAATTCACATCTAGATTCTAACCATCCTTAGAAATTTTTATCATCAAAATTGAATGTATGCTGTTCCAAAATGTAAAATTCAACTAATTTCAGTCATAATCTGTTAACTCATATTATAAAAAAGCATACTCTCTGTGATATGCTGCTTCTCTTTTCTGTCACTGATTCTTCCCTTTTTTCTTCCAAGCACTTTGAAATCCTTATAGCTACCAGGGTGGATCCTCAGTTATTGACCCCATTTTAATCTTTCTTGATTCCCACACTGGGGTAGAGGGCAGTTGCAGCTTTGAGGTCAGATACCAAAGGGATATTGTCAATAAAAGACCTGCAGGTGCACAACCCACATGTTTCAGTGCACAAATTCAAGGCCCTTGGTTCTCAGTGTGCTGTTCAGAAACCGAGAATTCAGTGTTTATAAGTCCTGTATATAAATATGATGGTTGAGGGAAAGGAGAGTAAGCTTTTGCCAGAAGGCAGTGCTTAAAAACATACAGAAAAGTTCATCTAGACGTGACTGCTGGAAACGAGGCAGGAGATGACAAACAAAGTGTTTAGGATAGGAGAGATAACAGATGAATTCTGCCCTTGACATTAATTGTGTGTGTTATCTGAACCCCAGTTTGGCAGCAGCTTGGAGTACAGGCTCATCCAGAGAACAGCAGTCATTGAGGAGGCAATCTTTTTCAGAAAACTGGTATTTGAACTTAAGTCTTTTCGAATAACATAAAAAGTTTAACCCTAATTACGATTTGGCCCACTAAAATCCTACATTACTTAGGCAGATGTATTTCTGTGTTTAGCCACCAAACTCTTATTGCCAAAATAGTTTTCCATATTACCTCAACTATTTTCTCTTCTTCTGCCTGGTCTTATTCCTGCTACATTACATATGTTTCCCTGCTGCATTCTCCAGCAACTGACTGAATGAACTGTGTCAGTCAGAGGTTGAGGATCTTACATACTGGTACTGTTTTAAACATGAGAACAGTGTACAAAACTGCACCTCAAGGACAGGAATAGATTTAACTTCAGGTACATAAATTTCTACATGAACTTAACAGTAACAAGCAAAATTAACACTGTGAGCAACTATGTATTTCATTGTCAATTCATCCTTGTGTGATTTGCTAACCAAAAAAAAAAAAATCCAACCCAACCCAAAACCCCCAATAATTCCCATCCCATCTCAGTGGAAACAATCTCACCCCAAAAATTTAGTTGCCAATCTACTGTCAGTCAGTTCACCAATGATAAAATTCCATTTCTTAATCCTCCTATCATACAAGACCACAAGGTACTGAAAGAAACCTGGCACAACATTAAATGGAATTCAACACCCAATTTTTGCATAGTCCAAAATTTTGTTTTACATATTAATGGATAACTGCCAAACTGCAGGCATCCAGCATCATTGACTCAATAACCTGCTGGAAAAATATCCCCCATGTGGATGACCATCTGCACCCACACAGCTGAGGCGTTAAATTATTTCATCACTGTCGCTGTCAAAATTTTAACTTCTTGACCTTCACAAAAAAATCCTGTGCCATCCCACCCAAAATCAGCTGTCTTTTTTTTTTTTTTTTGCAAATGCTACAGCTGAAACGCCATGATAGCTAAAAATATCTCATTAGACTGACAAATTTTCCTGCTTGTCCATTATTTGCACTCCAAGTAGGTAGGGGAAGAAGAGCAGGGAAATCATTCAGAAAGATAACTTGAGCTTCTTCTCTCCATCAAGAGACTCTTTGCAAATAAAGATTCCCACCTGCTGCTCTCCACACTAGCCATAGCTGATAGCATCATATTTGTTGGTTTGCATTCACACATTACCATCATTTTTCCTAGCTTACCTGACTGTCTTTTCTATAAAAACATATCTTTTATTCCCTCTCCTTCATTTTTTTTCTTCTTTTCCTTTTTCTGAATATCTTCTCCAAAACAGAGATTTAGTTCATTGCCCAAGGTCAGACAAGCCTTTGCCTTGGGAATTACTTTTTGCTCAACACTTTCTTTAAAGTAGCATATTCAAACAGTATCCAAATTTCACTTCCTGCACAGTTTTAAACTGTTGATCTTTCTACCACTATTCACAGCAAAATCTTTCACCATTTCACATCTTGACTTTTTCAGTCCTCTCTTTTCTGATCTTAATGACTACAAACATGTTCCTCAGCTGTAATATATTCAGTATGCTGCTATTCAGATTTTCTTGCTCGTTAATAACTACATAAGTGTCACCTTTTTCATCCCTCCTCAGATTCTCCTTCACCTGCTTAACATCTAAAGCCTTACATGAGCTTAAGGTTTGTCAAATGAGTTCCATCCTCCCTATTTTTTATAACTTCTATAAAGCTGGCCTCTGATTTTACTCTGCCAGCAACAGAAGCTTTCACAGACCAATCACCCCCTTCCTGAAACAATTTATGTCTTTCTCCTGCATAACTTTCTCACTCAGGTAACAAAGGACACAGGCAGATTATTAAATTCTTTCCCATTCCTCCTCTAGACCTGGTTTCAAATCTAACTTTGTAGCCCTGGGGCCTAATAAACCTGGTGCTCCTCACTGGTGAATTCTCCCTCTTCCCTTCCATATTTCCTCACTTCAATGAAGGCCCTTATTCCTGCCTTCTTTATCCAGCTCCACACTCCAATTAGAAGGAAATCTCAAACAACACCTGCCAACCCTGGCTTATCACAGTCACTCTTTTGTGTTTTATCTCATCTGCATATTTTGTTTATTTGGTGTCTCTTGAGGCATCACTCCCCTGGAACCTTTTATTTATGTATCTGCATTAGCACTTAGCAACAAGAGCATTAACATTAAATTTTTTTATCATTGTAAAACAGGTGAAATAGATCAGCTGCTCTATAGAAATCTTGGCTCCTACAGTCAATGGAGACAATGTTCAGAGGCATTTTTGTCACTGATCTCAGATGGCTGAAATAAATAAGAAATTATCTTATTTCAAGGTAGTTCACTTCTGTTATAATGGACCCATTGTTTGTGTTCTCATAAATGAAAGCAGTAACAAGATTTTATTTTATTCCATCACCCTAAATTTCCATCCACTTGTATCTATATAGGTTGTCAGATTTTTTCATTTAAGGATTAAATTTTGGAATACCAGGTCTGTATGCAATAGTAATTTTTTTACAAGAAGTGGAGGAAAAGAAACCCAAGCAAACCAAACCTGACTTGTCACCATATTTATTAGATCTGTATCCAAAATAGAACGTCTTTCTCTCAAGTCGCTGGTATTTATTTTTATAATCAATAATTGTAATTATTTACAAAAATTTGAGCTTTTAGTAGTTGTCCAGAATTAAGAAATTTCATCTTAATACTTATAAATTTCACTACAGAATTGTTAATCCTTTCTAGAGAGTGCTACATAACTAATAAGTGCTTATTAGAGCTCTCACAGACAGAGGGAGGAGTAGAAATCAGTTCTCAGCGTCAATATTACAAGATATTCATTTTGGATGTGATATTTTTATGAAGACTTGCTCAGTTTGACTTTTCCAGCGTTTGAAAATACATCCAGAAGTATACATCTCAAGCAGCATATGAATAATATCAATATTACTAGGCACTGTGCTCTTGCAAACAACAGTCTCCCAAATTGACCTGAAATATCATGTAACATCAACCTAATCAACAGGTTTGATTGGGTCAAATAGGACAAACTTATCCAGAACAAGCCTGAGGACCACTAGAAACAAATACACGAGCTCTGTGATGGTATCCATTGCCCCTAAATTTACCAAAAAACTTCTGCAATGCTCAGGTAGCTGGGTTCCATTCTGAAGTCTTTGGAATTACCCAGCTATGGAATCTGCTTGTGTATTTTAGCCTTCTTGCAAATTACCTACTGTGCCTATAGCCATGAAATATATATGACATACCATTACCATCAGCCTGAAGTTTTTTACCTTGGCCACCTAATGCGGGCTGTTGCTTCTACTCCCTCATTATATTAAGTTGCATATTTCTAATTCTTCCCCAAACAAATTTAGTTTCACGATTAAACTAATTTTGTTTCATGATTAAATGTATCTTGGCTGCAAGCCTGAAATTCACTTTCCATGAACACTTGAAAGAACAAAATTTAACTTGCATGAATTTTCATAAAAAGGCTGTGTGGAGAGATTGGAACATAAGCAAAAAAGGAATTTTATGCAAACCTTTCAGAGATGATTGGGGAAAGCATTTCTATTTGCCCTGCTTGATTGTTAATATGTATTTCTCTCTCAGTGTGTTTCTCAAGATTTTTTGTAGTTGTTGCATTTATATTACTTAATACATAAACAACAGCTACAATAACAATGTGTGTAATGCAGCAGCTACAATAGAGCATGAACTATATATATTATGTGCAAAAAAAGCATTTAAAACGTTTTGATTTACAAAGTCAAGCACTTACGTTAGGAAGCGACTGATTTAAACTGGTGGAAAGGAAATTTTATCCTACTTGGCGGTCTGAACATGCCTAGGAATAGTTTTTAATTCTGTGATCATATAAAATCCTTCCTCCACAAATGTATTAACATCTATGAACCAGGATCTCAGGTTTGGCAGTGGTATACTTAGGAATTTGCAGAAGTGGCATGTGATTCTGCTGGTCATATAGATTTTGTGTAAATATGCCACATTCCAAATAATAATCTGTAAACACTTTATTCTTTAAAAAAACCTATGGATTGAGAGCTTTCTTTGTGCATTGTGGTATGTTTCAGGTGACAGATTCTACTCTCATTTGTCCTGTTTTGTAGCTCAGAACTATGGGATTGAGCACTGGTCACAAGAAAAGCTTGAAGACTGTTGCATGAAGAGGATATGACACACCTGTACAGCAAAGTATTTTTGTCACATATTATTAAGTCGTTTTATAGAAAAGCAATTATTATTACTGTGCTATTCCAGTCAAATCATGCAACAATTTCTGACAGAATACAATATTATTATTAATTTTCCCTGTGCAGCAGTAGACTGAAAAACAAAAGGCTATCAACATTTCAAGGGACAGAGTCACAGATTTCAGTAGCTATCCAGTATCTGAACCTGTCTTTCCAGGCAGATGGTTACGTGACCCAGTACACTGACCAGCTTCATACAAAGGAAGCTTTATGATCAAGGTATGCTGTTTTACTCTAAAAATACCTCTGTGTTTCTGACTCTCACAGGAATGTCTCCTGACGCTTAGCAAAATTTCACAGCCAAAAGTTTTCAAAAAGGTTGTTGCTGACATTTTTTGGGAAGGAATTGATCTTTAGTTTATAACACATTCCTGTGTTCACTTGGGGATCCAAAAATGGAAACATCCCTACATTACTTCTGAACAATATTAGTCTTATTTGATGTTTCCACATGCAAAATATGGCAAAACTAACTTCCAATTGTGATTGACACACTTATGATTCTTACATCCAAATAACTCACAGATTTTGAAGTAAAAAGGCAAATAGACAATGTAGCTTTGCTCATCAATTTTTATTATGAAATTACTGATAATTAATAGTAATGGTAATTACTAGTATTTTACTGATCTTCTGATTAAGATACAGAGATTATTTAATTCAGTCTTCCTAAATAAGAGATTCCATAGGATTTAAAAAAATTAAAATATTAAATGCATAAATAAAGAATAGTTCAATACAAATTGAGCATACAAAATTTGGGTTATACAGTGAGATAAAAACTTATTAAGTGGATAATACACAAATAAAAATAAATACAAGGAGATGGAATACCTAACAGCAGAAGTAGAGGATATTTAAGGTTGTTATTAGGAAATAAGAACATTAAACTAATTAGAGAGAACTGTAATTTAAGAAGGTTTTTGTTCACCTACAGGAAAGAACATCTGCGCAAGTCCATGTTCATGATCAGAAAAAAATGCTACCACACCATTCCTTTACTTTTCTTTAATCTACACTGCCACTCACACACAAAATCCACTATTCGACTTCCAAATTACTTACACCAACTAAATTTTTCTAAGCAGTTTGCATTACTTGCTAATAGATACTAAACTAATAATAATATTCTTGTATTATTCTCTTTGTAATGGTCATCATAGAATGAGATGGTGCAGCTACTACAATAGTTACTACTCTTTGATGAAATGAAAGGGTTAAAACAGCAGTATGCAGGTCACAGTGATACTTCTTGTATTGACAGTATTTTTTTCCCACTTCTATATGTTACCCAAACATAAACAAAACAGGAAATATATAATTGAGATGTCTACAAGGCCCTTAAGTACACTGATTATGTATATAAATAAATATGTACAAAATTATGTATAAAATATAAATTATACATATAATATAAATTATATATATATATAAAATGTAATGTAATTTTTTAATATGTCAAGAAAAGGCTGTGAGGGAAAGAGAAGTAGCAGGGTATATGCTCAGAGCAGTAAAAGGTGACATCATACACCATACATAGTTTTAAGAGCAACCAATACTGGTTTTTAACCAGAAGGCTTAGAATTTATCTTGCCTACAAAACAAGCACCTTTTCCAGTGCCTGCTTCAGCACTGTCAGCCTTTAAGTGACATGAGCTTGTGCCTAGAAGTCTAATCTAAAGGCAGTGAAGTGAGTTTTCCAGGTGTCTTAGCCAGCTTAAAATTACAACTCTAAGTCACAATAGAGTTCATAATCTAACAGAAAAGTAAATTTTAAAATAACACACTTGTTCCAGTAGCATGTGTTAATCAATGGACCAACCCATAGTACAGAGAAGACAAATCCTATTAAACTTAGTGGGTGAGTGAAAGGGATCAGTTTATGTTTCTTCCCTGAATCTAAATTATTCTCACAGCTCAAGAAGAATCAGTGTTGATAATGCCCTAGCAACCTCTAGCGCCAACAGATATGACCTCAGGTGTAGTGATAAGAATATATAATTCTGCATTCCCTGAACTCGTCTGTGTCTCATGGAGAGTGCTGATGCTCTGGGAGCTTGGTGCCACCTTGAACAATAGAAAGCTTAAAATTTAGAAGAGATTCAAAATATGCCAGGTCACACAATAATAACAAAGCACTAATGGTAAATTAGGAGTTTAAGATGTATTTTGAATTACTGAGGAGGAAAACTTGCAAGAAAGAAACCATTATTTCAAAGTTTAACATGGATGACATGTTGGAAATAAAAATTACATATTTAATTTCTTAATTTGTTCATGTTATTACATATTCTGGAACTATTCTACTGATTAGAAAAGAGAATAAATAAACTTTTTTTTCTGCAAGAGAATAATTCCATGGCTCTGGAGTCAAAAGCAGGACTTCCAGTTGACTTCAGAAGAACGTGAGCTGTGATCCTGCATGGAAGCATTCAGGACATGCCTGCAGATATCACAGGCCACCTTCCACAGTCACCTCCCAGCAGATGACAATTATATCAAATTCCCAACCAAATATTTCATCATGATGCAGCAGGCAGAAGAACAATTATCATTTCTCATTTAGAAACAATAACTCTTTAAGTTGTACATATTTAGCTATTTTTAATTAAAAGCAATTACAGTTTAAATACATGTTCATTCTTTCTCTAGGGAAGGCAATCACAACTGTAATCTAGAGCCTAGATGGGAAACAGTAAGATGGAGAATGCCCATTTTATTTTAAATAATCCCTCATATATAAATTATTTGCCCCCACAGAGCAATTAGAATAGCAGCTGAATATTTTTCTTTCCAGACCAAGGATGGCAGGAAGCAGACAAGGCAAAAATTTATTTCTGTTTTGTTAAGAGCATCCTTATTTAAATCCTGAAACGCTATTACATTTCAAAAAATAATTTTTTTCTAATCTTAAAAAAAACTAAAATGATCTCTTCAGAGTGTATAAATCCTCTAAGGCAGAGAGAAGCTGTGGGAAGCCATTCCCTCATGAGTTGCAGGCAAGCACTCAGAGATTTCTTGCATAGGGAATACTGCAGCCCTCTGGTGCAATAATTGGATACAGGATGACACAAACACAGTGGGTGAAATCATGGCAGCTGCAGAAGGGCTGTGAAGATGATCTCTGCCTGCCCCTGGGCAGCTGGACTTCAGGCATGTCCTGCAAGAGGCCTCGGTGCTCCAGCTGTGCCGTGTTAGCACAAACTGGCTTCTGGAATGCATACCCAGCCAGACTTCCCCATGCCTGGTCCTCAACAGGGAATGAAAAGCCTTATAAAGACTCCTGAATTACCATTTGTCTGTTAACTTTGGAACATCAAGAGTGAGTGAGTGAGTGAGTGAGTGAGTGAGTGGCAGATCCCAAGTCCCAAAATAAATTGGGATAGAATACCTTTAAAAAGTGAGTTTTCTAGTTTTCACTCTGGCAATACTTCTTCTCAGCATTATGTTTAATAAAACTGCCTGTGGAAAGAAGTGAATGACCAGGAGGTCACCTTTCCTTTTTCACACCATAAGCCTGATACAAAAGGCTACCCCTTGATTTCAATCAGCCTTGGGAAAGATAGCTGGTCGGCAATTTTTGGAGCCAGACTTGTGGCCCTTAATTCCCACTGTCACCAATAAGTTTCATCTTCATGAGCAAGTTTAAGAAGATCAAGATCTGAGCCCTTACGCACCCGCTCAGATTTATGAACACAAACACACCCACGGGCCCAGATACTTGAAGTGGGATATTAATTCTCCAGAGGGGCAAATTCCTATAATGGAATTTATGTCGCCCTCCCTAGTGAGGGCAGTATAATCTCTGCAGCTCACTAGAAGCAAGCAAGCTCCCTTTAACAGTATCTTCTCAATTCACCATTGCCCTGCTGGCTCCTGTGTGTGACAGTTGTTCCTCCAACCTGCATTTCCAGTCTGCCCATCTGCAGATGACATTAGCTCCAAGGGATATGGTGCTCCAAAGAAAGCAGAAAAATGTAATTCCTAGAGAAATTCCCAGAAGCTTACCTGGCTACTAATCAAATGGAGTAGGAATTCTCTAGCACCATGTACTGGAAGAATTTCTGTTTTGATAACTTGGGTTTTGACATAAGCCCTAGAAATGCATGCTGTCTCTGGATGGAAATCCTCTGTGACACCACCAGACATGTTACAAAAACATGCTGAATAACAACTAAATTCAGCTTAAGAGAAAAAGATAATTGGCATGATCATTTTCACAGACATGCTGAAAAAAAGACTATTTGCAGCTATTCAAGCTACTGTGTACAGCTTGGTTTTTACATGAGAAATCAAGATAATACTTTAAGGAGGCAATTACTGTAGCATTTCACATACAGTAACCTACATATAAAAAGCATTAGTATTATAGATTATGCCCAGCTCTGCTTTTACATGACAGTGATTATTTTCCCTGGGCTTCTTATTCTAGAATACTATTACACCTTTTGGTTTATACTCTTTTAACTTTTTTCTAAGTACACATCTTTGAGGGATTATAACAAGGAGAGTTTTACTTAATAGTGTCTTTTGCTCAGTAAGAGTAGTTACACCTAATTAAGGGATCAATGAGACCAACACTTTGTTCTTAGACTTAAATAAAAATTAGGTTTGCAGACAGTGGAAATAAATTTAAATTACTGTAACCTGAGGTACACGTTACAAGCAATACCAAAACCAAAAAAAAAAAAAACAAAACCAAAACCCATAAGCAAAGGCATATAAATGTAAATTTTATTTACACAGTATTTTACTGCATATAAAGAAAAGGATAGGGGAAAAAATACAAAGACACTGCTAATCACCATAAATATTTTCCACCATTTTATCAACCCTGAGATTTTTGAAGTTAAATTTCCTGTCTGGATGTGGGTGGCTGTCTGAGCTAGAGGGAAGCTGGAATGGGGACAGCTCTGGTGATTCATGTTTTGGACCAGGGATATTTCAAGTGTTTTGATGTAACTTCTGGAGTTCACGGGTCCATTTACTGTACAATTCCTGTCTGTAAGCTCCTCCACAGAAGTAGGACATGCAGACTAATCACCGTTATCAACAAGCACTAATGGTAAATTATTCTTTCATCCCACATAAAGCAAACACTGATAAGAGGCAGTCATTTATAATACTGGTCTGGCTAGATGCTTCAGGTCAGCTGGCAGGTAAATTATTATAAATTCCAAAGAGGAATTAGAAATTCTTCCATTCCATTTAGCCTATAAGGATGGTAATTAGAGTTATTAATATTACTTGCTTTTCAACTCTGTTGACCAATGCAGTCCCAAACCTAGTTGCCAAGAGAGAATATTATTAATATTTGGAAAGCATTCTATTGGAATCAGTGGTAAGACAAAAAATAGCATTAGAAAGCAAAATAGCACAGAAAAGGGAAGAGTTTCAAAAACTCTAAACTTCTGTAACATAATACACTTTTTTTGACAAGATATACAGTTAGCTATAGATTGCTCTTTCAAGTATTTTGCAGATTGACAAATTAAAATTCAAACCAGAACTCAACAGTCCAGGAACATCAGGAGATGCCAGAAATAACATTTAGGAGCTAGATGTCTTTAATAGATGTCTGCCATATCTTAAATATAAAATAACAAAAATTTACAAACCTGATTATTTAAATAGCTCAATACATTTTGAACTTTAGCCACCAAAAATTTTGACTCCTTTCCACCCATCCTAATGGATAAGCAATAAAGCGAAAAAGATACCCTATATGCAAAAGAAACTCTGAATATTCAGTTGCCATCTGCACAGCTAATTGAATGGACCATTCACAAAGCATGTATGTGTTTTAGAGTGCTTGTTCCCAAAGCAAAATCTAGAAACTACAGCTGACTGATGTGACCATGGCTAAATAGGCTTTGACTAGTGGGAGCACCATTCTAGAAAGAGCAGCATGTTTTTCTATGAGTTTAGATGTTGATAAGGGTGCACAGAAGTCCCCAAAAGACATGGAGAGTTAAATGTTCGACTAGCACAAAAATGTGAAGTCCACTATCTGGGAGTTTATGGAAGTATTAAGAAGGCAGTAGGTCAGAAAAAGACTAAATCCAATACACACTATGGAACAATTACTTCTTTATATGTTTCATGTCACATCTGCATTTTCAATTAATTTTCTCATTTTTGTTCAGGCTTCCTTCACATTTTATGGGGTGTTCTGTGGTGCTGGGGTTTTTTTCCTAGGATTTAATACACAAAAGTTAGATCAAAAATAAATGAGTTGGTTTTGTTTCATACCTTTTATTATTTTTATGTAATCCTGTTTGTGAACACTCTGATTTCTGCATAATATAAGTTCACAAAATAGCAACTTGTTGTATTGAAATGGGATATTCTTGATCTGAAATAAGAATATTAATCCTCAGCCTTGCATCAAACAATGACAAGTTTGCAACAGATTTCCTTCTCTCAGTTCATTATGAGAGTAACAAACGTGCTTTTGCTCATTAACTTGAATAATATATCAAACAGAAGGCCTTTAATTGTTTATTTTGCTGGCTGGAAAAGAGGCTATGAAATTACAGGGGAAAAAATGCAAGAAGAAATTTCAGCTCCCTTTTTTCTTTGCTGTTTCTTTCCTCTGCTTTATTATTTTGCCTATACCAACTCTTTCTCCCCCAAAATTGTAGAGAAATATCTCTCAGTCCTCTCTCCTCAGAACTTCTTAGGCATTTAGGAACACAAGGGACAAAACCCAGCTCCTAAAATAACCTCTATTTAAATCTTGATTGTGGTGCCTTCTTTCGCAAGCAGTAAAAGAAACAATCTCATTACATTGATGCAACAACTTACGGAAGTACAAAAATAGACAAAATGTAATATCAAGGGGGACAGAACTCCCCACCTACTCGGGAATCTCAGAGAAAATCAAATAGAGATCTAAAAACCTTCTCACAATGGTAGATGGGAAAAATTAGCATCTCATTTGAGAGCAGTAAAAAAAAGACCAGCTGTAAAAAATTGTTCATTTCTTCCTTCCAGTTGCAACAGTGGGAACAGTTCCGGTCCTAAGAGGTATTTCCCAAGCCATAGACAAAATCTTTAATTGAGGCTGTAACAAAACTTTTATCCTTTGACTTACATTTCCACTCTCAACCACTAGCTAACAGTGCTGTATCTTATTCGAAGAGTCTCAACTTTTTGTGCATTTTGTTTCCAATTTGATTAACGAACAGACATCAAAAAAAGGAAAGATTTCAAAAGGATTACAAAATCCACTTTCAGTCTCTTACAAAGTGGTATCTGAATTACTCTCAGTCAGGCAGCAATGGGCATGAAATATTTTCAGGACATAGTACAGCTAATATTCCTAAACTAGTCCCAAGAGAGGTACACCCCAGAGGTCAAATTCTTCTGTAAGATAAAAGTGTGAAACTCTCACTGAAACATATGTGAAAATCCCATATATAAATCTGTCCAAGGTCAGAATCTGAAGAATTCCCAAGATTAAACTCTTGGCATAAGCACAAGAAAACCAGTTATTTAAATGGAGATGGACATCTTTTTTCTTTCCTCTGAAGTAATACTCAGCATTAATGGAGAGAAAAAAATAAGTAAAATAGAAATGCTATAGGTTTCAATATCTGTGTGACAGCAGAGGGGTGGACATACTTTGCATCAAATTAAAATATTAAATTAATAATAAAAAATAAATATAGGGTTGAAAAGGCATTTACCTGATCCATTTATTTTAACTGGAAGGACCAAGCCTTCTTTCTCAGCTCTTTCTCTTCTCATAGAGACCATTGATGCTGAGTAAGAACACCTGATAAAATGCCCTGGAGAAGCTTTACAACTCAACTGGCACTTACATAGCAGATAAGTCTCACTGATATCAGAGTAATCTTTCCACAAGGATGAACAGCTCTTGAACAATTTCTCCAGGGAACAGCATTAGACACAAACAGACTTTCTCCATCACCAGACATGATATTCAGTTCATATGTAACATACCTTGTATAATGATACACAGGAGCTAATACACTGTTTCTTTTTTTTTTTTTTTTTTGTATGCTTTAACATCAGCAAAAAATATAAACTGATCATTTCTAATGGTTAAAACATCTATGATGTAATGGGTTTTTAGAATGTAGGCCTCAGATGCTCACCTTATCATTGCAGTCAAACAGCTGAAACACTTTGATCTTGTTTATAGAAGTTCTATATGACTGGAATACCATTTTCTTATTTCCACCTTTTTCATTACTTAGTTTGTAACTGTGCCAGAGAGCAATTCCTCCTGCTATATTACCGAACAGAATGTAAATTTTTGGGTTTTTACTCAACTAAATCTCTGTAAAAATTAAATTTGAAAGGTTTTAGACAAAAAAATCAGTTTGTCCAGTTCCCAAATCATGCGTACTTGTTCACAGCATTTACTAACCTTCACTCACTTCACAGGCTCCTAAACTTGGGTAGCTGGCCTGCACTAGTCATCCCTGCTTCCTCAGTAACCAGTGACAGACAGTCCAGCAAGTACAGAGGGTGGTTTCTTCTGTGGAAGTGTCTGCTTGGAATAGGATGAGTCATTAAATCATTGTGTTGTCATGTTTTAGACTAAATGCCTAACTATTGAACTGATATAGTCACATTGAGTTAATCCTTTTCTCTGTGCTCAGCTCCTTGCACTATATTAGCAAAAGCAATCAAATACACTCTATATATTGAGCAATTTCTTCCTCCATGAGCTGCGTTCATGTGCAGTAATTAGTTACAATTCTTTGCTAAAAATTAAGATACCATCTTTTTTCAGGTGAAAAATGTCAGACAAAAATAGCCAAAAGGATCCAATAAGCTCACTTGAGAGATTTAAATCAAACTTTTCTTTTTTCTTGGTTTCTTTTATTTTTTGGTGGCGTTTTTGTTTGGAGGGTTGTTTGGTTTTGGCTTTTTCCATCAGTGTTCAAAACTGTCTAAGGTGGGAACAGCCAGCTTTTCTTCGGTTTCCAGAAGTAACAATTCCACACTGGTGTGAATCTGGCTTCAAAGTCCGTTGTAGGTATCCACAGAGTGTGAGGAAAACAGGATTTGTGCTCAGCTGGAATGATTACATGCCAGTCTTTGTATGAGTCTCTGGTAGAGGCAGAGAAATTCTCATTCTCTGGCGGCAAGGCTATGACCATTTTCCTCTGTATCACCCTGCCCTATTTGTAGCAATACACGAGGCACAGATGGTACAGGAAGTAGGCACACAAACCTGGTTCACCCTCAGAGAAGACACCTTCAGCAGTCAGCAGGGCTGAGTCACCCTGTCCTGTCCTGTCTCGCCTCTTCTGTGTCTGTCATTAAAGTCTGCAGAATAATCATAAAAGAAAATAGACAAAAGTACGACCACATGGGTGTGGTTACACTCCGGAGTTTCAGGCACCTCTGTTTTTGACTTCACATCTCAGTGTTCTTTTCACACAGATTTTAAATTTTTTGAAATGAAACATCTGCTGGTTTAATCTATATCAGCATTAATACTGAGGCCACGATTAGGACTTGGCCTTTTGGAATCACAGCACATACCTCTCCAACTGAGCTAACAGCAGAAGTGCTGATGATAGCAAACTGAATATATTGATTAACCATTAATACATTGATATGATGCACAGTTTAACCAGTGGGTTTCAAGCCTGTTCAATGACCACAGGAAAGGAAGGGGTTAGCAAATCTGGTTTCCATGACAGGTTCTGGATAGGGAATATTATAAACTTGCTTTTCCTATTTATTTCTCCCCAGAATCCTGACTCTACTCTTTCACTCTGCTTAGATGTCTGCCTTCTTCCTGCATATCCTCATCTGTAGCCTCCACTTCTGCTCATACCAAGGTCTCCAGTGTCCCTTCTTATCTTTCTTTCTCTTCCTCCTCCACAGTCTTGCACTGCAGATGATCCCTTCTTCTCGTGGGGGGATGTTTGGAGTGATGGCATTTGTCTTCCCAAGTCACTTACGTGTGGTGGACTCCCGCTTTCCTGGAGTAGCCTGAGGACCTGCCTGCTGTGGGCAGTGGTGAATTAATTTTCTTGCTTTGCTTGCATGTGCTACTTTTCCCTTCCTTATCATCTTTATCTTGACCCACAAGTTTTCTACCTTTTACCTTTCCAACTCTCTCCCCAGTCACAATGGTAGGGGAGTGAGCGAGGGGCTACCCGGGGCTTGATTGGTGTCTGCGGCTGAACCACAACAAATATAGCGTATCTCTGACTTCTTTAAAGGGTGCCACAATGCTATAGCTGTGTTTGATTTGATACATCTGAGGCTTCTAAATCTTCTTAAGAAGCAGAATACAGATGAAAATGAAAAGTAAATTGATGTGAAAATTAAGAGCTAGTCAACATTTTTTGTGTGATACGCTTAACGGTTAGTGAATCCAACAATTAAATATTTAACTGCCAGTCAGCAGTTAAATAAATACTACCAACCAGTCTTCAACAGACTATTTGAGTGTTTTAGAGCCCAAGATGTGTTGATTCAAGGCCTGCCAACCTGAGATTAACTGTTTACCTATTAGGAAGCTGGCAATTGATTTTTGAAATGACAATGAAACAGAAATGAGAAAGTAAATAATGCAGACACAGAGGAAATGGTTTGAGAAAACAGTTTCCACATAATACAAGTTGCTAGTGTTCTGACACTCCAGAAAAATATGAGAAGCTACCTGAAAGTCAGTAGACTCTCACCAATGTAAAGCTGGTAGGAAACCCCAAATAGGACTCTCACTTGTAGAAATTCCTAGAACAAAGTAAAGAAAAGAAAAAGAAATACAGCAAATCAGAGAATCAACAGGTCTCAGAAAAGAGTTTTGAAGTCAAGAGCATAGCCTATTGTTTAACTTACCTCTTTTTTGAAAAGAGAGAAACTGGCAAATATAACATAGTTTAAAAAAAACAAATTATCCCAGACACTATAGAGCAGTAAGTTTGATTGTCCAAGTGGGAAAATTGGTAGAAACAGAATTGGTGCTTGAAGGGATAAATAGAATACATAATATTTCATAAAGGAGTCACAATTCCCAAAACAATTGAAAAACTCAATTAGTAGGGAGGTAAGACAACTTTGTTGATAGAAAACACCTGATGTTTTTTTAGGTCTTTCACCAAATGCTTTTTAAAAAACTAAATTGGTCTGGATTAAAAGATAAAGCCCTCTCATTGATAAATAATAGTTGTAGGAGAGTAAACAAAGACTAGAAATAAATGTTCAGTCTCAGAATTTCATTGGGTGAACCAGTCAAAGGCTTACCAATGATGAACATGGACTTGCACTGTTATTAAATATACGTAAGTGAGGTCAAAGACAATAGGATGAAGGAGAAAGGAGAAAAAAATCAAATTTGGTGAAGACACAGATATAGAATAGCAAATGGAAAAATTCATTATACTGAAATGAAATGGAAAATTCATTATATTGACTAATTGAGTCCTAAAATGTCAGATGAAATTAGGTCTTAATAAACACAGTTATGCACATAAGAAGAATATATCTAACTATAAACAAGGAGTGAATTTATATTTGTTCTTAGGTAATTGCTAGAAACATCTAAATTCAGAATCTCAAAAAATAGGTCCTGAAGTTGCTGTGCATATTTGTGCATATGCTACACTCAAAGAATATCACTAATAATGAGAATGAAACTGAGAACAACAGTCATTATGTCATTATGACACTTTGTAAACACCTGTCAAACCCACATGCTGGATGCTGTGTGCAATATCCAAAAGAGCAAACCAGAAAAACTAGAGAATTGCAAAGATGATCAGAGGTATACATTTTTTCTTATCCGGGAAAGAGTACATAGCCAACTTTTCAGCTTAGAAAAGATGTAACTTTCGAAATGATGTAACATGAAATGATGTAACTTAGAAATGATGTAACATCATTGAGAGGATGATAACATGTAAATGATGTAACTTAGAAATGATGCAACATCATTGAGAGGATGGATAATGTGAATAAAAAATATTCATCCACTACATCTCATTACAGAAGGACAAAGGGGCATTCAGAGAAATTATCAGGTAGCAAAAGGAATTTTTTTGTATAAATGCACATTTCAGCTGTAGAATTCATTCCCACAGTAAATAAAAAACTAAACGAGCTCAAAAATTATAACCAAGGATAATTTTACACATTTGGCCATCGTAAATGGTGATCTCTATGGCATATCTGTCTGATTCCCAAAAGATGGACCAGCAGCTGGATTTGCTGGGTCCCTTCCTTTTCCCCTACAATCCATTTTCATTCCTGCTGTCAGAAGCAATTCTAACAGTACAGCCCGTACAGCCTGCAGAGAGTGGTGCTGCTGGCCCAATGCAGGTGATCCACAGGGAAGAATAGTAAAAGGCAACCAGTGCTGCTCTTACCTCTGTGCTGCTTTCCAAGAGCCCATCACAGTCTTTCTACTTTAGAGGACTTTTTTTGCACAATCTCTCTCTACCATTCCCTCTTAATTTTATTAAAAACTAAATTTATTTTGATATGAAGGTGATTCACTGTTAAACCATGAGAACAATTCTGAGCCTTCCTCCTGTCCATGAATACCCTGTACTGCACAGGCTCTCTGTTAGATCCTAGGGAATTCTATAAGTTGTCAAATTGTTAATATAGATGGCCTGTGACAGCTGGACAGAGGAAATACAGCACATGTTTACGCATATATTCATAGTATTTACCTGTCTTTAATTACAGACTTGAAAATATTCATTATTTCCTGGAAAATAATTATTTCCAAAAATATGTACTGTTACACGACAAAAGAATCAGAACAAAGAAATGAAAATAAACTCTAGGCCTACAGGAAGAAGAAAGTAGGGGAAAACAAAACAAAACAAAACAGAAGAGGAACAAAGATTAACTCAAGCCAAAAGAAAAGAAAAAGAAAGGAAGGAAAAAACTAACAAAGAGTAAGAAAATAAAGCAAATAAATTACAAACAGAGAGATAAAAAAGCAGAAAAGTGAGTAATGAATATTTGTCAGGTTTTTGTTCTGCTTTTACAAGAATGGAAACATAATAATTTGAAAGATAAAATGGTTTGGAATTTCTTTTTTTTTTTTTTGATTTAGGTATTATTTTTCTAATTTCTTTCCAAGAGACACAGGGAGATCGTGGAAATCAGAATCACAGAACAGTTTGTGCAGAAAGTGACCTTTAAAGGTCATCCAGTCCAATTCCCCGGCAACAAGCAGGAACGTGTTCAACTAAATCAGGTTGCTCAGAGTCCCATCCAACCTGGACTTGAATGTTTCAGGTGTGGGGCATCTACAAAATAGCAACTCTCTGGAACATAAAGAAATTTCCTCTAGCCCAAACACAGGGAGTTTTCCCTCACTTACCCCACCCACCCTCACACATCGACTTCTCTCACCAGGAAGGGAGATTTCCTGTTACATTCAAGTAATGTGCTATAGCCTACTTTTTCACCACGGTGCAAAAACTAATAACATGGAGCACTCACTTCCCAAATTATCCAGGACCAGAGACAGTCCAGTGAAGGTGCAGCCAGAGACACAGAGCTTGGAACCCCTTGTCACTTTATGACAATCCAATTTCTTCACACATTGTTTCCAAATGTAAAATGGAACTGACTAGATGAGAAGTCTGTGCATGTCAGAGAACACTCAGGGTGTATAGAAATGATGTCTTGAATTGGCTGGGTGAGAAGTATATTCCTTTTGATTGTTGCCTCTTTCTTTTTAATGTTCTCAGAAAACGGCTGTATCTTTCAGAGTCTCTCAAGGATTTTTAGATAAAAAGAGAGGTTTTATCTTTGCATGTCTATAAGCAGTGAAAAACTCCAGAGACTGAAACCTACAGGCAATTCAAATAAACTAAATCCGATCAAGGTAATATCAATGCCAGAATTAGAAGAAAACCCAGAGAGAATATCAATAACAACATTAAAACAGCAGGTTTCAACTGGAATCAATAGGCAGTATAAACAGAAAAAATTAAGTCACAAAGTGATAGTAGATAAAAGCTCCCCACTCATTAAAATTCTGTTTGTCTTTGTGTCTTTTTATCAATGTACCTATATATCTATGCAAGTGTATCAAAGTTTATAATGTAAAAGAATGATGAAATAATCTAATTAATTTCCGGTGTCATTTCACATATTTCTTTCAAGTTAAAACTGCAATATTAATAATGGTTTGCAATTTAATAAAATATCTCTATGTCCTATTAACTTCTATATCTGCTTGTTATAAAGCCCTTTTTTATCAAATAGCTAAACTTCAAAAGATTTCTGCTTTGATCTGAAATGAAAAAATGAGGTTCATTCCATTTGTACAGAATAACCTCACCATATCTTACAGAAAGACAGTTGTCTGTTACTGCCTTTCTGTTTCAAAATACATTGTAACTTGTGCAAACACCAAGAAAAAGTAGAAGACTGAGCTTTGTGAAGAGACATTATAATGTGGCTGGGGCTGTGTCAAAATTTATGATGGTTGCAGCAAGTGAGATACTCTTCCTACTTGAGAAACAATAAAAGTTTCAGGAATGAAATGTGTAGGTGTTTAAAGGTGGGTTTAATGCTCTGGGGCTTAGCTTTCATGGTTTATTTTTACTTTCAGAACTGATATTTCAACAATATGTTAATCGATTGTAATTTTCCAATAGCTTTTTCTTCCCCACAGGATAAAAAAAGATACATGATAGGTATGGTAAGGGAGAAATATTCTAAATTTAAGCTGTTTATGGAATTTATATCCCAAGCCAGCATTTCAGAAGATGCCAGTCCAGATATCCAGAGGGCAAATTAACAATCTTTGCATGACTGAAACACCCATTGATATTATTAACATTTTGATCCAAAAAGGAACGCAGGACTGGGTCTATATTAAACCACGTCTGACACTCACATGATTTCTAGATGACAAAGAAAAAAAAGCCAAATTTTATATATTGCTCAACCTAGAGCCTTTTAAAGAAATACCATGAACCACAGAAAATGTTACGACTTCAGTCAGAGCACCTTTCTGTCAGAACACCCTTTTTACTGGGTCCTTTAAACATCATTGGTGAGTGAATTGGAAGTTCAGGAAAAGGCAATAAAGCTGATCATAGCTATTTTATAGTACAGCAGGCAGTGTGAAAAGGGTTGCTGAGGACTAGAGTAAAGGGGTTTCTTGCCACTTTATCATCCAATAAGGGTTCTTATGCTGGAGCTTACAGGTATCCTTCACTGACAAAGGGCAGAAGGGATCTGTGCTACCCAGCTCAGGTCTGCAGCTGTGTCAGTAAAAGCAATTCATCCACTGGTACCCATCTGCATCTGCTCCCCATAGCTTCTATCCCCCTTACCCACAACCACATTGGCTTCAGGTCACCCTCATCCTCTACTTTCAGTATAATTAATCCATACTCTAATAGCTATACTCCCCTCCAAGGAACTTCCCTGCAACAGCACTTTCTACTCTTTCACTGCCCCATGCCTCCCCCTGCTTGCACCACCAGCCCACATGCACATGGAGTTATTTATATCAAATAGTGACTGCCTCTCAAGCCCCTGTCTGCTTCCAAAATACCTGCCATACCAGATTTTCTAACTGAAAAAGTGGCTCAGTGCAATTTTCCCTGAAGAATGTGTACAGGATTGGTTGTGAAGGAATTTGGCAATGACGGAGACATGATGGCTGCTATATAAGAATCTAGAAAGTTTTCATTCCAGTTTTCAAAAGCTTTTTATCCTTCATGCTTTGTTCAGTAGCAACAGTGAACAAAAACAGCGACATAGACCAACCCTCCATATCAACCCCTGTTAGCAATCCGTAGAAATTTCTTGTCATAAGGGGGCTGGAATATACAATTGAATTTATGGCTGATTTAAACTTCTGGTTTTGTAGCTAACAGTGGTTTAAAGTTAATTGATATAGATTTATTAATTAACTGTCCAGAGGAAGTTTTATAGCCGATGTTGTTTTCCCTGGAAATAGTGCATTGTGTAAAAGACAAAAGATCAGCTACACAAACATGATGCTGTTATCAGTTTGTCTACTTGTTTTATCTCATATGAGAATAAGCATTAACATTCTGAGTCAGATGTTCTCATTAATGTGATTCCCATCGTGAAACTGAAAATACACAAGCTATCAACATTTCTAAAACTCTCTTTGTTCACATCACAAACCTGCTCTTCAGAGTGCCAGCCCCACAAAAGTTGTCAATGTTCTTACTAAGAATGAGTCTTACTTGCCTAAGGAGAGTAGCAAAAAGGTCTGAGGTACATATTTGATTTTGAGCCAAGATCCTCAGAACCTGTGCTGCCTCCATCCTAACCTGGATGTACCTAAAGTTCCCATATGTCTAAATATCTATTTACTTCATTTGGCAGATCCAGGCTAATAAGTACTTTTGGAAAATGCCCTCTAAATCAAATCCTACATAAAGCAAGGTGCAGGGAACTAACACTTATTTTGCACAAAGAATAGTTTCATTTGAAGTTTTACAGTCATTTAAGAAAAAAGTCTCCAAAAAATATGCCACCTTGGATTTGATATCAGGAAAACCTTATTACCTTGGGAACAGTGAAGCTGGGGAGCAGGTTACCCAGATGTGCAGTCTCCATCTCAGAAAGTTTCAAGACCCAACTGGATAAAGCCCTATGTATTCCTGTTTGATTCCATAGTTGAACATGCTTCAGACAGGAAGTTGGACCGGGGCCTTCCTGAGGTCTTCTATAGCCTATGTTATCCTGCATTTGTATATATTGTATGCATTGCTTCCTACTGATTGCTTGCTGTCAGCTCTTACAGGAGTCTCAAATGTGCTTTGGATCAGGAAACAGGAATCCAGCAGGGGAAAATTTTGGGGCCTGGTGTCACTTTGAGAATTCATTTGACTCTGAAAATTATCATTTGAATATCAGCAACAGAGAATTTCTTAGAAATGGTGCAGTAATCTCTGCACGCAGTCCTTCTGCACGGACCACACTAACATGAAGTGCCCTACTGACCATTATTGGGTACCATTATAGTCAGCCATGGTTAAAAAGTTTCTGATTATTTCCCACAATATAAAATAAACTTTTGATCTTTTCTCTTGGTTCAGATAATATTTAACTCTACGTGAAATGCTTACTCAGCTGCTAAATTAAGTACTTTTCTGAGTGAGTAAACATAGCAGAATCTGACTCAGAGCAAATTATTTATTTAATACACTAAGCCCTACTTTCTGTTCACAAATTTTTCCTTGAAACAAATGTACAGCAGTTAAGACAGAGCTACTGCCTCTTTTCTGGTGGTGGTTGAGTTCTTGTTGTCTCCCCAGTTGGTTAATGATAAATGAACACACCTGACAGATGGTTCTGCTTGCAAGCCTCCTCATCAGTAGGGGCTGGGGCATTTCAAGGAAGGTTTGGCATTCACCTGGTTCCTTACCAGTGCTATTATTATCATTTGCAGCTATTTGTAGTAGAGAGCAGATTATCTTTGTTTGCTAAAAAACAACCACATGGGAAGAAGACTGACACTTGCCAGGCTCTGCAAATGAAAACTGGGAATGCAGACACTGTGTCAGAGAGGAGAGTTTTGAGGAGAATGTGCTTCTGTTTTCTCCCACAATTCCTTGGTGAAAACAGAGGATTCAAGAGTAGCCAGCACCATTCAGTATCACAAGTTCACTTGAGGGCTTGTTAAAAATATAATTCCTTGGTTTGTGAAACTAAGAGATTCTCCAGCAGCATAATGCTTAATTTTCTTTTGTCAAGGTCCTGATATCAAGTGTTTGATAGAAAAATACAAGACTTGGAAATGTGTTCCTGGGATTGTAATAGATAAGTGAAATATGAATAAGTAATTTTTTGCAGATCATGTGGTACCGTTCCATCATCATAAATACAATATTTAAAATTTCATATTAATCTAATCTCTGTGCTTATACTTTATTATTTCTTAGATACTGACAACACAAAAAAAATCACCATCTATACCATGAAGTTTTCCTGTGTGAATGACAGACACAGTGAAGGCAAATCAAACTGGAAAAACAGGGAAAAATTGTCATATTTATCTTTTAATATATTTTAATACCTCATTTCTTATTGATGTGATGGAACTAAACAACAAACTCTCCGCAAAGAAATAGCTCACCTCCTGACACTTTCATTAGTTCCAATCATATAAAAGGAAAATAAAATAAATTAGGTTTTTATGTGCCCTTAGTATCAGACAATGTTGCCGTTATTTAAGCAGAAGATGTATTGAAAGCCATAACTATGGGTCTTGTGAGATTACCTTGTACACCACAGCTCAGCAGCATATCCCAGTACAACCAGCATCCTGTATAAAGCAGTCCTGTGAGTCACAGAAATTCCTTCCTTCTCACCTCGATGAAGAGGCATTAGACTACTGCCAATGTTTCCATCTTACCCCAGTAATGGCTCTACTTTAGCTGTGAAGCCCTAAAGGTAAAGAATTGAAATTTTTGTGGAGGCATCCTAGGTAAATAAATAATGGGTTCAAATCTTCACTTACACTTTCTTGGAGTACTGCAGAACAATTCAGGGTCATTGTCTATATATAATCAATGTCACATTGTCAGTGGCATCAGATGACACTGTGTAGCTGTAGACTCATCTTTTTCTTTAAACAACATAATCACAGACTGGTCCTAAAACATAATTCTACGGGAAAATTGCAGAAATTCTTTACCACCCAGCATCTCTTATAGTTGGATACAGAGTTGAAATCCTGGTTTTGGATAGGACCTATTGAATACTTTGGGAACAGTGAAATTTAAATTGTAAGAACAGAGACTTTTTTTCTTCTAGCCCGTCTTTTTGGACTGTTGTCAAAGGACGGGAACATGCTATATGCAACATCAGAATTTTTTTTCTGAGAAAGCTCGGCCAGAAATATATGGGGTCCCAGGTTAACTTATGCACAACATTGCTTTTACATGTAACTAGTCATGAGGACATGATGATTAGCCAATGTCCATTAAGAGCTGCCTGGTACAGAGAACTGGAATTCAGTGGTGGTATTTTGCATTGTGTGAGATTGCCTGCAGGTACTGTGGAGTCAACCTCAGGCCAAATTATAAACATTGTTAGAGCTGTGTTTTTCTGTAGTCTTGCAGTGCTTTTCTTTTTGTTTGTAAACCACATGAAGAAAATCTTCTTTGGCTTCCCATGATGCCAGATCACTTCATATCAAAATAGATTAATGCTAGCCAGAGCACTACATGTTTATAGCACAGTTTTCTCTGAGGCAATATCTTTCCTCTAATTACAACATAAGGACATCCCCACAATCAGAGCCCAGGGTTACAGTATGATGACCATTCCTGTTAAGCTGTCTGAGAGATGACTAATAACTCCAATGAGATGAAAAGCAAGGCACAATGCTCTGGGAGTTAGTCTTAAAAGATTTTTTTTTTAATCACTATTATCTTTCAGGCAGTTGGTGTTTTGACTGTTTTGTAATAATGAGAAGATCCAGGGGTCAACAACCTCTGCCAAGCCCTAAGACTGACTCACAAGCCAGTTTTGCACTGGTATCTTTCCACAATTTTCAGTGGAATTCTCAATATGTGATTGTATGTCAATAGGGGCATGCTAAACATCTATGAGAAGGAATAAGGCTAACTATTTATTTCCAGTCACCATAATAACTACAGTCAGAAAGTTATTTGTTGACTTAACATAGAATCTAAGGAAACAAATATTAATTTATACAATCAAACAGTTTTATATCTATTACTTGTGTTCACTTTTGAGCAAGCTGGAAGCAAAATAAAGCAATTAAACTTCTAGGGACTATCATGATTTAAATGCCCTGGAATTTTATCTCACAATTCCTATTTTCTTGGTAACCATTGTTATAAAAGAAACAATCCATGCTAGAATTTATTGCTCTAATTTATATTAGGCAAGAATTTGTGATCCTTGAAATTCCCTGCTGTCTGATTTACAATACTCTTTTTCACTGTATCATCCTTAATTTTATGTAATCAACATTTGAAAGGTTTCCTGTTATGGCTGCTGCCATACCAAACTGAGGTTATTTATCTAGTCAGAATGCTTGCAGCGTATTTTGTATATGTTAAGAGTCACAATACTATATAATTACTTGTTTGTTTGCCTGCTCTTTTGATCAAGTCTCTGAGACATTATTGAGCTTTAGCAATCAATAGAATTTCAGGTGTCCAACAACCACTTAGCGATTTGTGAATATTGAGTGTTGGTGTATATATCCCAGATGCAAAGCAGCCAGCATGTTTATCTAATTCTTTATTTGATTTCAAAGACAGCTGTTGAAAACCTTTCATACACACAATTATCTTCTTTCATTTGAGCATGGCAGTAACTATGCAAATATCTCAATTTGTGTGGTTTTAATAACTGAACTATTCTTTTCCACATGTACTTGTTTTCTGCTTGTTCCAGATAGAAATAGGGTAGATTTAAAAGTGTAGTATTGCTGTGGATTTCTGTTACATTTAAGGTGCTTTTTTATACTTTGCTATTTTGAATCCTCCTCTTTCTTCAAGCACAACATGTATTACGTGATGTGAGGATAAACTGCTTCAATAAATCCCATTATTCTGAAGAACAATAAAAATAACAAATTGGTGACACTGAAACAGTGATAAATAACATTTCTTATTTCCTTACGCTTTTAGAATCTCATTCTTCCACTTCTGAATCAACTCTAGCTCCCAGAGCTGTCAAACTAGGAGAGCACTACCTGTGTTGTTTTTGTCAAAGAAAATTATGTTATTGAACACTGTAATTTGTTAAATTCCAAATCTTATTTAGACAATTAGTTCAACTTGTGTTATCTCTGAACATGTAACAGAAAAAATAAATGAACGGTGCATACAAAACACACCCATGGCTCCCAAAACAAAGAGGACTTTATTCAGGGAGATGTTATTTGAAGATAAGAACAACATTCTGGCATCGTGCCTCTCCCCATAATGCCATGAAACCAATCTTCTATGACAGCTTTGATGGTTGAGGGTCCCTGAGTTCCTGGAGGTAAGTAGGCTGGAGGACAATATTTTTTCTTGCAGGTAGACAGAAAACCCCAAAGACAACTTGTAAAATAAATACATTTTAAATGATCCTCACAATGACTGCAGTCATCATGATTAGAGTTGTGAATCCACAATAAGCCTGATTTTGCCCATTTATTCCTTCCTAGAAGCTACGAACAAGAACACAGAGTAACAAAATCAGCAGGTTCGGCATAAGGTCAAGACAAACTCTTTAACCCAAGGTTCAAAAGTTGAACTTTCTCTCACATTACAAGAAAAGGAAAGACAAAATCAAGTGAAAGATCAAGACAAAGAGAACAAGCAATCAATCCTCAGTTCCTTCTATAAGATATATGGAACTGGACGTATTGAACATAAATATTTAACATTAATATTTTCATTGCCAAATAGACTCTAGCTGAACATGAAAGGAATCAGGAGATGGGATAGAAGAAGTCAGGAGAAATTTATAAGGACTTCTTTTATCTCAAACAAGTTAATGGTGACTGACAATAGGTGGCCTCCTGCAGGGTGCATTTTCACAAGCCTATGCAGTAGACAGAAATAGAGAGAGTGAAAACATCATCCTCCTACTACCCGTAAAAGCACTGCCATCAGCTTCATCCAAATGGGAGCCCATAGTGCTTTCCTCTGTCCTGCCTGGTTGGTTGCCTCACCATGAGCCAGAGGGACTTTCTTTGCATCCTTCCTTCTGTCCAATACTGCACCTTCCAGCTAAGATCCACCTCCTAGTGCTGCTCTCTGATTACTGGTCAGCCTCCATCCCATGGGCTGATCAAGGCCCTAAGGGCACTTGTAGGTTTTGGGCACACAGCCCTGTGTGGGTGCCCACACACACTGGGCTCCGCTCCCGTTCAGCCTGGGGCCATTTCTTCCTGCCTGAGCTGTGCTGTAAGTGTGCCTGTCTCCAGATCTGTCACAGCCATGCCCAGCTATGCAGTCTGCTGGACTGGGCTCTGATCCATGGACTGACTGCCCAGCTTGACCTCAGACCTGCCACCTAACTCCAGGTCCTGTCTGGTGGTCACCAGGCTGAGTAAGACCCTGGCTGCTACCACAGGACTAGATTTACATTGCTGGACTTGCCTCATCACCAAATGATGCCAAGTGTCCTGAACTCTCAAGTGGCCCCCTTGTCACCTCTAGATCCTGGAAATGGTGCAACAGAATCCTGGCTGGCAAGTCCCTGCCCTGCTGCTGTGTGTCACCCGCCTGATGAAACAACTACCTGTGACTCAGGGTGGTGGACCAGTCCCATATTGTCTTAAGCATTCCTCAGTCCCAAAAGTTCACAGAAGGGCCCTCTGCAGCCCAGTCCACTTCCAACTTTTCAGATAAAGGCACCAAGTAGATGGAGGCTGAAGAACTGGCTGGTATTTCTTCCAGAGGTCACATGGGTGCAGAGTCCCAAGTACTGAGATGTCCTTCAGCTTGTGGGCCTAATGAAAACACAGAGAGAGGTGGATGGATATATTAAAACTGGGGATGGGAACATGGAGGGTAAAACAAAAAGGAGTTCTCCTAAGACTTTTTTTACTCTTGCAGTCCATAAATCAGGTTTGGGACTCTTCTGTGATTTTCATCTTATAATGCCCCAAAAATGTAGTAAAAGTAATTCACTTCCAACTACTGCACCTGCTTGTACAGTTTAAATTAAAATCAGAAACACTGCAAATCCCACTTCACAATGCCTTTCAGTGTTCAAGACTCTGAATTAAAGGCCTTCATTGTTTAGGAGGATTATTTCATTGCCTTCCCTGGCTTCAAAGAAATAAGAATCTTCACTCACTTTTCTATTGATCCTTGTTGATCAGATTAACTTTGTTTTGGATTCCTACAGAAACAAAAGACAAATAGAAATGTTGTGAACACTTAATGTGTACAGTTTTGTTCAGTTCACGATTCTACTACCTATTACAAAGATAATTATTGGTTAGACAAAGAAAGAATAAAGGAATTACTGTAAATTATGTTCAGTAAATACCAACAGTTTAAGCAATTACAAAATTATGGAATATTTCATAATGACAAGTAATTACAGTTAATTCCACAATTAAAATTATATCTTTTATTTAGCAGCACTTGTTCTTTCATAAATAAGAATAATAATTAGGATTAAGAAAGGTCAAAGAATACTTCTATTTCAACACTACAACATGCATTTCAAGCCATTCCTGTTCCTCTCATGTATTTTACATTCTGTGACTTTGGTCTTTGTTATTTTGTGATCTTAGAATGGGCCAAGAGGCTCTCCTGGGATGTCACAAGCCAAGAGAGCTGAGCTGTGTTAGTCTGGCCATAGACAAAAGGTCTTTAGGTAGGAAGCACCTTTACTTGTGTGCTCAGAGGAATTATCCTCAGAAGTATAATACATGATAATAACTAGCAGCTCTACTTTCTTACGGTGCTGTCCTGAACATTTACATGCAAATCTACCTGTCCATCTCCTGGAGCAGACCATTAAATTACCATCTGGGTTGGAAAGTCAGCTATCAGCTGCATGGTGACTGTTTCTCTGGTCTTGCTCACTCCTTTCTCCCTCCTCTCCATTCTTTCCTGAAATGGCTTACTGATAAAGATGGCACAGTGCTTGTCAGATGTCTCTAGCTTGCTCTCATGGTTTCTCAGGCAGCATCTTATTAGCAATCATGGCTGTATAAAAGCTGTACTATAAACCCCTAAGAAAGAGAAGCATCAGTTTGTTACACTGTGCATTCTGATGAGAGCTCAAAGCTATGAAATAAATGTTTGTGTAGTCAATACAGCTGACACATTACAGCCACATGCATTATTGCCACATTTTGTAGTCTGCCCTGGACAGTCCTTTAACACAGGCAAGGATGTTAACTCCACTCTCTTCATTGCTATGTGCTCAACTGCTACAAAATCATAAAATAGTTTTGGTTCAATAGGATCTCTAGAGGTCATCTAGTTCTGCCCTCCTCTCAACATGGGTCCAACTATATCAGATTCCTCTAGGTCTTGTCCAGTTCAGTTTTGAGTATCTTCAGGGATGGTGAGTCCATAAACTGTCTGGGTTCTTATGGTTTCCTTTTATTTTATTTCCTACTCCCCACTGCCACCCTTCTTTAGTTATCTAAACATAATTTGCCATTATCTTCTTCTTCTCATCCTGCCATGCAAGGCAGAGTGTTTCCATTTAGATTACACTTTATCAAAAAGTACCTGAAGGCAGCTATAGGACCTGCCATTAGCCTGTTGTTCATGGCTGAACAACCACTATTTGTCCAGTTTCTCCTCGCCATGTGTTCTAGGCTTCTAATTACCATAGTAGCCCTTTTACATTGACTGCAGCATGTCAATGCCTATTTTGCACCAGGAAACTCAGAAATAGACAGAGTCCTTCATATGGAGTCTCACAAGTGCTAATTAAAGAAGAAACATGGAATCATTTAGATTGGAAAAGATGCTTAACATCTTCATGTCCAGCCATTAGCACTGCCAAGTCTGACACTAAACCATGTCCCTAAGCACTACATCTAGATATTTAAAATACCTCATGGCTCAATAACTTCCCAGGGCAGCCTGTACTAATGCTTGACAATCTTTTCAGTGAAGAAATTTCTCCTAATATCCTAACTACACCTTCCCTGGCACAACCTGAGACATTTCCTCATCCTATCCCTTGTTGCTTGGGAGAAGAGACTTGACACCCACCCCACTAATAATTGCTTCCTTCTTACTGGCTACACTCAGCCTATTACTCCTCATTACGAAGTTGGTCTCCTTCACTGCAAGTGCTGATTGCTGCTGGCTCATGTCCCCTCTGCTGTCCACTGGGGCCATGAGGTCCTTTTTTATAAAGCTGCCTTTTGAAAAGTTGATGCCAAGACTGGATGGAAGGAGGATGGTTTCCTAGAGCAGGGCCAGGACTCTACATTCTGTGCTCAGTCTCATGAGATTCCGGCTGGACTTTCTCCAGCCCACCTACGTCCTTCTGAACAACAGCTTGCCTTCCAGGGAAAGAGCCACTCCCACCCAATGTGGTATAATCTGAAAACCTGCTGAGGTTACACTCTGTCCTACCTTCTAGGTTAGTAAGAAACAGTATGGATTCCCACATGAACTGCTGAGGGGCCTCACTAGAAACTGTCCCCCAACAGGACTTTGTTCATTTCTCAGGCTCAGGTCCTGGAACTGGAGAGCCATCCTCACCATGTCTTCATCTACCTCTCCATGCCCTTGGCTGCATCCCCACACATCCCATGAATTTGCCAAGCTGGCTGAAGTTATCTTTTTGGTGGTGTTAAAGACATTTTATTTTCTTTCTCACATGTATTACCTCATTTCTACTCCTGCCAAGTAAATTTAAACAGTTGTGAAAAAAAACAAAAAAAAAAGGTGTTCAAAATTGTATGTGTTTGAATTAACATTCTTACTATTGGGGAAACTGTGCAAGTGCTACATGCGTGGAAGCATGAAGTCCAGTTAAACACACATACACTGATACTCTTTCCATACACTGTGAGCAGTCAGAAGACAAACTGTAAAGTTACTTTATATCAGCTCTAGCTGAAGGTCAGATTGCATCCACAGGCCACCAGTTTTTCCATAAACAGTTCCTATTAACAAGCAACTGTTAGGAATGCAAAAGCAAACAAATCCAGAAATGTTTGCAACTCTTGCATACATACGTGTTCTTCCAAGTGTAAGTTTTAGTGGAGTGAAAAGGATAACATAATTAGTCACACAATTATAGTTACATGAGGAGTCACCTGAGTTCCTAATTGCTTAAATTTATAATTTTTAAGCAGGATAAGTACATTAGTGGAAAATGGATGATTTTTTTTATTTATTAATTATTGCTTAGGCTTTAGGGTCTCAGATGGAGTAAGCATTATATGAACATGCAGAAAATCAATCTCTTCTCTGAAATCTTTTTCAACTGCAAAGTACAGATAAACATGAAGAATATAAGGATGCTGTCTTCAGTAAAAACAACTGAAAGAGCAAGAGTGGTTTCACTGTGGGATCAAATATGAAACTGATAAGACTGAGCCAGGAAAGATGGACAAATACAAATATGGAATATGGAGACAAAAGAAAAATTGTGGGAATTAATGGGCAAAGATAAGAAACAAGATGAGAAGACCTAAAAAATAATGATGAAAAAAAAAAGTATACTGAGATAAAAGAAAGACTGGTACCCTAAAGAAACTAACTAGTAGGATCCAACTTTTATATGTCAGCATATTATTAGCAGCTTTGTTTTTCAGTGGAGACACAGGAATCTAACAGCCTTCTCAACATGGAGTTTTTTCTTCCCCAAGAAGGGCTATTCTGCTGTTTCAGTGTCCTTCTGAATGAGAATAATTTGTCTGTTCTGTTCCCAGGACTCCAAGGGCTGTTCTTCAGTCACAAAACCTCACAACAAAAGCAAACAAGCGAAAAAATGACAGTGAAATTGAAATGTCAAAGATTCTTGACCACAGCTTCTTTTCCATCAAGTACTCCAGCTTTTGGTAGAGAAGTCCTTTTTAATACCTTTAGAGCATATCTTAGTTTAAAGGAGTGTATAAACTTGCAACAATGTAAAAATTTGTCAGCAAACCCTGTGCAGGTGAAAATCTACGATATTAACACAGAAGTTGGCTCAGCTGTGGAGTAGCACTGCATTATGGGAAAACTTCCCAACAGGTCCCAAGATGGACTCATGAAGTGGGGATTAGTCAGAGCACCAATCAATACCTGAAGAGATTATTTTATTTGAAATAAATGAACTGGTATTTATCACTCTGTGAAACAGCAAATAGTTTAGACCAAGTAAATAATGTGAAGTAGAAGGAAATTGCAGAGAGCAGGCTTTGTAAGGATTGCAAGATTATTGTGAGTTACGCTGGCAGCATCTACTACATCAATGCAACTGCACCAAGACTGCTTCCACGAAGCATTAGAATTATTAAGCTTAGCATAGAAATGTTTATGGCAACACTGTTCTGGGTTAGTGCAATTACAGCAGTGATGCCAGCACAGTATGAGCTACTGCAAATGCTTGTTGGCCTGAGACGGGGTGAGAGAGAGATCAAAACCTCCTGTGAACTACTGAATGACCGTGTTGTTGCCTAACTCTGTGACCCTCATGGAAAAGATGAGGAAACAAATAAAAGGTGAAACAGAAAATGGGCATTTCCTTGTCCTTTATCAGCCCAGCACTGCAGGATATGACCTATTACTTTCCTGGCCTTCAAAACATCTGCTTGGATTAGTATCTGTCTTTGAGTATACTGGTGTTAAATATTTGAACTTATAGACATAGGCAGACACAATAAAAATGCTTCAGGTTCCACTATCTACACCCAAGCTAACAGATATTTTACTCCACTGGTAGTCTCTTTAACTTGAGGGTACAGAGTATACTGAATAAGTAGTTCCTTGCATGTTCTCCCTTTGCATGTAGTAATCAACCCCAAAAGGCTTCCAGCTGCTAAACTGAGGGTCTTAATTTGGGCCTGTTCTGTTTATGAAGGCTCATAATTCCTCACTGTTCTTAATAATGTCTGTAAGCCTCTGAGCATCATGACTTAGTCTTCTAAAATTTATCTTGTCTGTGACCAATGCAAAACATATGAGGAAACAGTAGAATACACATATTGCATAAAATGTCTTGTAAATTGAGGCAGTATAGTTATACATGAAAAATTAACAGTGGATGTGATGTTATCATTATTATTTGAATGTTCTCAGGCCCAGGCAAAAAAAACCCAAAATTGCCACCTTTGACAGGGAACTACCATGCATAAGTAAAATGAAACATATGGGATGGGGAACAGCAATTTTGAGGAGAAAAACCTGCAGTGAATCAATATAATAAATTCAGTGCTAATTTCTAGAATACAATGGTGCAGCTCATAATTGCACACCAAGTTCTACAAATTGCCACAGTGATTTAACTACCACAAGATCCCAACCCTAAAAAAATTTTTCTTTCTTTTTAGTTTTCTGTTTCTTACAGTATCTAGACAAATAATTCAGCGGAGGACATGATTAACTTTTGTGTTAAAAAAGTCATATTATTAGCCCACTAGTTTGTTTAAGAAACACATATGAGGGATTTTCTTATAATAAGGTGTTTAATGGATGTATTTTCACTTCATTACTATTATTTTATTAAATCCACTTTATTTCTGCTCTCACTGTTATCCTGTTACTAGGCTTTCAATGGACCAGTGCTGTTTGATACAGGTCAAGCTCAAACTGTCCTGCCATTCAAATATAATCTGGAGTTGTTAGAAAAAAAAATAAAAGATATGGGCTTCATAGAATTTAGCATATTAATGTAGAGGAAAGAAGCAAAAGGGGAAAGGTAATTACATTTTAGTAAGCCTAAAGTAAAGTAAAAAACGTAGGTAAGTGTAAAAATGCATAAAAATTTACAGTCTTATTTGAGTGCAAAATTCTTGCCTGGGTCAACATTGAGCATTAAAACTCTAAGCATCAGTTTACACCTATCCTTAAAATGCAGTCCAAACAATCTTATTGAAAAGTATTATTGGATAAAACAAAGAGTCGTCATTAAAATGCAGCACACATCAATGGATACATAAATCAATTATAATAGCAAAAAGAGTGACTATACATCTAAGGAAAAAGAAACCAAAGACAGAAAATACACCAACTGCTACTAATGCTGCAGTGTTAGAAGAAAGCTATAGAAGAGATAGAATGACATTGTAAATTACTCTGTTTATTGAATATTAAAAAGAATCTGAGAAGCTTTGGTGAGGAATTTTAATGCAATAAGTTCTAGTCCAAGATTTATTTAATAGTTTGTCCTACCACAACTACATGATTGAAATTATACAGCTGTAGTTTATCAGTAAAAGTACAGTGAAAATACATAGATGCTCCAAAGAGGGTAAGAATAAAAGTACACAGACAAATATGATCTGATAATGTGGGTATTTGTTTATAAAAAATGATGGAATAAATTACATTATGTAGCTGTGCTGTGGCAACTGCACTTGTAACTTTAAGAAAAGCATAGGTCCTCAAGAATTAAAATGCCAGGCCTGCAGATCTATAACTCCCATAATATCCTAAAGTCATTACAAACATTTCAGTGAGGGTGCCAGTTGACTCTAATAACAGTGTGTGCAAATGACACATAGTAGAGGAGACCAACATATTTATGTGACTATAAACAGTGAAATGTTGTGATAATTTTGCTCTAAGATCTGAAAATGACCATGATCTGTGCTTTGAATATATTAGACATTTTTAATATAATCATGAGGTTGGAGGTTTTCTGAAGTCAATATCCATTCTCACTGTAACAGATCTGAGGCTACTCTTGGGTTCAGCACTTGGTATATTTACCTGAAAGTGCAAAATGATAATCAAACATTTCTGGCACCCTGAAATAGGAGTTGGGGTGCTGGTGAGCTGGTAAGCCCCCCTGCTCCCACAGAATCAGCAGATAGTGCAACCCGTACATAAAACTGCTTCACTTCACCAGACCTCCAAAACTCATGAAAAAACATTAGGATCCCTGCCCTTAAATGGAGAATTCAGGGAACGGCAGAGACTGAAGCTTGTTCTCACCACTCCTTTCGTGCCTGATGTTCACCACATCCCCAGACCACCGCACCTTGACCCCTCCTCGCCTCCCTGAACCGCTGGGGAGTAAGTTTCGCACAGCGCAAGCTGCTCAGCGACTGACTGAGGGTTTGAGCAGGTATGCCTGCAGCAGGGCAGGCAGCTCTGGAAAACCTGGAAAACATCTTCGTTTCCAGAGGCCGGCGACAAAAAGGGCGTAGGAGCGGGGTGAGGGCGCTGCGGGGCCGGAGGTGCCGGAGCCCCTCAAGGTCACCGGCCGCTCGCTGCCCTCGCCACCTCCGCCCGGCGGCCTCCAGGTTGCCTCCCTCCTGGCCACGCAGGGCCAAGGGGGACCGGGAGAGAATTTCCTGCCGAGCAGACAGGTTTGATGTTTTGACCCGTGGGTACTTCTGCAGTTCTGACCCTGCGTGTTGGGTACGTGCGCGCCCACGGGCTAATGAGTGTTGCCCTCCTTCGCTGCAGGACTACGTGAGTGGGAGCCTCAGTGCCACCCATTAGGGACTCTCAAGCACGGCTGCGTCTCGAAATGGTGCCTGAACATTGCTCAAGCTTAGTTTTAAGCTTGCACCTACTTTTACCCTCCCTGCCCACGGTTTGAGTATACACACACTCCTCTTTCCCTCTTGCTGGTGTTTCTCAAGCAGAAATGCTTGGTAAGTTCTTACCTACTTAAGGAAGGTAAGGGAGAAATACCTCTTTCATGTTTGGCATCCCCAGGCCACCTTCCTCACCTCGAGGTATCTTTTAACGTCTGTTCTCTAAGAGAACAGAGATCCGGCTTCCTGCCTGTTGCCAGAGCATCACTGCTGGGGCAGCAAGGGAAGGAGAGGTCGGTCCGACCCCTTGCTGCTCCTCGCACTCCAGTTCAGGCCCTGCCGATGGCCTCGTTGTGTTCGGGGAAGGGGGAAGGACAGACCGAATGTTCTCGGACCAAGAGACAAGTAGCCGCCCAGTGACGCCTCCGAGAGGACCCAGTGTCAAACCATAGAGATGCTTCCCAGCGCAGAAGCAAACAAACAAACCAACCAAAATTTTTTTGACCTAGTTTCTCTGCATCAGGTAAGTAGAATACATCAAGGAAAGCTTCCCATTACTGAATGAGTTTTAAAAAGAAAAAAAAAAGGTTCTTTCTGTTTTTCCCGTTTTTTTTTTCTTTTCTGGGTCGGCTAATGCCCGAGTTGTGGTGCTTTCAGACGAACCTTCCGACAAGTGTTGCAGTTCAGCACTGTATGCTTTGTATTTTTTAAACAAGCAATGCAAGTGGCTGGAAAACTTGGGAACCGAGGAGAAAAGTCAAGGGCAGAGGCTGGCCAGTTTTTGTTGCCACGGCTGAGGAAGCATAAATAATCAAAGGACTGTGATTAGTTGCACTGACCATAAAACTACGGGGAAATTGAGAGAGGAAAAAAAAAAATAGATGACGATTCTTTTGCAGCTTGTCACTCCCCGCTCTGACATCTTCCTGTTTCTGGCCAGGACCTCTTCCAGACGCGGCACTGAGAGGAAGGGACAGCAGCCCTGGGGAGCAGCTCCGATCCTGGCGGCTGCCCCGGGATGCGCAGGGCGCGGAGCGTCGCGCAGCCCCTCCACTGACTGCAGCCGGGCGGCCTCACCGCCCCTTGCCGAATGGCGCCGGCGCCGGCTTCTCGCCTCGCAATTCAGCCGGCAAAGACGTCCACGTCCCGTCTTTCCCTCACCCCTACTGCCCGCCCCCACGCCCGCCTGCGCGGTGCGGGGAGGCGCGTTACTTACGCGAGTCGGCGGCGGCGGGCTGTGCAAGGCTCCCCGCCGGGAGTCGAAGCGAGCCCTGATCGTAGAGGGCTCGGCGTACCCACCGACGGCTGGCAGAAGCAAAGAGTTAAAATATAAAACCATAAAATATTGCGGGTTTGTGGGTTTGGGTTTTTTTTTTTAATATTAATGTTCTTATAACGGAAGTTCTTATCAGTGGGTTGCACTGTACTTGGCAAACAAGCCTTTTTACCTTTTAAACAAATAATTCATTAGGTAATTAAATTCAAGTGAGATTACTCTAATTAAATATACACTGCTGTTGAATCATAATTTCTATGTGGCCTAGTTAAAGATGAACGATCTCTTATTCCTGACAAAAAAAAAAAAAA
>VXBC01005970.1:1361317-1473997 GCA_013399945.1 Ploceus nigricollis | reverse complement strand
GGGCTCCCCTGGCGCGGGTCCCCCGCCCGCCCGCGCCCACCGCCGGCCGGCCCCGGGGAAGGGGCTGCGGAGCCCTGCCTCGTCCCCGTCCCCCTCAGCCCATTAGGCAGGNAGGCGATAAAGGGAGTCTCCATCACCTGGAGATGCTATTGCGGTATGTTTAATTTTTTTTGTTTGTTTTGTTTTTATATTTTTTTAATTCCCCAATGTCCTTAAAAGGCGAGATGTAAAGAATAGCCGGGGCTGACAGAGGCACACAAGCAGCGCAGGGAAAGGGCTGGTGAGTTGTTAAGTGCCTTGTGAAAGAGAGCGTCGAACATGGACTTCAGCACACGCCCTCCATCCCCAGATTGCTGCCTCAGTCCCGGGGTGAGGCTCCCCTGCCATCTTGGTGACCTCTGTGCATCCAGGCGGATGGAGGGGAGCCACCCACTGGTCCCAAAACCCAGCTGCCAGCCACGGATCAGGAAACCACAGCTGGAAAAGCTGTGGCAGGTCCCCTCTGGCCTGTGGGAAGCGTGTGGTAGCCCTGTGGAGCTGTGCCATGCAGGACCATTGGTCCCTCTCTGCCAGGAAGGGCCGTGGCGATGGCCAGCAGGGCGTGAGCCCACCACTGGCTCTGTGGGGGCTGTGGTGAGGAGCGACACGGCGCCTGATTCCAGGCTTCAAGTCACTGGCTTTCAGCAATAAAACTTACCTGGGAACAACAAATCAAGTAAAATGCTGGAACATGCAATAAACATGGGCTGCGTGGCGTGTTTTCCAGTGAAAAGTTACAGAAACGGCTCCTGGCGAGGTTGGTGTTCCCCATTGTGCGGTGCCCCCATGCAGTGCCATTCATAGCTTGCCCATAAAACCAGCCATGTGGACAGGAATCGCTGGGTACCAGGAGACTGAAAACCCCATAGAAATAGGTATTCAAAATTTAAGACTTCGAAAATATGAGCTCTTAAAACTAAACAATGTACTTCTGTAAGGAATTAATTTGCTTGAGTCCTGTCACCACTATTAATATTAGTTTTGGCTTCTTTTTTGGGTATGTGAAAAGAATACATGCATGGGTGTTTAAAAAAAAGGTGAAAAAATTATATCTTTTATCTGTTTTTGCTTATATTAAATAGCATTATAGACATACCTCATGTCTGATAGCCAAGCTTGTTTCCTAACATGTTCCTTGGGAGTCAAGCCAATGCAAAAATGCAAGCGTGGGGCGCACACCAAGTCCTGGTAGTGCCTCTCCTGAGAGAATAGAAAGCGCCGGTGTAAACTCTGTGCAGAATTAAAGGCGAGTTTAAAAAGTAACATTTATTTTTATTCCAGATTTATGGCTGACCCGTAGATAATTAAAGGTTTTATTTTGAGCTGTTGGCCCCACACAATACATTGTCCTTTGTTGCTGCACAAGGAGCGCTTTCCCTGTGCTGCCTACGGTTCAAAAACAATGAAGCAATCCATTTATTTTGTTGGTCAATTGTAGCACAAAGTGAGGTGGTCAGTGTGGAAAGTTTATCACTGTCTTGTCCCTTTGGAGGAGGCAGAGCATTCACACACCCTCTGCCCCAGTACACAAATGTCAGTCTTTTTGCAGGCTGCTGTTTTTCTTTTGAAGATGCCGATGGTGTCTCTGATCCACTAATCCATTTATCCAGTTTCATGAGTGCATTGGCTGAATGCACTCACAATAGCCTTGCCCAGCTGGAAACAAGAAGTCAGTGAGTGCAGCCGGCACACCCACCAGTGCCTGACACCACTCTCTGATGAGGCTTGAGTACTTGTCTCAAAAAAACCCCAACCTCATCCCAACCCAAAACAACCCCCTCAGAGCCTCCAACCTGCCATGATGTGCCTAACACCATGATCCTCCCCTCCCTGAGAACAGAAGTATTTTTAGAACCATCTATAGCTTACTACATGGCTGTATTATTTTCATGGCATTCGGCCGTGTCAATGAGGGTTGGAGTAGGCTTGAGGGAAAAAAATGCCTCTGGGACTCTGCAAACAAGTGCACATTTTAGAAGCTGGTCAGTTGCTGCCAAGGGGGGGGGGCACAGGGGAGGCAGTGGGCAACGGGCTTCCATTTGTGCTTGGTGTCGTGCCGTTACTTGGCAGCTTTTTATTGCATTTTAAATATATGTTTAATTACCAGTGTTATTGGTAATAACAGAATGTTTGAAAATATTAAATACATTTGTGAGCTTGTGTGAAAAAGAAGTTAAAAGGTGTTCGGTGCACAGAATGTTAAAGAGATCTCACAATGAAGTGATTAACATTTTTATGAATAAAATTAATCACGCATTAACTCTGCAGCTCAATACATCTGAATGCCAAATGTTGCACAGCAGCCCTTTCCCCTAAACCCAAGAATTTTGGATGCAGTATTGACCCACATCAAACACTCGTCTATTAGTAATGGAGGTATAGTTATGAGAAGATATTTTAATAATGTACATTTACATTTGAGGCAAGCAAATAAAAAGGAGAAAAATAAACTCAGGATTCTTTCTTAGGATTTGTGAGACTGTAGGCACATAAAATACATTAGGAAGCAGTCAGTGGGGGCAACTGTTTAGAGAAAAAAGAAGTTTATGTGGCACTCATGGAGGGAAAGTCATCATAGTAAACAGATTCCAGCAGATTGTACTCAGGTCTCCTTGGTTCTTTTTAGCATGTTCATTGTTCTTGGCAAAGCTTATTAGGTTTTAAGGTGGGAGCCTACCATTATTAAAATATCCACTGTGTCAGATAATAAAACGTGATCTCTCTCTCTCTCTTCCGCCGTGTGTGTGTATATGTGCGCGCGCGCGTGCGTGTGTGTGTTTTCTAATCTCTTGCCACTGTGGTTTTGGGATTATTCCAGCAGGCTGTACAAAGGGAAGCAAAGGCATCTGAAGTGTCACTCTACAGCTGTGGCAAAGTAACAGAATTTCCATTTTGTTGATGCTCCCAGCACATGTGTGCAGCAGAAGGTGATATCAAAGGAGCCGTTCTTCCTCAGTTCTGCACATTATTTTTCACTGCTGTGGCGAATCTCTCTGAGCTCCGTGAACCAATAAAACAACGGTCCCTGTTTGAGTTGATATATTAATATTTACTGAGGATTTGCAAGGTCGGGGCTAAATGTCAGCAGATTGCTGGGGCAGTACTGTGGGGAATAATTAAACAAATCTCACAGCAGTTCAGCCTCCTAACATCTTTATTAATCTTTTTTTTTTTTCCTCTCCTGAAACAGTACACTGAAATATTGCTTTTTCAACCTTACTGAACAATTGGGAGAAGTTTAATAATAAAATCCTGGATTGAAAGTATTTGTTTTTGACAGTTTCTTGGCCCACTCTCCTGCAGATGTTAGTTAGTTGTGAAGGCTATGATGTGTGAATTATCACCAAGCTGCTGGGGTTCTCACCTGCCTCTCCATCAAATTCATCTTGACCAGTCTGCCAAGCACAATGATATTGCTGCTATAAATGGAGACCCAAATTGGCTTCATTAAGTAGTGGGTCCACTTCTCCAAGGAAAAAAACTGGAGAACCCCAATTCAGTATACATATCTCCCTTAACGTGATTATAGCATGCACTCTAGTACAACTTAAACAATTCTCTTTAATAAGCTTCATAATTAGTGTTGGGATGCCTCATTACAAGTCATTGCCTGTAGCAGTCCTAGGCCAAACAGCCCTTCTCAATCTGATTTTTTTTTTTATCAGGCAGCAGGAGCTGTCTAGAGCTTTTTGTTTGTATAGTGGGGAATTGCATTAAGACCCCAGTGTAAAAATACCACAAGGAAATTAATTGCTTCTGTGCAGATTCACCACAGATGTGTCCTGTTATGGGGAATGGTATATTTCTGACATTGCTATACTGCGGTGTGCTGGGGAAAAAACGTCTGGAAAAGCTACAAATGCAAACATATTAGCATCCATATAGATTCCTTATGTTGTAACTGAAAACAAGTGATTCTTAAAGTGTGTTTGAGACTTCAAGCTTTTTTTTTTAAAAAAAAAGTGGTTATTTTTTTCCAATTTTTCTTTTTTTAATACTCAAAACCCACTAATAAAATACACATGGCCACGTATTCTATTTGGTACTGGCTGATAAATGTGCTACTTAAAATAACACACACGAGGAGTGCGGTGACTCAACGCAATAAGAAGGCTGACATACAAAGCCGCCCTCAAGGTCAGTGGTTTGTTATCTATCAGTGTTGGTCAGGTTGTGAATCACAACTGCAAGTTTCAGCAAGTTAAGGGGAGGAGGAGCATTCAGAGTGCTTGCCCTGTGGAAAAGAAAAGCTGAGCTGGTGGTTTGTTAGCTGCCTCTGAACATCACCCTACAGCTTCTGGGTAGTGCCCATTCCCTTGTCACTAAAGCAAAGCTGCAAAGTGTCTTGATCCAGATATACGAGTGCTTTGATTTACTTGTTATAATTCAGGTGGAAGGGTTTAGGGTTAGCAAGTCCACCTCTGCAGAGCCTCTTTGCACTGCCCTCTCATTATTTATATTGATTTCTTTCATCTCAATCCTTGTATACTTAGGTTTTGACTTTGGGCTGATCGCTCTTATACAATTGTATTTTCCTTGTGACATCACTACTGATAATCAAATATTAACAATTTGCCTCACAACAGTTACAGGAAAGAAAGACACATTTAGAATAGCATAATGTGTGAGCTGTGGTATTAGAAATAGTTGTTTGGAATATTCATGTGTGATTGTGAAGGGAACTCCTCCATCTATTCATATAGTCGGTACTGCAAAATTGAAAATATAAAGAAAACAATAATTTGACCCAAATTCAGATTTTGCTTATCTGATAATGATACAGCAGCAGAAATAATAAAATTGTTGTAGTAATATTTCTCCTATATAAGTAACTTGAAAAAGTCATGGGCAAGTGAAATTTCTGTATCCTGGACCACTGAATTTACATACAGGCTCTGATGAGCTTGATTTCAAGAGAATCCATACATTAACTGGAAACAACAGTGGGAACATGCGAACAATTTAAACAGTTCAGATCAGTGTTAGTTTTACCATACCGCGCTTCATGGGATCTTCTACCAGACATTTCAGAGCAAAGGGCAAAATAAACTGCATAGATGACTATACAAACTCTTGCTTCTTTTTTTTTTGATTCTCATCCATCAGCCTTTGGTTCTACTATGATAGTAACATTTTGCTCAAATATATGCATTGTACTTTTTAAAAATTTTATTTTAGGCTATCAAAGAGCAAATAGCTCAGACTCACAGTCCCAGGGGAAGTGATTATTGTTTTTCTGTGCTTTGCAATAGCAGTACCTGGAATCCTTTTAAAAATGGCTCTGTATAGCATTGAAGAAAGCCGCCGTCCTGGAACAGGTGAAACTGCACTAGATGAGATCTGCAGAGAATGTAATGAAGAAACACTGCCTCTGTGAGACCAGCGGAGGATGGAGACACAGAGGCAGAGAAGAGCTTTCCCCAAGTTATGCTTTGTTTATGGCAGAAACGGGAACCTGAGCCTCTGAATTAGGATTTTCACTTGACAGAGACTCAGGTGTAATGGGATGTTTCAAAGACTCAGAGTGACAGCAGGTGAGTGGTAGAGCCAGAACTGGTGCAGTTAAACTGCATCCACATACTCATAATGTATTCACCACAGTGTCATCAACTCCCATGATGTCACTGGAAACATTCTGGCTGTCGTGTCTGGATTTATACACTGAAATCCAAACTTATTTATGTAGTGAAAACAATCTGGAGTTTACAGACTATGCTTATTCTTACTGGAGTCATCAGAGCAGTTTGCCCTAGACAGTGTTGTTACAATTGTAAGAAATGCCTTAAGATCAAGGGCTTTTGTTTGTTTGTCTTTTTAACTCAAAAACATATTTAAAAATTACTCCATATATTTCCATGGTTAAGAATTGATTGAGGGACTTATTCTTGGTCTCTTCAATTTTACTAATATCTAGTATATCTAGAAAAACAATGGTGAAATCTTTGGGAAAATTTATAAAAAAGGGGTTTTATGAATAAATTTCTAAAAACATCATACAAATCTCTGAAGTTTTTTTAATAAAAAGATAAATAATTTACAACTTCATATGCAAAACTATATGTAAAATGGGCTAATTTTTTTTAGAGGAAATTCAGTTTTGACACCTTGACAAAAATTGTTTTGCAAAGTGAGATTATGATAAAAATATCCATATATGTAGTTCTCATACAGACGGAGAATAAAAAGGAAAGTTTCGTCACCTGACACAGGCATGGTTTAGGTTGTGTGAGGGAGCAAGAGACTTATGAGGATGGATACAGCAAAAACACCTAACTGCTGCTCTGAATTTCAGCAGTTCAGAAAGTGTTTGAGAATATGAATTAACAAATACTGATAAATGTCACAGAGCATAAAGTTTTTGGTAGAAGGAGCTTTTAAGAACAAAGGAGAACAAAATAGTGTGCCACTTATCTTTCATATGATGAAGAGAGTAGTGGTGATGATGGTGCTTCTGGTAAAATTAAAATACATAGTAGTGTGCGAATGGAAGAGATTATAATCTTCTGAGGGGAATGGGATATGGAGGTGCACAACGTGTGTCTCTCCTGTGGCTTACTTTCCAGAACATTAAGAAGATTTTGATGCTTTAATTCAGCATGTCCCTTTGGAGAAGAATAATTTGAAGAACATATACATTCATTCTCAAGTTACATTTTCTCTGTTGTGATCTTCTTACTGACTTTACAAGAAATGAAAGCAATAGAGCAGAGGAGGAAGTAGAAACCAATTCATGTCACCAACTACTTTTAAAAAAAATTATATAGCCTTCTATTATTGCATATGTATTTGCACGTGTATGTTAGAGTTATTCCCCAAGGCCTTGCCCATAAGGCCCACTCTGTGAATCTAAGTGACTGCATGTGGACAAGAGGTAAGAGGAGATAATACATTGTGAACACAGGAAATTTGTATACTGCTGGTAATCTGTGGTAAATCCACCAGAAAGCTAGTGAAGTCTCATGTTGTGCTAAATTTTGTCTGGCTACTATCTGGGTATGAGGATGCTCTCAGAAGGAGCTTGTAAGATGTTTGCTCTTTGAAATGCCCAGACACATGGCTTTCTTAGGCAAGAGAAGTCCTACAGTTTGCCTAGGTCCTCCCTTACCAATTTATGCAAGCTATATGGAGGATCAGAGAAGCATAGCAGAAGTGCTCTTGTCCCCAACAAAATTGTTTGATTGCTTTTCCATCACAAGGGGTGTGTGCATGTTTTTGGTCTCATTAGGATGTTAGGTTTGCCCTTTTCCCCCCCTCCCCCCAAGAACAATATTGAGCTTATGGTACTTGAGCCTATCTTCATTTGTTTGATAGCCTCTTACAAGCTCTGAGAGACCAATTCAAGTTTGTCACATCTCTGTGGAAAGGACTCTCTGATAATACTCAATATCCATGCCCACAGTGCAGGAGTTTTGGGTCTTGAGTACAATCACCTATATAAAAGGGTTTTCACAGGCATCTCTTTTGAGTGGTTCTTGCCTTTGGAGCCACAATCTGTGCAGTTTATCCTGACAATAAGCACTTATGGCTCTCGGCTCATTGACCATGGATGTGGCTTCAGTCAGTTATTCCTGGAATGGAACAGGCGTGGCTGAAGGCCATTTGTGTAAATGTTCATTGGCCATCTTCATCACCTACTCTCAGGGCCTTTTCCTGGCTTCGAGAGTTTTATCTTTTCTCTCTCCTTCCTTGTCCTCCCTTTCAAATGATATTCTCCTTTTTGTTTCTCCTCTGTTCTCTTAGCAGCTAGGAGTCTCTCCCTTGGTTCCTGTAAGAGTAAGCTGCTGTCAGCAAACAGACTGTTCTCTAGACCAGACCTCCATGTCTTCCTGACTCTACTCTCCCTTCCTTCTTCAACCTGAAAACATTTTTCTCTCCTATTACTAGGGGGAAAAAAAAAATTGAACTTCCTGTAAAATTGCAAGGAAAAAAAAATCATTCCATACTGAGTACCATCTTCCATCACTATTCTACATCGGAAAACATACACCTGAACTCACTACCTAGCGTATATGGATGTGATTTTCCTGAACTTTTGGAAGAAGATGAGCAATGGGATACTGCTCCCAAGCCATCATCACAGACATCACAGTCCGTCGTCCTGGCTAGCCTTCTGCTAGTGTTGATCCAAGAATACTACTGTTTCGTCTGACAGGAGTTTTTCCTTGCATTAGTTTCAAAGCATGGCAGAAAAATGCTGGCGGTGCACCTCCTAGTCAGAAGCAGCACATTAGCTCATATCCCTGATCCCAGGGAGAATATCTTTTGCACTTGGCAGTCATGTTTTTTAAACCTTTCCTTGGAATGAGATTGGAGACTCCCAGGTCTTCTGTAAGAGACTGTTAGTCCATACCTGAACGTGCAGGGGCTCCCATCTCCAGGGATCCAAGCATGTGCATGCTGATCGCAAAAGGAAAACAAAGAAAACAGCAGCAGAGCTAAGGGCAGTCCCAAAGGACCTTAGGTCCAGAGAATAAACACATGTTTGAAAGTACAAAAATATTTAATTGTTGTCAAATGTATAAACCTGATGTGCAATTCTAACCAGATCAGGCTTTGGGCTGTTTGCCCAGTTATTCATAAGAAAACGTCCCGAATGGATAAGATTGTGAGATTCTCCTGGGACACTGCTTTTGATCTGGTTATTTTTTGTTGTGTTTGATAATACGCAGTTCTCTGCCAGAGGGAATTCTGGGCTTACATCCATGTTCATCCTCATGTTCAGACAGCATTGATAGAACTAGTTGAGTATGTGTGTTGTGCGTAAATCAAGAGTCCCTCTGAGCAATGGTGAAATTGTGTGAAGTCTAGTCTAAAAGTGATCTACTTTACTCTGTCTCCTTTTCTACAGAATGAACACTGTCCTGGTATTTTCTACTGTAAATCTCCCTTAAGGATTTGGTCATCCTACTTCCTAGAAATGTTGAGTAATTTCTTTGGAAAGTTCTAAAGTGAAGCATGTTGGAGTAGGGAATCAGCAAAAGACAATTGTTCCTCCTCATTGGGAGTAGAAAGGATAGTCTGCATATATCCAAAATGGGTTTTTCAGATGGCTGTAGGTGTAGCAGAACTGTATCCTACACAGTGTGAGAGAACAACCAACCTCTGGCTTGTGAGTAGTGCTCACACGTATGTGACGGAAGAATAATTTGTAGATGCATAATGGAGGAAGTTGCCAGCCTGGAAGCATGGTGCTGGGCAGTGAATATCTTTGGGATGATTCTCACTACCCCTAGGCAGTGATTTCAAACAAGCTAAAGAGTCTGCCTTGCTAGGTTGGAAGGTCCTTCAAAGCAACTGGGATGAAGAGGTCACTCATAGGCTTATGTGCATGGCAGATGTTTTGCTGTCTTTCTCTCTGAAAGTATCCTTTAGGGGTACATTCCTAAAGTATCCTTTAAAGTATATTTTAGGGGCATCCTTTTCTTCTTCATGTTTTGAGTTACTAGTTTGGAGATCTGTCTTCCCACTTTCCACTTCAAGAATAGAAGAAGCTGCACAGCAGTCTTATGATGGACCTCCTTCCAATCAGAGTTACTGCCTTTGGCTTGTAAGGCTCCACCAACTTTTCTTCCTCCACGTGTCAATGCTTTCCTCTCTGCATTAAGTTGACTTGGTCCAAATTTTCCAGTGGTCTCTGTAAAATTAGAGTTGCTACATCTGACTTTTCCAGACTGTGCTCTAATGAACTAATTCTGTCCAGATTCTCTCCTGATTTGAAGGTATCTCAGCAGTAGCATACTGTCATTCACTTGGGTGCCATACCTAGAAATGAGAGGCCATGTATGTGTGCCATGTTTTTTTGAGGAGAGACATTCTGGGTGCAGAAAGGAGGAACAGGGTTATGGCATGAAGATCTCATGCTCTAAATCTACAAGCCTTGTGAGAGTGGATAGACTTATGTACCTCAGGAGACACACTATAGAACACTGGTATTGAGGCTCTATGGGGGGTATATCCTGGAGGGATTGGATATTTGCATTGTTCTGTCCCACATATTTCCCTGTTCAAGCAACAACAGGCCTACCATACACCAGAGAACATTTGAAAAGTACATGGAAGTAGTAAGGGCATTTGGTCAGGAAATTTGACCTTGGGGCTGCCAACAGAACCATATTCCAATAGGGCAGTGCAGACATGGCTTTCCAGGTTTACATGCCTCCATGTACTAAGAATAATTAATATTTTGGCTACAAAAGAAGGCATAGAACTCCAGAGACTATTCGTGCAAGTTTTGGGAAAGTTATGTGTTCAAGACCATTTCGGCTCTTGAAGATACCATTTAATAGATTCCATCTCAAGTGTCATTCATTCTAGAACAAATAGAGTTCATGGAAATAATAAACTCTATTTTAGGTTCACAGAACTCCATAAGTACACCCAGATTTATTGCAGCAGCTGAAAGACACTGAAGAGTAATCTAATGTGCAAGAATTAATATTTTGTCCATTTTGTTCGCTCTGCCATCTTTACTCTCGCAAGTAATGTGCAAAATACCAGAGCACCACTGTCTTCCAGGTGTACTTATAGGAGTTCAAATAAAAAATTTGATCCCAGTATGTTCTCAGGAGCATACCTTGCTGTTCTAACTTGTGTTATAGTAACAATCTTACATAACTGTTATTTTTTAAGACACAGATGTGAGAATTTTTAGGTGACTAACGAGAATATATGTGTGGGATAAACAGGACATTTTCCCTACAACTCAGGGAGGATATGTATTTTCCCTCTCTAGAAATCATGATTTGAGTTGTTTTTGGACAACAGTTATCACCAGTCACAATGATGTTCCATATATTTAAGGCTACAGGCACAGCTTGTTAGAACTGCTTAATTATGTGATATATTAATGTTCTATTGATTATGTTATTGCCTGTAAATCCTGTTGCTTAATAAAGCTACAGTCATTTTGCAATAAATTTGTGTTTGCAGTCAATTAATAGCTTTCTGGGGGCAATGGACAAAGTAATAGGTATATTGGTGTTGTGTGGACAGCATGGTACTGTGCCTTCCAGTATAAGACTAGGAAATATAAATGCATGGATTGAGTAAAAGAGAGGAAAAAAATTAGCTTCTGTTCAGTACAATGATTCACAGTTTTCTTTTAGGTCCAACAGAAAAAGCAGCATTGTGCAAAGCATCTGCACATGAATACAGGGCAGGATAATATTTGATTTAAAAATACAAGTAAACGATAACTGCCAATATTGAGACCATGTGAAGGCAAAGGAACAAAGCATACTTTCATTGCTAATCATGTTAACATCAAAGTTTGAAGAGTACATTCGCCTATTCAGAGGAAATGCCATCACACTTCTGACGATCACATCTGCCACTAATATCATCCGGCATGTGGTCAGGTCTCTGTTCCGACTTTTATCTCTCTACGAAAATTTCATGTCTTGATTTTAACATCTGATGCTAAATTCAGGTCACTACAAAATAAGTACAACTTTTATTTCTTTTCCACTTTCATGATATTTTCAAGAGGTACATCTAAAAATCAGTATACAAATTAACTATATGTCAATTTAAAATTTTTTTACAAAGCTTTTCCAGGACGTAGGAGATTTTGGGGGAGAAGGAAGGGGAGAAGGGGGAAGGTGAAGCTGTTGTGTGTTTTGTTTAATTTGCCTTAGATAACTTTGTTAGACTTGTAGAAAGTACAGAGATCTGATTTATCTCTAAAATTTCTCTAATTTCAGAAAACATTGACGTTTCATCTCTGTATAACTGGAGAAAGACACTCACACTTCATACACTTTTAATCCATAGGGTCTCAAGCACTGCTTCTCAAGTCCATGAAAGCCTGAATTTTTACCTTCCTTGAAGTTTTATCCTGACATCATATATCTGGCTAAATATATGTCGATGGCAACATGACATAAATGCATACGGTATTTGATAACTATTATGTGTTTCCTAGGTTCCTCATGTTAAAGTTTTCTTGCTTTTGTTGATGGGATAAACTACAGTCCTCTTCCACAGGATGTTTAAACCTTCAGGATGTTTAAATAAAGAGAAATTGTTTCTACAGATATATTTCAGTATCCCTTCAAATACATTTTGTATTCTAAAAGCTTTTACAAACAGAGCTTTACAGCAGCTACCTAATTTAGGAGGAAGGATACTCCCTGGTTTTAAAATTCAGACTATTCAGAGATTTCTGAGTGCACAAAACAAAGGTGTTGTTTGTAGATTTTTCTTTGCTTGCCAATATTGCACTCATCTTTAGGCTGGAAAGTAATAAATTCTCATTTCAAAGCTGAAGCAACTAAATGCTGCTAATGAAGTGGAAGAATATGGAATACTGTGTTTCTTTATACAGTAAAGAAATCCTTCCAGATATCCCAGTGTGATATTAAGCATATGTCTCATCTGGTCCTGTAACGGGTTCCTTAGGTGGAATCTAACAACCATGTACCGCTTTCTAAAGCAGAGAAGGAAGTCATCTAGCATATGAGTGACCATCTTCACAAGAGTAAGAATGGATTAAAATCAGCAAAGGCCCTGCATATTTTAGTTTTATTCATGACACACCTTTTGGTAGGTCTACCTTCACAGTCATTGTAGAATCATCTGGAATAATTATAAAGAGCTGTGAGCAAAACCTCAGGTTGTAAAAAGATCATCATAGCACTTGGGTTCTTGATGCTTCTTGAATTAAATTTTGTCTTCTTGTCAAGTCTTTTACCATGTCTTTTTTTGGCAATTTCTTTTGTTGACCCTCCAGTTCTATGAATCTGCACAAACACTCACAAAAAAACTGTAGCTCACAGATAAACATTCTAGTAAAGGCTATTTTTAGTCCCTCAGATAAAATTTGTTAAGAGAAATGGACCAAAATATTTTTAAATTTTGTGGGCTTTTTTTTGTTCTGTTTTTTATTTATTTTTTTTATTTTCCCCTTACGTACATCAAATAAAAAATGTACAAAAATTTATCAGTTTTTTTTCATCTGCTTTATATAACAGTGTACAGCTCACACACACATACAGAGACCTTTTTTCATATAGTCAAAATGAGTGAATATAAAAATTGCATCTTAACAACGCTAGGTTCGAGCTGCAGCACATTCAATGGTGTTACACACCTGACATGTAACTAATTTCATGTAGACAGTAAATGCCTTTGTTTTCCTAGTAACACAGAAAAGCTTCTTCTTGATACAAGCTTATCCAGGATGGTTTTAGTAAAGAAATAGATCTAAATTCTGTCCAAAAAAAAAGATGGAGTTCTACTCTAGATGCAGTTCTACACTAACTGAAAGGTCAGATAAAAGAATGACACTTTCTTTTGCCGAATCCCTGTATTTACTATCTATGGCTGTAAGTAAAACTACAACTATAGTAACTATGGTATTATAGTTCTGTTATTGCTAGTGTGACAAATTTATCATCAAAGTTTCATTGTGGAAACTTTGGGGAAATCATGTGAAAGTGATTTTCAATCTTCTGCTTCTTAGCAATGATGGAAATGACAGTGTTACACTCCTCTACATAATTTAAAACACAATTCTTTGAGTCTTTTCTGAAGTTCAGCTCTAGGTACATAACAGGTTTTAAGTGATTAAGTAAACAGCATGGTGTATTAATCTAAATTTTTTTTCATTTGTTGCAATTTATTAGGATTAACTTCTATTATTACCTTTAACCGAATGTGAAACAGGCTATTCAGTTTTCATGAAAGAGCTATTCAACACTCCTTTAAGGAAGTAATGCCATTGATCTAAAATAGTTTAGATACCAGACCACATTTTTGACAATATTGATTTTAATAATACTATTAATTAAATAGAATGTACCATAATATTAGCGAAAGGGTATACAATTTTGGTCTTGTGTAATGTCGAAGGTTTTATAAATTACCTCTCAAAAAAAGGACAGAAGTCTTGATCATGAGTGATCAATATTTCTCTTATCAAGAAAAAGCATGTAAAGTAGACAGTAAATTTTTTTAAAATGGTGATAAAAGTTGAAAGTAGAATTATTGAAAATATAATTGTAAAAAATATTTTACTTTAATGTTATGTTTTCACCCTTGCTCAGAGATCTTGGAATACACATGGAACACGTACTCTTACTGAATAATTCTAAATGTTAATAAGAAACTTATCTTTACTGATATTTTCTGTTTTCTCTTTGTAAACTTATAAAGTGTGAGAGAATTATAAACAAGAAATGTATGTGCACGCTTTCCCACTGAACTGGAAGGAAAGTTTCCTTGGCATACTGAGAGGTTTCCAGACATTCCTGGAGAAACCCCTCAGTGGGTGGCTTTGATGGAAGATTTCAAATCCTGGAGTCAGGAAATAGAGGTATGTATCTCTCAATAGTCCCTTGTTGTCACCAGCCACCTGACAGAATATACTGGGTAGCCTGTTGTACCTTAAAAGCCCTTAAAAGAAATCCACCCAAAGCACTGTCCCCTCAAGTTGCTGCGTGTCATATCTGTGATCACTGAGGGGCCTTGGGGCAGTCAGGGGTGTAAGGAAGAAAAGGGGGTTTGTTGCCAGCTCTGATTGGAGCATGAAGGACTTTATATCAACCTTCTGATGAAAGGGGATTTCCCCAGAGCCCAGTCCAGCTTGGGAAAGATTGTCACAAGCCTGCCCTCTTAACTAAATCTTTCCACAAAGACTTGATGAGAAATGCCCAAACCAGCCACACCCCTGAGAATCTGCAGTAGACAATCCACTCCTTGCTGGAAAAGTGATTCCAGCGCCTTTGCCTGCCAAGGCTTGACAAGCCAAATGGAGATTACCTATAGGATGAAGGATATGGAGAGGCAGGACAAGAAATGAATGTGTGAGGAGAAAAAGTGAATGCATGAGGTGACAAAACAGTTTTGATCTGTGGTCAACCAGGGGCCCAGATCCATTGGAGATTGAGATGACATTGAAGGTGAGGGATGGTGAGGGACCAGCAGGAGATGCAGCCACTGTCCGTGTGCATGACTCTGGATGAGATTCCCTCGAGAAAGAAGCAACAAACTTCCTGCAGAAGGGACAGATTAATTGTTTCCTTTCTTGTGTGGACCTGGAAAGCATCTGTAGTCCACAACCTTGCCTAGCCTGAGTTCAGTGTCTTGAGGCAGGCTTAGAAAGCTGGCTTAGACACCTGCCAGTGATTAGCTGGGTTGGAGAGCAGTGAGCTATCCTGAAGGCAGGACATAGGCATCAGCCTTGCCAGCTTGGACATCATCTCCTGGTGGTCAAAAATGCCATTCATATAATACCTTCTTTTGGACCTGCAGTTCTTCTGCCCTCCTCTGTAGAGTGAAGAAGTGGATCTCTTCTATACCAGCTGTCAAAGAAGCTGGGTGGAAAGGACCTGACTTTCTTTTCAATATTGCAGAATTACTTTGGCATCAGCAGACACAGATCTTCAGCCCCCTCAGTGCATGTCCCCGTCTCCTTTATGTGACACAGGACCAGGAAAGCTTCTGACCAAAATAAAGTGATACCAAACTTGACTGAAAACTCCTGCAACATGCAGGGGTCAGGTGTTTCCACAGACTGCCCAGAGGCTGATTCAAGAGAGCAGGCTGTAATCAGGCCTCCAGAGAAAGCAGTGTGGGATGTAAAAACTTAAGCTCTGGGAGCACAGGCAAAGGCAGAGGGATGCTTTGAAAGTGGGTTGTACACCATGGAAACCTGCAAAGAGTGCAGATGGCAAGGAGCAACCAGGCCATAGCACTCTGGGGTTCTCCTTTGTTGCTGCCATGAGATGGCAGGTGGCTTATTTCCAACCTGAAGGCTCATGTTCCCAGTGGGGGCTAAGAAGTTGTAGCCATCATCTTGAAGAAGATGAAAGCTCAGAGTACCAGTCTTGGCTAGGCCAAACAAGAATACTTTTGCAGGAGCATGGGAAAAAGAAAAACTGGAGAGAAATCAGCCTGACCCCATAATAACACAGGCCCTGTGTGCATCCTTCTGTCCTCCTCAGGAGCAGGCAGCATGCTTCCAACCATGGCCAGCTCTCCACTGCAACCAAAATATTTGTAAAGAAAAACTGGAGATAATTTTGCAGCAAAGGTTGTTGGTAAGCTGAGCAGGGGAGGTCCAGATCAAAGGAATTCTCTGTCCCCCTTTGTTCAGCTCTTCTTTTCAGGAGAGAAACCTGGAGTGCTGTGTCTATTTTGTGCTCCCCAGGTAGTGTAAGTCAGGCAGTGACTTGCCAGAGAGATCTCATCAGAGGGCCACCAGGTTGAGCAGGGACTGCAGTGCAGAACACCTGCAGGGAGGTTTAGATCTTTGTTGATCGGTACAAAGAGCATGTGAAAGGGAGATCTTACTGCTGTCTCCATCTACCTTGGAGGATGTCAAAAGCCAGACCCAGGCTTTAGCCACAGCTGCACAGTGACAGGATAGAGAGCAACGGATGGAAAGTGCAACTTTTAGATATTATGAAGAATCTTTTCTCCACAAAGGTTTTCAAACACGTGTGAGAATTTCTTGAATTTTCTGTGGAGATATCCAAAACTATGCCAGACACATCCCTGAGCAGCCCAATTTCACGTGGCCTTGCAGGATCGGATCGCCTCCAGAGGTTCTTTCTACTCCATTATGACATGACTCTATAAAATACATTGGAGCTGTTGTCACAGTGCCAGAATTGGATACATAAAAAGCAGGAGTGGATGGTAGTGGCTAAATTATCCTTACCACCTTACAAGCAGTGGGTGACTCTGCCTCGTGTTTATTTAATCACTGCTGTGGTCAAGAGTACTGTGCAAATTATCTACTTTTTTTTTTTTAAGTGGTAGTATATTGATTGTTTTACCTCCTTAGGAAGCCCTGTTATAAAAATCTTTATACTCCCGCAAGTCCTTTACTAAAGAGGATAAAAATCAAATTTCACAGCTGTGCTAACATTAGGCCCAGACCATTTTCAGTACATATTAAATAAAAAATGCTAAAATAACATTAAAACCCTAATTTAAGCTGACAAAGGGAAAGAAATCAGAATTTGGATGAAGAAAAGATGAAAAGAAAAGTAACCTCTCTCTAGACATATACACACCAACTTTCTAAAGTTTTTTTAATAAGATTTATATTTCTTTTGGAAAAAGTCAAATGTCCCTGGGACTATTAGGGAACAAATAACATGGGATGTTTTCCAAAATAATCTATTGTAATTCAGGATTTTCATAAATGTTAAAATATTAAATATAATTACTAATTTTTAACATATCATATTAAGGATATTGGGGTTTTATGTTCCAGTTAAATCCTTTGGATTTGTTATATTGGGAATATTGCATAATAAAAAAATAGGATAATATGTGCAGCTAAATGCACTTCTACAAAAGCACTTAAAGGATATTCAGAGAAACTTCTCAAATGCAAACAGATCACACTCATTGTTTATTTTGGGGAGAGAAGTAGATCAGGAAGTTCAGCTAGTTCAAGTGTATTTTTAGAGAAAGACAAACTTTCAGAACTTCTTATGTCAATATATCAGTGAGAGTTACAGGGGCATCCCATGACTAGATTGCAGAAAAATTAGAACAAGAATGAATAATTGTAAAATGGCATGATTTTTATGGATGGCTCTGTGTATAACTTCTACCTTCTTATCAGCTTTGAATGAACCTGCACTTGCTGCAACAATGTTATTTGTTTTGTGTTAGATGGATATTCTGTAGATTTAGTGGAAAAGGTGGTGCAACTATTTCCTCTCTTATTTGTGCACTACAGATATACATGCATTGTAAGATGGTTTAAAATTCCTTTTGAAGCTTACTTTTGCATTGAAAAGCATTTACAGTAATGGTGCACACCATCCATGATTGCATACATTGAAGCTTTGGAATAGGGTGTGCTAAGGGGTAGATGAGGCTTGGTCTGATGTACAAACATCTGTTGAGTGGCCACAGGTGTGCTACACCACTGGATTTGCTCAGACACGTAGGATCTGGAAGAGGAAACCAGGGTATGAAGTGTCAGCCTCTGTTATCACAGGGTGAGTGACCTTTCAAAATGTATGATAAATCAAGCTCTTCTAATTATTTGTCAATGCCCAACATTGTCTCAGATTTCCCCAGCTGATCTTGGATAGTCTACCTTTGCTGTGTCTTTTAGTCTTGTGGATATTGATTTTCCTGCAAGAAAACACCTTTTTTTTTTTTTCAAACAAGGGCAGACAGTTTTTAACCAAGCAGAAAAATAGTTACTGTTAGCTTTATCTTTAAAAATACTTTCTGTAATATATTAATGTGTGATATACCTACATTTAACATGGAAACTATCCATAATAGAAGAAAACTATACTAAAGATAAAATCTCAGTATAAAAGTTAAAAAATACTGCAACGTTCTATTCTAAATAGTTCCGCCACAGTAAATCCAAGTGAAATCACTGGATTTTTCTTATTATTCAATATAGGCCATAGATGGTGAAAAAAACTGTTTGTAAAAGGTAGAAAAAAGGTACTGAAGTAAAAAAAACCCCAAACTATGAACCAGGAAAAAACAATCCCTGTCCTGCTCATCTGCAACTTGCCCTTGAAGGCTGATGTTCTACGTGAAAATTGCTTTGCCACCTAGAAGAGGTGACCTGATGTCAGCCCCTCTGTAACGACTCACAGTGTTATCACAAGTTTCCTATTGTGCACATCACCAAGTAGCATGCCAGTGCCAGCTCTCACAGCTGCAAGGACAAGGATTGGTCTAGAACATCAAAAGAGATTTTGGCTGCAACTCCAGTGTCTCCAGCTAGAGATAGACTTAGAGATAACTTTTTTTAATAATTAAAAACCAAATCAGAAAAAACAACAATTAAAAAAATAACCCTAAGCACCCAAACACATGTGACATGTATATATGAATTACTAGATATGTAAGTTTATTCAGAGGGGAAAATAAATTAATGATTTAAATTTTTTTAAATAGACATATTCAATAAAAAGAGTATGTTACTTTTCTACTACAGTAAAGCATCTGAAAATTATTTATACTGGCATGACACAAGAGCTATGACAATTGTTTTTTTGGGTTTTTTTAATCCCCCTCCCAATACCCAACCCCTGAGAAAGTTTAACTAGACCCAAAAACCAAAAAGGGTAAATCTGCATAACAAAGTCTTGGATATTTTGAAGTTGTCCATAAAAGCGTACCTTGTGTGGTCTGATACATAGTTCAGGATGTAGTTTTCAAAAATGTCAAGCATACACATGACTTATAAGCACACATCACTTTTCAGTTTTGACAATTTTAGATTAATCACCCAAAGGCCAGAAGAGCAAAGAACATTCATACTCAGTAGAAAATGTACTTTGCAGTAAATTTAGCTTATGAACGAAAACCTGCTGAAGCTACGTTCTTATAGCCAAAGTGCTCATCCTTTCTTGGCAATAATCCAGCTCTGTTTTATGGAAAACATACATACCTATTTAATAAGCTTCCTTCTCTACATTAGTACATTGCTACATTAAATCACTGTTTTTTTCATGCACAGATGTCACCACACTTTGTCTTGTACCAATGATCTTAATACACATAGCATAACATTGGCTTTGATGAAAACCTATCTAGCAGAAGATATCACTTGGTCATCCTACAAGAAGAATAATGTTTTTACAGCTTTCTATAATTTTTTTTTCAGGGAATTTGGGTTCATCTCTCTTTCCTTCCATTCTCCATACTCTCTTCAGTTTGTCTATAGCCACTGTATGCTCCACATGGTTTTCACACATAATGATTCTGTACAGAAAAACACAAAATTAGGAATAAGCACCTATAAAATTGTAGTCTAGGAAATTCTTGCTGTAACCATTGCTTATCTCCTCATTTTACAAAACTTTAGCAGCAAGTCAGCAGATTTATGTTTTAGATAAAAGTCACCTAATTGCATTCCTTGGTTTGAGAAAAATAAACTTACAAAAAACTCGTCTTGACTACAAAGTGAGTTTACAAAAGAACTTTAGTACAGAACAATACTGGACAGGGTTCTAAATAGTTTTCTTCTTGCAATATTTATATAAACTACTTTTAAAAGCATAGGGACTGTTTTCCCTCTTCGTACGTTTATAGCATAAATATCGTCAATGGAGGTAGGAATGGTATGCATGTTTGGAGAGTAAACCCTTTAAAGATTATTACTGAAACATACAGAACTAGGAAAATAATCCCTTAAAGAAGAAATGCACCAATAACTAATGGAGCAATCTAGAGTGCTTTATGAGCATATTGCTAGTTCACATCTTTAGCATATCAATGGAGACAGAGGTGTAGTAATAACTTTTGGTGATCTCACAGTGAGCCATATCATGCAATGTTAGCAATATCAGCTTAAAATTTAAATATACGTGGACACCTCCTAAAGAAAAATAAAAAAATAAAGAAGAGCTCTTGAGTAGTCTTCAGAAAATGCCAATGTCTATAAAAGCAAAGAATTGAATTAAACCTATTGCACTCACAAAGGTTTTGAATAGGGACTTGTATGTTTGTCTTTATCAAGCTATTGTTCTAACAGAAATACACATGGTTCGATTGCTTTTTTTTCATGTCAGGTTCCTTTGTCTGTATTTATAGAGGGCAGGACACTGGAATTTTATATTAAGGTGAACAAATGCATTTAGTTCAGCTGAATATTCCATCCCTACAGTTATAAATACCTTTTATAGGTTAGACATTTCTATTAAGGCTTACTGAAAGCAAAGGAGTTTGCTTTTGGAAAATTCTGAATTAAAGAGTAAGCAGGTAAGCCAATTTCTTGAGACAGAGTGTTCTGCAGTGACATCTGGGTAACAGTGACACTGTAGTTTATTAGCTAAATGTTTCTGCCTTTAAATAAAAAAGTTGGAAAATTTCTACATTCAAAATCCACACTGCTAAATCCTGAACGCTGATAAAATAAGCAAATTTCCTATGTTTAGTCTGTACTAAGCATGATGGGCTCCTCTAGAACTAACAGGGTTAAAGCTTTCGAGCTCTTTGTGTGAGGCAGTCAGAGAGGCCAAACCTGAGAGGAAACAAGCTAGAATGCAGAGTGGTGGTGGTGACAGTTGTATGGTGTGATCAGCACATGGCAGGATGAGGCTTACAGCATAGTCTTGTGAGACCTAAATGAAATATAAAATTCCACCCAGAAAACCTTCATAATGTTATCCAGTGCATTGACCCTGGAAAATTCATAGACTGTCTTATAGTACCTTTGGTCTAGATCACATATAAGTTTTACCCTTTCAGTTTTGCTCTTAGCTATTGAACTCTAGATCTTTCAGTCACGTGTCAAAATAAATACTGTCTGACAGCTAAAGAATACCTTTATCATTCCCCGTTGCTCACTGACTTCATAGAAGCATACCTTTAGTCTTCACAAGAAAAAAGGAGGCTGTGATCTCAATATTTCAACACTTTTATTTACCTTATCTGTAATATAATTAATAGATGACTGCATAAAGATCAAGGTGGCTATCAAAGAAAATGAGACAGCTTCATATGAAACTTGCTCTTTTGAATCAGTCTAGGACTCTATCAAAGCATGTGTGATAATTTCATGTAAATCCCGGTGTTCTGAATCTGTATCTTTTAACCTGTACATACCATTTTTAACACACTACATTTCAAAGACATTCAAAGCTGATCTAATTTGTATTACAGAATTACATTATAATCTGCAAGCAGCACATCATACTGATTTCTTAAAATTAATGTGGAGGCTCATTATAAAGACATCTACAGAGGGCTCATGTAGTCTTTCTCAAAAATACTGTGACTTAAACCAACCACATATTCTATTTAAAGTACACCTTTTTCTAGCCAGTCAGATCTTTCTCTGAAGTCTGGATTTTGAAATTTTGTATTTTGAGCACAAACCCAAGATCAAAATAATCAATGTAATCCAGGATTGCCATTTGTAAACTACCCTGAATGTTTGATGTTGAAATGCAAAAAAATGTTTTCAATTTTTGATTTATGAGATGATAAATTAAGGAGATTGTTCATCATGGTGCAAATAAATGCAAGTGATGGACTGAAGCAAGAAGCATTATTACTAAATAGGATTGCATTTTTGCTACCTTGTTTATGTGAGACCTAAGTTGACTTTTAAAAGTGAACTTAACATTACAGAAATCAATAAACAGACTTTAAAAAAGAGTCCTGTAATTCTTGTCATGACAAAACAACAGACACTTGTTTACCAGAGAACCATTCTAGATGGGCTACAGCCAGGATTTGTCCTTTTACCATGTTCCAGGACAAACAACTTTTTGGAAAAACACAACAAAAGTAGTGTAGGTTTGCAGGCCAATCTATCCAAACAGATTATAAATTGTAAACTGACCACTATCTAAGTCTGTTCTTAAATTAATACTGAGTCATTACACTTGAGAACTCTCCCATGCCAACATTATTTTACTCACTAACCTCCTGTCTGCCCAAAAAAGCAAATTACATCTGCCTATTTTTATTCTTTTTTCCAGATTAGCAGGAACTGGCCACATTATCCAAGATAATAATACCAAACAAAAACTAAATATGAAATATACGCCAGGTAGATGGTTGACCTGCATCAAGGTTCATCAAATGATTAAAAGAAAATAGAAAAAAAAGGGTAAAAACAGAAGAAGAACAAGGATTTCACTGGAAAGACCTTGGCCCTTACAACTGGTTTGATATGCTGAATACTGCAACTGAAGAAGCTGAATTTTAGGTATGAGTTTTTAATTCATGGTGATGTCTAAAACTGCAGTTAGATAATCTGAGCACAGAAAACTCCAAGACAGCTGGATCCTGCTTCATGCCCATGTTACCTTCCAACAGAGTAGAAACCAAGGTGTTTATATCCTTGGTCTAGCTGACGGCATTACTATGAATTCTTTCAAGAATATGTCTTTATAAAGGGACAAAGAGAGCTGATCCTATCCCTATTTACCAAATTACTTCCATATAGATTGGTGGGAGTCATAAACCCCTAAAAAGAATCAAAATTTACAAGCCTATATAAGTTGTATTAACTACACTTAGAGAAAGCCTTGAAAGTCTAAAAACATACCAAGAAGACTTTTTGTTTAGAACATACAGGAGAAAGTTTGAGAACAAATGTTTTCCAGTTAACGCCACAGATATAGCTGTGCTGGTCTCAGAAGAGAAAGAGGATCTTCAGAGTGCCTAACTCCTGGTGAGCATAACCCAGTTTGATACAGCTCTTCACCCATTGCATCAGAACACTCAACTTTACAGCAAGGCAGAGCTGTGAGGTTCAGAGCTAATGACTGCCTAGTAGCTGTCAGACAATCCAGAAAAATCAGCGTCTGAATAGAGGAAAGCCCAGAGAAGGCAGATGAATTGAAAAGCCTAAACAAAGTTGATGCACTGTATTTTTAAGGTCATCTTTCTGCTTCATCCATTTGCAAGTGGAGGGTGTTTGACTACTGTTTTTTCTGTGAAAGCATCAGTATCTTGGGTTCCTACTATCAAGCACCTAGGTATTTTTGACTAATTTGGAACAGGCAGAGGTTAGACTTAGAGGAAGGGATTAGATGTGGAGTGTTCATTTTCAAGGTAACAGGAATAAGGACTGTACAGAGCACAGAGACATGATAGCACTTTTCCTGAATCTCATACAGGCAATCACAGCGGAGATTTTAGATTTTTTTGTTCATCGCTTCCAATAAAATTGGCACAGAGTTCTTGGAGATCATGACCACATAATTGAGGACAACATTTCACCCATTACCTTTAACAGGATGAATGTGCATGCCAAGGAAAAATCTTAATTCTAGAGAAGGCATTAGCAGCTGCATAGAACAGAAAAACATGAAAGCTTCCAGTTCCGCCAAGGGACCCTGCCAATAATACACTCTCTCTACACTAAAACATTATCATCCTGGGATATATATTAATTTTGGCTTGAAAGAGTGATAACTTAATGCAGTATAGAAACAAACCTCTTACAGTGAAAACATTTTGCACCTCTTGCCAAAAACTATTTAATAATTTGAATGAATCTTTTAAACAAACAGAAAACTGAGGACTGATTCCACTGTCTGGATGCCATGAAATCTGCTGCCCTTTCTTAAGAGCGCTTAAAAAAAAAAGCCCCAAAACAAAAATTCCTGTTTCACCTCTTCCCCAGAGAAAGAGTCCAAACAGAGACATGATCCCTGCTAAAAACAGGCACTGACCTGAAGCAACTAGTGATGTTTCAGCTTTGAGTGCATGCCTTATTTTTCAGGAAATAACTTAAATCCAGTACAGATTACAGCTATGAAATAAAAAGCAGATCCACATCTGGCTGTCACATCTGTGCAAAGCAAAGCTTACTTTGTTTAGCCTGTCTGATTTATGGGTGTATCTAAATCATCTCAAGTCTATTTCACTTCTCATTTGCATAAAGAAAGCAATAATATTGTATAATTTTTAGTTGCTATAATGTGCAAACAGATTTTGGACCATGCCACTTCACTATAATATCTTTGAAGAATATCTAAGCCAAGGGGAAAAGTTGCACAAATATGTTTCCCAAATTTCAAAACAAAACATAAATATTGTAAATTAATAAAATGTATGTTTAAATCTACAACTATAGCAAACTATAAAATTAGAGATTCTATTATATAATACAAAATATGTGTATTTAAAAAATTTTAGAAATCTTAAAAATTAGTAAGTCAAATGAGGGAAAACTGCTGCCTCATTTTTATTACAACAAGCTTTGGTCAGAGTTTCAGCCTTGTAAATTAATTATGTGGATTAATGGGTTCATTGTAAGGTAATGAACCCACTAAATTGCAGTCCTTCAAATTAAGCTACCAATCAAATGAAATGAAAATTTAAAAAATATTTTCTAGTTTTTCAGTGTTGAATGTGGAAATAAAAAAAATAAAATATTATAATTTGAAATTCCACTTGAAACTTTTTTTTAAAAATTGCTAAGTTTTTCTTCAGGTTATACTTTTATTGATACTGCCTATTTTCATATTCCATCAAATACACAACATTCATGAAAACTGCATTTAATATTTTTAAGTACATGTTATCAGTAATAATTTTAAACACGACAAGGAGAGGCTTCGGTGGCTCTGATGTATTATTGAGTTTAACTCAAGCTCTGCATAAATCCAGATATATCTCACTGTAAGGTTCTTTTTTTTTTTTTACTGTTATGGATTCAGTTGCATAGATGTTACTATGGAAAACTAAGTTTTTAGATTGCAAGCAGTTACCCATTTGGTTAAATTTGCACACATAGCCTGCTTCAAAAAATAATGAAAATGCTCAGCCAAACTTTACACAAATGTTTGAGTCCATTATTACTCAACAAAGAAGGTGAAAATCAGCACAGTGGATTATGTTCATTAAGTGGTCTACTAAAGCTGAGTATGTATATGCATAAAGCCAAATAACTTTACCCAGAATAAATGTATTGATAATTTAACCCTTTTATAAAAAAAAAAATCTGAAAGAAAGTGTAAAGACTAAGAGAAAGAGTCACAAACAAAGCTTGACAAAAAGAAAATAGCCATTTAGAATTTTGCAGAAATTCAATTTGCTTATTACAAAGGGGATGGAGAAAAAGATAGGAAAAAAACAACATAAAGTTCAGACATCAATAGATACAGTAAATGCAGCTTCAACATACTGTTAAAAGAACAAAATTGTAAGTGAAATACAAAAACTTATGAAATTTTCTCATTGGTATTAGCCTAAGATGATCACTGTCTGTAATGGGAAAATGCTAACAATTATTTTAAAGCAAACTTTATAGTTTGGAGGTAAGATCAACACTGACTTTAGACGTCATAAACTGTTATTTCTTTGAAGAAATAGTATAACATAGTTATTCAAACAGACAATCTACACAGTGAAAAAACCCCTTGGATTAGTACAATGGCATTTATAATACAAATCCTATATTTAGCAATAGTTATTTTTAATTTTTTTAAAGACATTTTCTCATGTGTTATGAGACAAAAATAATGTACATAATATGGTTTTGTGATGTGTTCTCTAGAAAAGGGCACACAACATTTGCATATTTGTTTCATTCACACTGCAAATGCATTCTATCATGAACCTCATTTCTCTAATGCTATGATGTTGCTTTCATTCCCTCCATGCTCCAGCAAAACTCTGTTGAAAAAATACACTTGAAAGTGCTAACCACAGAGCAAAACTGCTCCAATAATTTGAAAGTATGTGGAAAGTTTTGAAAAACATTGACATAAAACAATTAAGTTTAAGAGAATCAAAACCCATAAAGTCACTTCATACAATATGTTCTTCATGTGAGTTGTTTTCTTTAGCTCACATTAAAGATATGGAATGTTTGACAATAGCCATGAATGACATTTGGACCGGATTAAAACTGTGTTGGTTTACAAAATCAGATTCAGACTGGAAAGACAAGATACAGGTTATGTAATTCAGAAATGACAAACAACTTCTAGTGTGATACAGTTGTTGCACTTAGTTCTATTCTCAGGTACTGGTAACTGCAAATTAGTAGAATATTTTTCCAACTACAAAGACATTTTACATAAAGAGACATTTAAAATAATAATACCCCAAACCTCAAAACACTCAAATCCCAACCTATTTAAAATATCCCTCAAACAGTTCAGCTTTTAGAATGCTTATTGTGGAAAACTGTAAGCACTGAAAATTAGGGTGAGAAAAAGTAATTTTCCTTGAAATTTCAAATATAATGTATCCATATTGCAAACACCTATTTACATTTCTTCGGAGATCTCAAAGATAAAAAAAAAGAAAGCAGAGAGAATAAATTGCATCTACCTTCGAACTGTGAGCCCTCTGGTGAAAGAACTATTCATTCTTCTGTTCTAATATAATATTTAACACAGTGGGGCTTTGGTTTTGGTTAGTTCCTGGCAATAATACAGTAAACAAGATTAAATTGAAATAACAAGAACAATTCAGAGGTTTTGGTTCACTTTGTTTTGGAAGAGACAGGAAAGTTCCTGTTCAGAAGATCAGTGATTACAGGGTAATTCCAGGAGAGCACTTAAGCGCCACTTAATCTGGGGGACTTTGGGGAAACCTTCATGTTACACAGACCTGGTATTCACTTTTTGCAGAGTGGTAAATTTTATCCAGTCCTCTCAGTAAGTTCTTCCACCTTGAATTGGTTTTGTCGTTCTCTTTTGCCCTTCCCCCAGCAGTCAGGCAGGTAGATATACAAGGAAAATTAAGTAATCCAGTCCATTTCCTTGATTTCATGTTGGTGTTGAAAATGTCTGCCCCATCTGCTTTTAAAAACCAAGATTTCTAATGTCTCTCTGGGAAATCCATTCCTACTCTTGTCTAGTCTTCCCACTAGGAAGTTACATTCCTAGTCTGGAGTTTAATTTCATCTCCCAGTTTAAATCCTTAATTTCTACCCTACTCACACTCAGTGCGGAGAACAATTTATTTCCCTTTTTGTATCACATTTACACATCAGATGCTTCCACTCTGTATATCTTCTTCAAACTAGATTACCCCTATGTTTCAAATATTCTTTGTAAGTAACCTCTCCCACACCTGATACTGTTCTTCCTTGCCTTCTACTTATGAACCTTGTGTGGTCAATGCCCCTTGCTGGAAACAAGAGCCCATGCTGGCTGAGGCCTTGCATATTCTGGGATAGGGCACCTATTTACGTCTCCCAAAGTGCTGCTTGCTTATTGGAAATGGACAATTTCTAACATCTAATTCACTAGTGAAAGTACAATTGCCCAAAACATTTCAGCACACTGTCCTCTGGTTTGTTGTGTTAAAAGTGTTTGCATTTTATTGACGTGAAAAGGTTGTACTTCTACACACAAAGGCTCCTCATCTTGTGGCAGAAAATGAGATGTGTTTGACTACTATGCTGGCTTTTGTTTGTGTCCATATTATCCTCCCTCTTTCTACAAATTTTGTAATTAATTTGTATCAGTAAATTTAAGCCAACTGCTCGCAATTCCTATTTTTCTCCTACACTTTTAAAAGTGGAAGTTATTTTTGCTATATTAGTCTTCTGGAATTTCACTTATTGTCACAAATTTTCCAGAAGGACTTCTTATGCCTCTGACATTAGTGAAATTATTTTTTCTACGTGCCTTGGAGTGGAAATGGGCATGCGCAGCTGACTTACAAGTGCATAAATATTTTTAGCAATCTCCAGCTTGTTTTTATCTTTCTATAGCTTGACTCATTCTTTTGTCATGAGCATTTACTGTATTGCCTATTTGACTGAACTTGACCTTTTAGTGAAGAGTCGAGCAAAAAAGACATTAGATTTACTTTCAGTTTCTTGATATCATGTGTTGATAGCTTCCTGGTCCCTTGGGAGGTGTCCAGCCCTTTTGCTGGTATTCTTTCTGTTCATATCTCTTGCCAGCAGTGATTGCTTTGAGCTTTGGCTCTTCTATTCTTTTCCTCATGCTCCAACTATTCTTTTAAGATCCTTCATAAATTACCTGATTTCTACATCTCTATTCTTCATTCTTAAATTTTAAGCGATTGAAAAACTCATTATGACCAATTTCACTTTCTATCTTTCATCTGCCACTGTAATTTACACTCATGCCCTTCATACAATTTTTAAAACAATAGCTAAAATTTCAGAACCCAGTTTTTTACCTCATCAGGTTTATTTTCCACAAAAGTATACTTACAAAGCTCTGAGTTTATTGGAGTCTGCTTTTCACACATTTTTTTGGTCTTAATATTCTGTTTTCACTCTCTTTCGTCTTTACTAATGACTGTTGTCATATTGTTGGCAGTCTATCAGAGGTGCCTTTTATCCTCCGATTTTAATCCAGTTGTCTCCTGTTTGTTAGAAGTGAATCTAGAAAGTCATCTTTCCCTGCTTCTTGTTTTCTTCACTGTATTCCAGAAATCTCTGAGAAATTTAGTTCTTGCTTTCTTTCTCAGCAGTCCTCTGAGTAAAGGCTTCTATCACTCTCAAATTTTTGTGTGATTCTGCTAATTAAAAAAAATAAACAAAGTGACTCAATAAGTTAATTTTCTTAGGGGGTTGAGAATGAGAACACCTAGTAAACAAAGACTAGGCACCACAATTTTCCATCTTATGACAGGCCTGTGTTTCCTTTACAGCCAAAAGTGCTTGTCAGAAATGGCATTTGACAGCTTCTATCACTCTCTCGCCTCTCCACACATTGATTTTCACCTTGTACAGTACTTTAGCTTCAATTAGGCACAAGGTGTTATGCCTGAGACCACTTAGATACCCATCAGAAAGGCTACAACCAGCCACGGCTGTAGAGAACAAGGACAGAAAAACTGATTTGGCAGTCAGACACGCTGAAAAAGTTTTTGTGGTAGCTGCAGGCTAAAAACATGAACTATAAGCAATGTAATTATGAAGTAGATGAAAACAAACTCCATGGTTACCCAGCTCCCTCATTATGATCAGATCACTTGGCACATCACTGCAGAGAATGTTGCTTTGGAAAAACATTACATTTTTCATGAGCAGTTCAATAAAAGAAACTATTTTATGGGTCCAGGAGATGGTTGAGGGCTTCAGAAGGAAATAATTTGCTTTTATTTTGCTTTAGAAATTAATTCCAATTTTTATAGCAATTTACAACAAATTCCTGCACATTAAATACAAAGCACTAAAGCAAAAGTTACAAACAGTATGTATTAGTATTTTTGGAATGAAAATTAAAAAGTGCTGCCACTTCTGCAGTCCAAGTCATTATGTTTTATGGCTTAGGTTAACATTGTGCTATAAAATAGAGTAAATAACTGTTAAAAGCAGTCATTTGCTCAGAATTATTATGAGTTTCATTTTGGGAATGATTCACCCTACCATTATTTTTTTTTTCCTGTATAAATGGCAAATTTTTGAATTTTACTGCTGAGCTCTTAACTCTGTCCTGTCATACTGAGTGGAGATACCATGTTAAGAAGTCAACTTTAAATAAGCCAACAGCTACTTAGTTTGATGCCACTACTTCATTTGTAGAAAATTGTATGTAGTAAGATATATTCTTATTTTTAAGCTATCACCTCCTATGGGAAAGCTATGTTTGCTCAGAAATCATTCTTAACAAAACAGGCTGACAGGGTCTTTTTTTCTAATCAATCAATGTTATGTAGCAGGAGTCTCAGCATGAGATAATAGCTCCAACTTTTTGCTAAAATCTCTTTTAAGTTCAGTATTTCACATCATCTCTTAGTAATCAAGTATTAAAAAACCAGCAGTTTATGAGCCTTATTAAGGTTCTGTAATGTTTTAAATAAATATAACCAGTCTGTTAAACAAAGAAATTAAATATTAGGACTATAGATGTCCTGTGCTAGTCCAGGGATCTGTGGATTTCTTCTTTTGGTCCAGTACCATATTGTAAGATAGTGAAAACTTGCTTGCACTATGTCTCTATTCTCCTTAAATATGTGCTGTTTTGATTTTCATTTACTATTATATTACCCTTATGTTAGGGTATTTCATTATCCCTCCAGGTCCTTTAACACTTCATTAAGAATTTTAAGCTATCCAGCATCATTGCACTGTATTTTTCTGGCTGCTGGTTCGAAGAGGTTAAACATATATTTTTCTATGTATTTCATCATTCCAGTGAGTCTGCATGACCCTTTCATAATTGCTGGAGGACAGATTTGGGGGTTGGCTCAGATTATGCTGCTAACTGCATATACAGTTTATTCACTTCTCATTCTGAAATGTTACTTCTATTACTCACACTTCTTGACTGCTGTTGCTCTTTGCAAATTTGTCTTCAGCCACCAGTCACAGACTTCTACCACTTTTCTCAAATCCAGACATCATTTCCTTAGACCTTAACATAAGTTCTAGAGCAGCAAATGCTGTATTTGCCTGTGAAATGTCATTGATGTTGTATATAAATCAATTTAAAGAAATGGTGGTTTTCACAGCAATTTTGAACAGATATCCCATTTTTTAAGCACTCCATTTGAACCTCCCTGGTTGCTCAAACTTAGAAAAGTGATGTCAACCATTTGTCCCCAGATTTTCCTTTCCCTTCCTGCTTTAGAACAATAGATAAATTTATTTTCTTTAATTCAAGTCTATGTTTAAATACGAGATCTATTTGGGTTTTTTTAACCTGCTAATTATATAGTTATTCCCTTTGTTTCTCTCCTCATGCAATAATTTCCAGACCTGTGAGCCTATTAAACTTGATTTGCATCCTCTAACATAGGATGGAATGGTTTTTCCTGTGAGATGCTTGTATCTTGGGACAAGCAGTCTAACGTCTTTATTCCTTGAAGCATGAGATGAAAATCTTCTTCATTTGTTATGATCTAGCTCTATAGGACTTGAGATGTTTCACAAACTAATATTCTTCCCTTGGCACTCTGGCAAACTGTGATCAATTCTATTCACCCAAACATTTTGCATAATTCTCTTTGTGCAAGCAAGTTTTCCACCATAGGTGCTTTGTTACAAATATTCCTGCTTGTGGTTTTTCTTTAGTGTTTATATTGTGGTTTCTGCTATGTTGGCTGCTGACTGTCCATTTTAACACTGAGAAATGCTCCCGTTGTTTTGAGGCAGAATGCAGATGACACCCTTGTGAAGGGACTGTCCTACCACATATGACTACAGAACCAAGTGAACCAATGTACAAGTGCATTTCAGCACTTAACATTTCTAAATACAGGCAATTGATTTTGTTACATGTTTCAAACTTCAAAATTTGTTTTTCAAATCAAGTTATTACCTACTTAGCCAGGTCATGCTTGTTTTGTCTCACATCTTCTTCCTTTATTAATTTTGCATTAAAAACTGCGGAGGGTTTCTCTAAATACAAAAATTTTTTATCTATAACATGAGATTACTGATGTTATACTTACATACATGCATAATGTAGATAAATATGTAAAAACCTCTCAGTGGTGGAGGAAGTTTTCCATTTCATAGGCAAGAGCTTGACCCAGTAATCTGCTATGCAAAAGTTGGCTGGGTGACTTTTAATCAGTGATACAGGCTTCCATGGAGATGGTTGAGTTTTAGACAAATCCTTCTTTTGTTGTTTCTTATTAGACAGTTTAAATACATTTGCACTCAACATGCTGTTCACTATGAATCCAAATCCATTAACTTCAGTTTGACTAATTAATTTATATGTTTAGTAGTTTCAGCCACTGTATTTGGCCTTGTAAATTCCAGTCCAGGAGCCAGGTGCCAACGTTCAAAAGCTGTAGAGCTGAACCATGCAACAGACTTTGCTTTTATGGTTTCAGACCTTTACCTTGATAACTTTCTGGCTTAGACACCTTTTGTTTTCTATTTTGGTCCATTGGTGTGTTGGCTCTGGCTGAGCTGGAGGTCATTTCCCCACAGCAGCCCTCACCAAGCTCTGCTCTGTGCTGGTGGCTGGGAAGGTGTTGGTAACTCATCAGTGCTTTGGGTCCTGCTGAGCAGGGCTGGCACAGCAACAGCCCGCTCCAACATTCCCCCTCCATCAGAAGGCTGATCCTGGGAGGGGACATAGCTGGGCTAGCTGACCCAAATTAACCAAATGGATATTCCACAACACATGGCATCAGCTCAGATAGAAAAGCTAAGGGAAGGAGGAGGAAGAACAAGGGGCATTCATATATTACAATTTTTGTCTTCCAGACACAAAAAATTCCTGTTGTATCATGTGAAAATCCCACATAAGGATGCTCTGAATTTATACATGTTGTTAGCAATGTGCTAAGAATGCATATATATTTTAATAAATATGTAAGTATGAATATACTAGGAAAAATGAGTTTTGCATCTTGTTGAAGATGTCCCTGCTCATTGCAAAGAGTTCAACTGAGTGATCTGAGACCGAGAGTTCAAATCTTAGAGATCCCTTCCAACCCAATATATTCTATGATTTTATTTGGTATAATAACAGTTTTCACATTCTTCAAAGGTGAATTCAGCCATGAGCAAAAGGTATATTCATATATTCATGATGCATTGTTTCAAAGTAACACTTTCGTTCTCAAAATAGGTATAATCAAAATGCAGGAACTACAGGAGAACTTACATGGGGCTTATTCTGAGTCAGTGAATACATTTTTAACAGTAAGATTTCCTTGGCAAGGCTCAGACTTCAATATTTCTATAGAAAATTGCAATATTTCTGAAAGAAGTACTTGGTTATGGCCTCAAAAAATAGCTATGTACAGGCACAACTATAGAGTCATGAATATAGAGATAGTACTAGATTTTAAGGTCAGAAGAACATATTTATCTAAATTTCATTGAAATAAAGATTCAAGCACTTAGTTTACCTCCAAAAAAACTCCATAACTTCTAGTTCTAGAGCTACTTTATATGCCAGATTATGAAGAACAGAGAACACTTGAGAAAGTAAGGAAGCATCTGAAAACCTTTAATCCTAGACCCAAAATAAAATTTAGGCACTAATTAGAGAAAAGCTAAATCAAAAGTTAGAATTCTAATTCTAAATTTCAGTTCAGCCATGCTGAAAAGCCTCTTCCATATTCACTGAACTCTAAAATCACCCAGATTTTAGAAGGCATTTAGATTTCAGTACTTCTTTCCCACATAACTGCTTCTCTAGTTCTGCCTGGAGCCTTCTTGATGGTGACAAGTAAGGAGAGTGCCCAGAAAGGAAGCAACATTGCAAAGAATTACATCATTCTTTTTCATGCTGTTAGCGTGATTATAGTGAGATTTGGGGTAAATCAGCTAATATTTTACATAAAGTCACAGCTTAATCTCTATTTTATGCGTTTTCTTAAAATTTCAGTGTAAGTTCTGATCCTGTTAAATTTCTTTTCTCATACTTGTAACAGCAGCTCTGCACACACTGTGGGTTTTTCATGGGTTTTTCTTAAAGCTTTTTTCTGTCTCTATTTACTTCCCTCCATTTATAAACCAGTAGTATGGAGTTATACTCCATGCTCTTTGAACTAGCCTCTAACACACAGTGATTTAAAGTCTTCTTTCAGCTCTTCAATGTTCAAAGTGAATAAGTGTTCTCTTTTGTACCCAGAAGACAAATGAATGCCAACAACCTGTAACTGCCTTTGATGCTTGACCTCTGTATTGAAAGTTTGTTATGTCACTCTGAAGAAATATAAACATAGAGAGATCATCTAAGCTGCTTCACAGCCCAAATGCATGCCTTAAACTGAAAACGTCTCTCTGACAAGAAACTGAATTTATGTGACTGCATGAATTGTGTTGCTGCTGCAGGTTTGCATTCAGGGCTTCACCGACAAAGATATGATGATAGCATATACAGCTAAGGAGGGAAGGGAACTTTGCTTTATTGTAGCCTGAATACTTACTCATTGGTACTTTTTATGGACAAATAAACAAAACAGTGTAATCAGTTCCTCACTGTTATGCAAAGTGGAAAATGTTTTATCTGTTCAGTTCAGAAGTATGTGATTTTGTGAAATCTGTGTTGCTTTTGTAAATGAAGAGATTTGTGAATGGATGGCACTTTAAGAGTCCCTTTTATATTCCTCTGCTGTCACAAGAGAAATGGGTAGCAGAAAATTGTCCATTATTCTCTATTTTTCCTGTTTATGTCATAAGGAAGAAAGTGTAGGACATGAAAGAAAAACTGTCTCTCTTCTCTCTGTCAGCCGTGGGAGAGACTGTCAGCTATGGAGTCTGGAAGGACTTTTTTCTTTAAACACCCATGTAAGAGTGAACTTGCTCTGACACCTTTGGTCTTAAAAAAATATTTGCACTATTGTTTTTGACCACATGATGCTTTTTTTTTTTTCTCTGAAGAATGTCCAGGTGAGCTGACCATGTTTTTAAGGTACATTTCAGTATCATATTCATTGCTACTGCAGGCAGAGCTACGTCAGTGCACCAGCACTGGTTAAGACTTGTTCATGTGCACTTCCCATGTCCAGCAAACAAACCACAAGATGAGATAATCCCTTAAGACAGAAATTTCTCATGGAACAAAACTAATACTTCATCTTTCATAAACAAAAAGCTTAACATTTAGAGATCTGGTCTTGTGAGACTCTGAAACTCTACAGAGTTCATATGGGGAGGGGGATGTAGAATGAATATGCCTCAGTAAATCCCTAAAGGATCTTTAAGGACCATATACAGATATAAAGCTTTGCTCTGCTCTGTGAAGGTGTTGAAATTTTTATAACCTCTGCCTCATGCTACCTAATCACAAGAAAATGATTGATAGTGCATAGGAAACCAATGTTTATTTTGAGCAGAAACAAACAGAAAGTGCATATACTAGGAAAGTTTCAGATTCTACAAGACTGTGATAAATATCCTCCTGAGCAAGGCCAGTTTCCTACACCCCACCCTGCCTCTAACACTGGCAGTGGGGGATGGTGTTTAGCCAGAACATGTGAATTTGGCCACCTGCCTTTTTCCTCTCCTGGGATTCACAGCCGTTGAATACATGATACATATGGATATGGGATAGAGTATATATCCCTGCATCTACTCTCTAGTATCTTAGTCTGATCTATTTTGAAACACTGATATTATCTGTCTGCACAGTCTCCTGTGACAACACATTTTAACAGTTCATTACCTAGTCAATAAAAAAATAGATTTTTTTCCATCTGTTTTATATGATCTTTTATGAGATTCTGAGCTCTGAAATTCCATATTTTAGGAATTTTCTATGTAGCAATTCTCATTGATCTTACACCATCATCATCATGATTATATAAACCTCATTTTTATGTTCCATTAGCCTTCTCTCCAAAAGGCTTATTTTATTTTTCCTCTCAAGGCAACTGCTTTATTCCTGTAGCCACTTCGGTTGCCTTTTCTTGTACCTTTTCTGCCTTCAACTTGTCTTTCAATGAATGTTTAATGTCAATCAGGGAGTTCTGGTACTAAGCATCTGAAATGATTGCTGAAGAACTAATGAATCGAAGTCTCATTCTGTTGATCCCTTAGCTCTGTAATATTTCTCTTCCCATCAGGAGTCACAGCATAACCTGCACATTTGCTGCCTTGCCAAATGTTAATACCATTTAGTGAGTGTATGCTTGTGTGGGTATCAGGAATAAGCAAAGCTTATTAAAAAATTCACTCTCACTAAAAGTCCAGCATGAAACTATTTCCTGGAAAATATTCTTTCAATACTTAGTCTTTTTATTTCTGTTATTTTGTTTGATTTCTGCAAATAGTTTAAGTAGAGAGATTTATTATAGAAATGTTCACTGGTATATAAAACTTACAAGAAAATATTGAAGAGTATTAATGTAAAAGGATTTTAAAATTCATATACATGAATATTTGGAAAGTGAAGCTGAAATTTTGCACAGCTGACCTAGAGCAAAAATAAATTAAGTAAAATATTGTGCAATCATGGCCATATAAGTCCATATTATTGCAGATTTCCAAATAATTATTTTACAATTAAAGACAATTAATTAAATAAATTATTAATTGATTAATTTCAAATAAATCTAGGAAAACTATCAGCTGTTCAAAAGACAATTTGCCAATAGAAAAAGGAAACATTTATCTTATGATTTATTTACTATATACAATTCTCCTAACTCTGTGTGAGTCACTAGTGCTCTGAGCATGCATTATTTATATGCTTTTTTGTTTTATTTGTTGTTTGGTTTTAGTAAAATCACTATATTTAGAAATGGGGAAATTTGAGGTTGTTCAGCCTAATATATAATTTGGAATTTCAGCCAGTGTGTCTGCCATCTTTCCAGAGTTCAGCTGACTAAATTTCAACTGTGACCATCACAGAAGCATGGCTTCAATTCTTTTTCCCTTCAGTGTCTGCCCATACTAGCCCCAGGCTACTTTACTCACTTGAATTTAGATCAATTGCACAGGAAAATTTCCTAATTATAAAGGAAACCTTGGAAATTAATAGAATAATAACTGCAATTTTCAGAGATGTTAAGCACACAAAGGTGCTATCATTGTTACCTACAGAAGAAGGAAAAATTAATCCAGTATTTCAGTAGACGGTTGCACCAAAAAAGTCCTGACAATTTTGCCTAACACAGGCTTTATTGATGCATTCCTACTTATGCACAAGATATAAATTAGATTATGAATGACAGACTCTGCGCCCACCTAAAACTTCTTTTTTGGTCAAATTTAACATATGAAAAAGATCATTACATCCGTCATGCTAAATGTTAATTAGAGGTGGGCACAACTTAATGAAATGAAGTGAAATGAAATAAAATTAAATGATCTGGAGCTTGTTTTTATTCCTAATTGGAGTCTACCGGGGCACTGAGGAACTGTAGAGAAGATACCCTCAATTCCAGGTGCATGATTCTGCTCGGTCATCTTTGTGATGGTTGTGAAGAATTTTTCTGGGAGATCTCCAGGGCTTTGGCTCCCATTCTCTTGACCTTCTGTTAAAGTACCCTCTGTAATTGTGCTCCTAATCATATCATGGTTCTTTTCTGACTCCCTTACTTAATGCAGCAGGTTTGGTGTCCTTGGAGGGCTAGCTTAGAAATCTGAATAGTAGATCCATTAGTGGAGAAATAGGGGAAAATATTAATGTGTGATCTAAAAGTCTTCTCCCGGTTGTAGATCTGGATTTATCATGTGCCCCTGCATATCGGTGTGTCCATTGCTCATGACCGCATTCAGGATGAGCTCTTGACCTGCTCCCACCTCCACAAAAACTGCAGCAGCTCCTGTCACTCATCCTGAGGAAGCTGCAAAAGAGCTACATTAAAACATCTGTACAGGGGTCTCCAAGCTTGTCTACGGAGACATCTTTAAACAGATTTTCCACCATCTCTGATGCCAGATGTGATCCTCCCCTTATCTCATCTCATCTCACGTCACATATTTATCTCACACTACCCAGCTCAGCCTGTGAACCTCTCACTCTGATAATGATTATCATCTTGTGCCAAAACAAAACCTCTCAAGCTTGCGATTGAGAAAACGTCTGTGAGTGAGGGAATCCCTCTCACTGTCAGCCTCCAGCTCATCAGATGCTAGAACTAATCCAGGCAACCTTTCTCCAGAACAAAGCAGAATGCTTTTCACTGGGAAATTTGCAACCAAGTCAGTTACTTGAGGGTGAATTTTCCTTCATTACAGCTATCCATACAGACAAAAACCTGCATTGCAAAACCATTGGCATTGGTTTATCACTGCACATATACAAAAACAGGACAGCTACAAACCATTGCCTTTGTGTTTATATATTGGGGAGTTTCAATATATTTAATGGTTACACACCAGCCCAAACCAGTTTCAAGATATTGGTCTAACAAATACAGCCTACAGTAATAAAAGGGCTCCTTTTCCAGTCAGTTAGAATTACTAAAATATGTTTCTTAATTCTTTAGAGTTAGAAATGCAGGTAAATGATTCAAAAGATACTTGGAAAGTGATTTCTTTATTATTATTACCTTACTGAGTGAGATGTCTGGATTTGTGAATTTTTCATGGTTTTCATCTGAATCCAGATTCCAAATGCTCTGTTGAGTTTTAAAATTCTGGAAAGAAGTCCATTACTGTTCCCAGTAGTTGTCACTTATGTGTCTCTGCACTGCATCTGTCAAGATGAAAGAGCAATCAAAAAAGTGTTTGGCCTCATATATGCAGTGTTCCTCCATGGTGCAAAAAAGAAATTCTCAGGTCAAAGTAGTAAACTAGATATTAGTTAGAATGACACTCCCAAATAATATCTTTTCTGGAGAAAATTCCCATGTTACATGGGAATGCACATGGGTCTCCAGAGAGAATGTTGTTTCAGTTTTGAAAAATGTGACAAAATGTATTGAATTGCAAAGGACTTAATGGAAAAGACTGGAATCCATCTTATAGTATTTGATTAACCCTCTGTGTTAATAGTATAATAATGTAATCTGATTTTAAAATTTTATGTTATCGGATTTATAAATTTTATATATGTACAAATTCAAATACAAAGAGAAATAATCTATGATCACTGAAAATTATCATAACCATTTAAAGTCAGGCTTGAGCTACTATATAGGAAAAATGCTACACATTGCATACTGTGTTAATTGTTAACTTCATAGGTTTTGCATATTCAGTCTTATCTGAACTCCAGTTATTTGTTGCAGATTGAATCAAGAATAAAACATTAGGAAATTTTATATTCCTTTTAGCGTCAAGGTTCAATGACAGGAGATATTACTGTTCTGTAATGAGACTTTTTATAATCATAAAGATTTCTTGGCACTTTAAGTAGGATCTTGGTTTCCAGATTTTATAACAGCACAGATTTAATGCCTGGTCTGACACTTTTGCATTCAAAGTGCCCAAATCTGTCTGATATTTTGATATGGAGCAGGACAAATGGGAGGTGAGAGAGGAAGCTGGAGCAAGGGTGGGTATGGGAGTAAGAATTCAGCCACTCCTGAAAGTGAAGCTAATTTTTTCCCTTGTTAAATTTTTTTTCTTTAGTGCTAAAAATGAATGTGATGACCTTCCCTGTGGTCATTTCTTCATCTGGAGTCCTTTTTCCTTGGAGGAAAGGCTTGAAATTTGTCAAGAGAATATATTTGTGTAGACATATTCTTTGCTGATCCCACTAAAATGTACTCAGATTTGGCCAGGCTTTTAAACTTCTTTTAAAATTAAAATTTTCTATTCCCTGCTATTAGCAAATATCTGTGAAAAGCACCTTATTCATATTCAAGGAGAAGGAAAAAGAGTCTCCATGCATATCTGTGGGCTCCCTTGGCAGTGTTCCATACACAGTCTAGGCCAGCTAATCAGCAATATGGGGATGAAATACAAGCCTCAAAATAATGCCATGGAATAACAAGGGAGGAGGAGGATACCACGACACATTTTGAAAAACTAAAATACAGTCGAAACTACACTGAAAAACGTTATTAAGGCTGTGAAGCCAAACACTGAGTTTAGGTGCTGCCACACTTGTAGCTGCTTGAGCAATCTTTATTCAGTTCTTATCCATACACATTACAACACAGAACAAACAGAGCAGTTAGACAACTAAAAAGTTAAGGTGACATCATATTTTAGCACCTGAACTCTGCTTTGGCATCTAGCATCAAGGCATCAATGGCCATTAAGTGCACAGAGAAACTGGATATTACAGGTTGTCATACGACAGCAGTGGCCTTGGGTTAACTTGCTGTTGGAGATACTCTGACATTAAGGAACCAATTAATAGAAACCTCTTGCTATACTTTTAAAGATTTTATAAATATTTACTGATTATTTAAATGTACAAAAGACCTAATTATGATAAACAATACTTCACCACCACTTGTAAAGCTTATCCAATGATAGAAGTGCAAGGCATGGGAAGGAAGATCTTGAAAGAGAAATATACAGTTGATAAAAAAATTACAGAAAATGCATAGGACCCTATTGCAAATTGAACTCTCCAAACATGCAGCAGCCATCTGAAAGATATAATTAAAGAATTTGAACTTTTTATGAAAGTAAATGGAGCTACAGAGAAAACTGAGGAAAATGGGATTTTTCTTCTTATTATTCTTATTAAGCCCATGACATTAGATTTGCTGAAAAATCTTCCATTAAAATGATCAAGAAGAAGCCAATTATCAGACAGAGCTACAGAAATTAAAAGAATGTTATACTGGCAGTGAGAATGTACATAAAGAATTAATCTCAGAAGCGGATACACTGGCCTCTCATTAATCACCCAATATGAACATCATGTACTTTGGAATGAAATTCAAACTGTTTGCATGCTGAACAGCCCAATTAGCATCTTGTTGCCTGAAGCTAAGAAGCAGGAATGGATTGGAACAGGGGTACATCCTAATTCTTGCAGTTTAGCTGCATTGTTATGAGCAAAATAAGGTATTTTTGTATATTTAGATAGTACAGCTCAGAGCCACCTCATGGAGACAGGTAACTATATAGTATTTGTAAAGAAAAAAGGGGTCAATACTTTTTAAAACCAGCCGGAGAATGAGCTCCTTCTGACTGTAGCATTGCTTTTTTGTGAGAAGCAATAATTCTGGAGCATATTAAATGTGTTTTGAGAGCACTGGCTGAGGCCAAGCCCTGGAGGAGGAAAGCAGACAAATGTGTGGCTTCTAGATACTAGACAAGAGCCTCAGCACAAGCTGGTTGCTGAGTTGCCCAGACTGTAAAGACTTGGCATGCATTAGTGCCTATGGAGCTCTGAAGTTAAAAATCATGAAAGAGAAGGTAACAAAAATTTAAGTACCACTAAGGTTAGCTGGCAGCTGACAGTACATTCCCAACATTTGTAGTTTTGGAGGCAGGACCCCAAACTGTTCGTATTAAAATCAGTGCAGGGTTAGTGTGGTAGGTTTAGGTGCATTCTTTCTTTTTATCTTTTCACATAATGATGCGACTGCTGTTTTTCCAATGAAGATCTTTATTTGTGACATAAAACAAGGATGAACCAATGTTGTCATTAATAAAGCTGTTGTCTCCTTCATTCCCATGTTAATGCAGGAAAAGAGAAGGTATGAGTGGATATATCGTCTAATTACAGCTGATGATGAGAGATAATTATTGTCTTGCAGTTGTTTCACCCTGCAGAACCAAATTCTTTACTGCCCTGTCAGGATGTTTAGCAAGCTTCTCATACCAGATTTTTCACAAGGGATCTCTAATTGTATGTACCTCATTTTTTGTGTGCCTGGGCTCACCCCATGCCATGGTACCGGGAGAAGCTGTAATGATGAGCAAAAACAATTGAAGCTGCATTTTAGAGAATACCTCTGGTATGTTTTTGAAAACCAGTTGGATAAGATATTTCAGGTCAGATACTTAAAATAATTGGAAACTTCTGACTTCAGTGTCTGTGTGGTTCAGCACTTTGTAAAGTGAAGATAGCTACACCTCTCCACTTCACGTTGTTATTTTGAAAAGAAATTCTTTTATTGCACTGACATGGAAAAAGAGCCATGGGACAAGTAAAGAATCTGTGTTCAGATTAGGATTTGAGCTAACGTGAGCTAAGCTGTGAGAGGCACACACTGAAGACAGCCCAGTACTGAACACTATTTCAGGACCCCAGTGTCAGTCATTCTGCATGCTAAATGAAGTGGTGAACTTCTGTGGAGTGTGGCATGTGATAAATTAACTGTGCATTATTTTAACATGTTGCAAGAGCCCTGAACTAAAATTTTATTGTCAGCTTTAATACTTACACCTCAAAAATTCAGTGATTTGCTTTTTTAAATGTCATGTTATTCAATGCTGTTTTTGAGAAGTTTTTATCTATATCTGATGGTGTGATGTGGAGGCTGCATAACTAAGTATTTAAGAGGTTTTTGGGTTTTGGGTTTTTGAGTTTTTTTCTTTTTGATGAATGGTGAATAAACCCATCCTTACAGAATGAATATCTTGCAATATATTTGATTATATTTTACATACATCACATTCTAATATCAAGAATTATCCCTTGAAAATTGGTGAGCTTTTGTTTGAGGATTTTAAAGACATTTTTATACAAAGTAAAAAAGTTTTTTTTGTCTTCCAACCCACTGACTTACTATGATCAGTTCACTTGCATAGGAGGAACAGAAAAAACCTTTCTCAAGGGTTTTGCAATGGATGAGTCTGATAGGTTTTCCTTTAAATGCCGATAGTCAGTAGTATTCACCCTGGATATTTTAGTGTGAAATGCAAAATGCAGGTGAGGAGAAAGGGAAACACTCTGCCATGTTTTGTTTCTGTTTTAATAAGAAACTACCAATATCCTGAGAGTGTTGAAAAGTTAGTAGTAAACACAGAGGTGATGAATTAGTAGGCATGTTATGGGTTACACAGTAAAGTTACCGATGCACTGCAATGTTTGTTCTGTGATCAGTACCAGTAACTCTCTCCCCACAATACAATCTCAGGAAGTTAGGTAGCTTTTTTTTTATAAACAGAGTTGCAACCCTTTTACTTGAAGGGGAGTTTTTCAATGAAATGTAAACGGAATATATTTTATCCCAGTCTTCATTAAAGGGATGCAACTGCCTGATAAAATGGCAGCAAAAGTGATTTTTCTGCATGCAAAATTCATCTAGATATTTGTGACAATTTGTGACAAAGAGATCAATGACAATTTAAAAATGCATGTGCAAACAAAATGTAGTTATTCCACTTGGACCATAAATATAAATGTCTGTCTATCTCAATGGATGCATTTCTTTCTTTCTAGGCATTTTCTAAGGAGGTTTTGGTGGAATGAGGGATGTGAATTGCAGCTATTTTTAACTGTTAAACAAAAGATATAAAAAGTGATAGGAAGGTATGTTTCTACCAGAAATGCATGCTACATGAAATGTGAATAAGCAACTGAGAGAGAAATTAAATTCTATCATAAAAATTTTTACTGTCTTATTTATATATGTTTTCAGCATTTTTCTTGTTTGAATTACATTTCTTTTCTTTTTGAAAGAAAATCTGGCTTATGTAAGGAATTAGCTGAAGAAAGCAAAATCTGAGTTTCTTACTTGTTATTGAAGAGCTAAATGGAGAGATATATAGGATAAAGCCATTCAAGAGGCTGTTTAAGATCTACAACTTCTAGAGTTAAAAATTATTCAGTGTGTCCAGGAAAAACTTTGAAGAGCTTCAGGTGAGGACAGAAATAGGTTTTGTACTTTTTTTTATTTTGAATGAATTTATGTTTACAATACAAAGCATCAAAGTCCAGAGGAGAAAAACTCCGCAAAGTGTTCAGAAGGTAGATCTGAAATAATGTCGAATCTGTGATATATACAGGAGGCATGAAATGTGTAGGTGCAGGCAGCAGTCAGAGAATATCAAGAACATTCCCTGCTCAGGTTAGAGCCATGTACAGTGGAAGGCCAGAACACAACAGTCACAAGCTGAAATAAGGCCCTGAACAACTCATCTTGGAGCTCATTCTGATTCAGCCAGAACACTGGATTAGGTGGCCTGTGGAGGTCCCTTACAACCAGCCTTTTCTTTGTTTTGTGAGTAAAAATTTGTCCTGATGGACCAAGACATGAAACCTGTGTTTTTTCTTGGGACATGAAGGTCTGCAAAACCTTATATAGCCTTAGAGTTTGATTTCATTGAACTTGTTTAAGTAATTGTCTGGCTTTTTACCTGTAAAATTAATAATTGTGGTTTAGCTAAATTTATATATATAAAGCAATAAATTATTTTTATCTTATATTTACTTGTATCTAAGATGTGAAAAGAGATGACACAGCTTTCATGTTCTATCTTCATATGAGATGACGATTCTGATTTATATTTTGACTTAAAAAATTTTGTTGGGCTCTGTTTTTTGCAATGACTACTCAATAAAAGTTCATGTCTAAGGCAAGTTTATAGCCCATAGTGTTTAAATATCTTGAACTATCTAATTGACAAAGCAAAATAGACACTTTTAAGGGGAAACAAAATAATATTTTTCTAGGGAATATTATGAGTTCTTCCTAAGAGAAAATTTAAGCAGAAATTGCAACATGTGAACTGTAAATCTGATGGTTGATTTCTGAAGTGAGGCCATGTAATGTGCTGATAAAGTAAACCTAATAAATCAGAGAGAAAATCTAAAGTTTCATACCTATTGTGTACACTTGGACTTAAGTGGGTTTTTTTTGCTAGTCATTAGGAACTGCAAAAATCCTAATAACTGCAGTAATCCTAATAAATAATATGGCATACACCACATAGTGCTGTAATCTGATGTAATGTAATTGAGATATGTGGATTTTCTTTCTTTGACTGTAAGTATTAATTGTCATATTCATCTGTTTGCTTTTTTGCTTGCTGAAGGGGCAACTCTGTTCTCAGCCTTCATAAGGGTCTGCAATTATAACATTCATAAAATCAGCTATTCATAAACATGTCACATAAAGTATTTCACAGAGTTTATGTGAAAGGAAATTGAAGTCTCTTGGAAATGGAACTGAATCTTGTCCAAACAACCTTCGATACACTAATCCAACTTTATTGTTTTTGTATATTACAGGCTTCTTTATCCATGCATACTATCATTAACCATACAGTATGTTTTGATAAATGTTCCCCTTCCTGGAAACTCATGCAGTTCTTTGACCACTGTCTCTGTTGGTGGTGCTTTTTCATTAAGACTAAACTGGAAAAAGAAATGTCATATTTAGGTGAAAGAAACTGATAAAATGAAAAAGTAATTACCTCCCAAGGTGTTTGTGTGGTAGAACTATCTGTCTGCCCTTTAAGACTCTTAAATAATTGGTTAATACTTGAGAAATAATAAACAATTATACCTAAGGCTAATAGCACCACTTAATTTTTATTAAAGATCTACAATGGCCAGGGTCACCGTGTAATTTGAATTAGTCAGGCAGTAATACCAAACAGTACTCAGGATACGACTTACAATATATTTTGGGGGAGCAGTTCCTTCATTTTAACAAATGATGAAGGCAACAATAAAGAAAAGAAGAATTTGTGGTATGAATTTCAGGCTACCTATACTTCTACCTATACATATTTTGGTCATAAAATCCACCTAAATGTTGCTTTGATCTACATCATAGTCCTTCAGAGCTTTTCTTTGCCTCATAGGCAGTCAGTTATGTGTATGTAGGGCCATTCAGATCTGTATGCCTCCGGTGCTGCTCCTGGCCAGAATCCACTGTGCATGCTCATGGGGGATGGCGCAGGGAGAAGCCTCAGAAAAGCAGACTAGTCCTACCCTCACTCTGTTCAGGAGCATGTACATGTGTGTCTACATCATGACTCAGTCACCAGTTCACCATTATCTTGAAGTTCAGCCTTGCATGTGGTTGTTGTTGTCATGCATAAGCACATGCTCAAGAAAAGAGGTAGGTCCAGATGTGGAAGGGAAAAGCTGACTTGTGTCCTCATCGTGCGTGTATAAGTTATCCCCTCTACAAATGGAATAGGTTAGACTGTGAATGCAACAGCAGGCAGTTCAAATTTGGCTCCAAGTATTAGGGTAATGATTTCAGTTCCACCAAAAAATTCAGTAAACCTGTGGATTAGTTCATGTGTAAATTTGATTTTAATGTATGTGTTACTGAACTTTCTTTTCTTCTTATTCCCATGAGCTTTCAGACCTGTCTGATTCTGTCTGTGATGCAGGTATTTAGTCACAGAGTACACTGGCTGTGTGCTTTTATGTGCTTCTGCAACTGCAGCTGATCGTGCCAATGGCATCCTGTGCCCCATGGACATAAAGACCCAAAGCAGGTTAACTCTGGGGGCTGTCAGATCACAGCTCTGCACAGTCTGTGCTATGCTCTCCTCTCCTTGGCTTTTTGTCCCTCTTGGGGCTACAAACACCATGTTTAATGACATGTGTGAAGGATGAAACTGAGGTCTCAGTACCAGCAGCAACTCTGATTGTGTTTATGTAGAGGAGCATATGACATAGGAGCATGGTTAAAGAGGAGCACAGTTTAAACACTGACAGACTTGTAAGTAAATTTTTCTGCTACACTGAGATAAAATTTCTAAAAGAAGGGGTTGGGAACTTCTGTGATTAGTTTGGGATTTTGCTATAGCAAATCCAATGCAAAGTGAAAAATCTAACAGAACTCTCTTCTTGAAAAATGTTTTGACATTATAGCTGACCAAATGCATTTATGAACTCCAGTCAGGGAGCTTCTGAAAACCTTTTGCTAGTGTCTCATTCTGCAGGGGGAGAAGGATATTGGTGGTGCTCCTGTTCCAATTTTTCTGGCTGATATGAGCTTTTGCTGTAGGAAGTCGTAGCAATAGGGTCAAGAAAAGATATTTTCATCAGTATTTTTCTGAGAAAACTTGGTTCAGGATCCAAACCAGGAAAACACTATCTCCATAAATTTTTAATTTTTTAAGAACTCTTCAATGGAAAAGCGAGGAGTTTCCATGTGTTTCTACCTGGGGGTGAAGGAAAAGTTCAGTAGAAATCCAATTATCAATGGAAAAGCAGGATGACAGAAAATTTTCAAAGATTTAGAGATTATTATTATTATTTGTCCTCTCTTTCTTAGCCAGATATGGGGTATTGCATTCCAAAAGGATGTTGTCTGGCATGCCTTGGTTACTTTCAGTTGCCTAATTTTGAGTCTGCAAGAACTGGTTCAGTATCCGTTTATTTCACATTTGATACTAGTTGACCTTCTTCAAATGCTCTCACTCAGCACTGGAAATTATGGAAGAGAAAAACAAACTTTAGCATTTGTAACAATTGCCACAAAGTGGTGAAGCTTTGTGACAGAAGGAACACAAGAGTGAGGAAATGAAGTGCTGTTTGGGACGAAGGGCATATAGCTGACTCTGGTTTTCATTTTTCATTTTGTTCTTTCTCACCTGTTTGAAGGTTTTGTCTCTATGTGTCACTTCTATGCTGTTAGAAGTTATGTCTTTTGTTAAATAATTCAGAGCTTTCCAGTCTGCCAATCAGGGAAGGATTAAAGCTATGGTGTTTCTTTCTTTTCTTTCTTTCCTTCTCTTTCCTTCTCTTTCCTTCTCTTTCTTTCTCTTTTCTTTCTATTTCTTTCATTTTCTTTTTCTTTCTTTCTTTCTTTCTTTCTTTCTTTCTTTCTTTCTTTCTTTCTTTCTTTCTCTCTCTCTCTCTCTCTCTCTCTTTCTCTTTGTGTTTATTTTACAAAACAGAAAAGAAGAAGGCAAAATGAAAAAAAATTAATATCCATCCAGATGTACTATAGCTGTGTTAGATTGTTCCTGAAAGAAATAAGAAGCAGAAGCCACACCAGGAATCATATTTTACACTGTGGTCTTTTGTCAAAGCAAACATTCTCTTAAATCAACTCACTATTTATTATTTAAATTTTAAATTCTATCTTGCTTTTATACCTTTAATTAATGATGTTTTAAGTGAAATCTTACAAGATCCAGATTATGAAACTTATTTCAAGGTAGAATTTGCATACAAAATTATGAACCAATTTTAAAATAACAGATATTCCATTGTTTTAGGCTTGTCTTCATTAATAGGGAAATAAAAAATGTCTCTGCTTGAGGCAGATCACACTAGGTTTGATTTGAGATTTTCCTGAAATTTTTCTTCTTGCATCATGTGTTTTAGCAAGGAAAGCAACAAGAAAATAATGAACTTCTCCATTGCTATGGAGGATAATCTCAGTGAAGCTGATGTCCCAAACTGTGAAACATAAAATAAAGGTTCTAAGTATAAATTTCTGAACTCTAGCCATAACATTAAAAATTCAATTTTGTTTCCCTTCTCCCAGGCAGTATTCTTGAGAAAAGAATGGCAACAAACCATGCATGATATCAGCTGACAAAAGGGTTCTAGGCTTGTCTTTGTCTAGTGGTTGCAGAAATTTATAAATATTCCCAGAATTAGACAAAGGATTTTACTAATTTACTCAGTTGTTTTGTGGATAATCCACTACATTTGGCCACAAGCCCAACTTCATGACACGGGATGGGTTGTCAAAACCACTTGAAATTGGCTTTGTTCACTCTCATCACAGCTGTCAGAGAGTTGTGATGGGCAGAATCTCCTAGAAGGCCCTTTAAAATCTTTCATGTAATGAAAAAAATATACATAGTATACTATGCTATTCAATCCTATTGTTTAGTATCAATGTAACACCATAAAACAGGGAATTTTTGACCTAGATGCAGAATTTCTGGACATCTGACTGTTCTTCTTCTCTTCTCACCGTCTGCCATCAATGTCATCACCTAGTTGCCCATATGTTTGTAAGAAATAAGGATTTGGATAAAACCCAGGAGCCTCCAGATTAACTAAAGCATGAATAAGGAAACACATTACACAACCGACAGACAACAAGTTGAGAAAGTACTTATTGACTGACTGTCAAGGAATGCATACTTTGATGGTCCTACTGCATTTGTACCTTAACCTGTATGGTAAAAGGGCAACATTCATTATTGCACACTTTCCTCTTTTCCTTTCCTGCCTGCCTGAACATTAAACACTTGTTTTAGTGAGATAAAAAGCTCATTTGTTTGTCCTAAAAAACGATGTCATTTTGGTAGTATCTCACAGGTGAGCTGTATGGAGTTGCTTCTATGAATGTGCTTAAACCTTCTGTAGTAAGAATGAGAAAAAAATGAATCATATGGTACAGAGCAGTGCTTTACATGTAACCAAATTTTGATTTTGATACAAATGCTCAACTAACTGGGTTTTTTAGCTTGTCAGAAAACATACCTCTATCCTTAAGCTCCTGTTCTCTGCAGCACTGCTGCCTGCCCAGAGGCTCTCAGCTGAGGCAAGCTGAGCACAGTGCTGTTAACGGGGTGGCTGGGCCTGGCCTATTATGAAAAGTGTTTGCCTCTTTCTTTGTCTCTTTCCTTTGTCTGCAAAACCATTTTAGTCTTCTAACATCCACCAGTTTCAAAATTTATTTGCTGAACTTCATTCTTCCTGATGTATGCCTTAGATCTGCTTGTCAATGTAGCAAAGTTTTATTCTTGTATTCAAGTTTTTCTATAAATACTGTGAGGACTGGAAATAAATAAATAAATTTTTGTAATTTAAATGTAGAACTTTAAATTGATGGGCTTCTCTAGAAGTTGGACGCAGAAGGTCTTTGTATCATTTACCCTCTTATTTTGCATATTTGTAATAATAATTAGTGTACTTAAGTTCTACTGATTGTATATACTAAGTCCTGATAGTGTTGTATGTGTACACATAGTGTTTGAATTCTGATACTTTCTATACAAGTGGAATACTCAGAAAAAGTGAATATTTTGCTAATTCTGACCTCATTTATGTTCTTATAAATATATGTAATCATAAACTACTCATGAAAAAGAACACACTGCAAAAAACATAGCTAGTTAAAGCTAGTCTCTCAATCTTTTATGCGGTTTTAATAATTTCTGCTTTTACTGTTAGCACTTGTATAACTCTTCATTCTTCTCTGAACAGAAACCTATTATGAATGTATCTGATGCAGCAGTAACACAAATCTTTCATTATGTTTTATAGTATCACAGGTAAAACAGCTACAGAATTTAACATAGTGATATTTGTTTTGTAAAGGTGGAAGAATGCATCTGAAAATAATCTGATCCTGTGGCTTATTTTTTCCGCATAAAGATTCAGCTTTATGAGAAGCAAAGTCCTCTGTCTTTTACTCCCTGTGACATCCTGTAAGGTGATGATTACAGCTAGTTCCTGAGGGGATCACTCAAGCCTATCTGAATGAAGGAAGAGCTAGATCCCAAATCTAGACATTCTCTGTCTGGAAAATGGACTCTGTGTCTTGTATCTGGAGTCTTTGCTGCACAAAGTCTATCAAGATAATCTTTCAAGGATTTACCATGACCTTCATGAAGAAAGCACAAATTCTCTGTCTGCCTCTGGATGACAAAGCAGTCCCCTGAATCCTGTTTCTCGTGTCTGACTGGGACACATGCAGCCCTGTGAGCCAGGCTCTGCTGTATAACTAAATAAATATATTAGCCCATAGGAAGGAGCTGACTACTTGCCTCAGGTGCTTCAAGGTTTTGCTGTTACTTGGACATAAGCGTTCTGGATCACTCAGTGACTTGCTTCCCAAAGTCCAGCCTGATTAACTAGATCAATTCCTATGGAGGTTTGCAAAAATTTATCCTCAGTAGTGCATATTGAACAGCTCATTACTTTGTTTTGCATTGCTAAAAAGGTTCCTCAGCACGTATTTCTAAAAACAGGGTTTAACACTCTGCTTTGCTGCAGGGTTGCCCACTCTGAAGTGAAAGGTCAAAGATGCCACTAATGAGGAAAATAAAGTTTAATCTCACTAAGGCAGTCCTGCTGGCCTTCATCATTAAAATAATATTTATGACATATTTTGGAGGCAAGTATCCTATAAAATCCAAGCCTTATATTAAAAAAAAAAATTCATTGTCTGTTAATACACAAGATAGTAAAAACTTGTGAACAAGGTGAGACATACTGCTTGGAAATGAAGGTTTCTATGTGCAAACAAGTGAACAACTACTCTTGACCAGATTCTTCAAAGTTGCTTCAAACGAAGATGTTGCCTTTTTAGTGCCTCCCCTGTCTCAACAGTGCTTATATTATAGTTGCATATATTAGATTTGCTTCAAGGTGATTTGAATGTACATGCTCCATGTTTAAAAACTCCTTTTTTTCCATTCATGAAAGATCATTTATTCATATTTGATTTTATCCTCCTTGTCTTTGTCTTTATTTGGACTTCACATGCCTGGCAGACACAAATGTATAGAAAATAATCCATATTGCATTATACTGGATTCATGTATATTACAAAAGAAAGTCCCCATAGCATTAGGATTTTGTGTGTATAAATTCCTCTTAGAAGTGTACCCTCAGTGAAAGCAGCATATTAAGAAGCTAAGACAGAAGATGAATTTCAGCATTAAAATGGTTCTGATTCCTCCAAGAGAGTTTGTCTTCTAATGATCCTGATTTAAGAAAGAGGAAGCCAATGAAAAAGGCAAAGGTAAGTATTTCATGTTGCTTTTTGATAAGTTATAGTCAAGGCAAGACATATTGGTACAATCTGTTAGTTACAACCAAACAACACAGAAAATTTAAAAAACAGAGATGAAATTAACCTCAAAATAATAGTTTAATAGTTCTTTCTATACCTCTTCCATTTTTAATTTGTGCAAAATCAAGTAGCAGAAGGGAAAATGACTGTTAATTCATAACACCACTTTTAATTATTTTTTGTCAGAAATTAGAGGTTGTTTTTAATTACCTAAAGAAGGAGTTCTGCAAGTTTACAGTTCCTGTTTTTAATTACCTAAAGAAGCAGTTCTGCAAGTTTAAACTTCCTTAGGCTTTCTCAATCTTTTGTACAGGCATTGTGACCATGACTTTTAGTACTGCTTTTTAAAAAACAACCAGTGTCCTGAACGATAATTGAGTTCTGCTTAATTATGATCAATTTATAGAGAGTTTTCTGTGTTTTCTTTCTCAAAAAAATAAGGACACAACACAGTTCATTCTCTCTAATCTTAGAATAAGAATTTCAAATGTTTCAATTACATTTAGAGGTTTTTTTGTTTTCTTTACATCTTTGGGAATCATGTAGGGGAAGGTGGCATTACAAAGAAAAGCATGGAACAAATTAATCTGTTGTCTTGTATATAATATAAGTCTAACTGTGTGATGTTCACTTCAGTGCAATCCTGTCTCTTGGAATAATCTGCCCATCCAGAGCAGTTGAAGAAGTTAGTGTCTCTAAGTAGCTGAGATCAGAAAAGAAAGAACTTAAAAAAATTGTCTCTGTTGGGGTCACTGAAGGTGGATGTGCCACCTCTGACACACTGCAAACTAAGTCAGTTGAAGTCCTTCACAGGGCCTAATGCTGATGAAACTGAATATCTTCCGAATCAAAACGGAGTGCCTGTATTCTGGGTCACTGTGATTTTACTTTTTATTCCAATATTATCTTTTAAAAGTACCATGTGACTATGGATTTTTATTATAATAATATAGCTCATAGGATAATGCTCTAGCGTTCAAAATAATCCAAAATAATTTGAAAGTAATGAGATAATAATTGCCCTCTTTACACATGGCACTTATGTAATTATTACAGGATAAACTGATCTCATTTAAATTACCTATTTGATTATGTAATATGTGCTTTGTGAGATAGTATTACCCAGTCCATTTATGTGTCCATTTTGATTGACATCACTTTCACACTAAATACTTTCCTTCTGTATTTAGCTAAAATAGACTAAATTCACCATGCGCTGAATGGAAACTTAAGAATAAGTGTTTAGATAATTGGGCATCAGGGATTCTTGGAAGTCTTTATTATGTGAGAGTGCCCAAATAACATCTGTTCCTACATTCCTGTTATTCACAGTTGCTTTGTAGTTATTGGGTCTTCAGGGACATCAGAAGGAAGAAACAAAGATATGCAGAATAAAATCCACTTTATGTAAAGCCTTTTACACCCATCTAGTTAGTGAATGTGGCCTGGTTTAGGATAAGACTGAATATCACTAAAGAAAGGCGTGGCTGGTTTTTGATATTTAAAACCAGCCATGTGTAAGAAATACAGAAAGAAGCTGTTTAGGAGAGTACCCATGCCTGGACACTTGGTGAAACCAAAACAGAGCCAGCTTCTTCAATACTTGTTTCAACATCAGTAAGTTCCCCCCAATACCAATAATTTCCAGTATATTCTCTAGGGAAGGTCATACCACAGGTTCAAAGGAAATGTAATTACAGCTAAAAACATAATAATGAATTGTTTGAGAACAAAGGAGGAAACAGGTATGGCATGAAGGGCCATGCTCCTCAGAGATTAGAAACAGCCAGTCAATTGTAAATCCAGTAAATTCCAGTTGACTGGAATTATACCTGTTGTCTGTCCCAAGTCCAAATTATTTGTATCTCAGTTCCTTCCACAGACCGGTTTAATGGTGAATTATGGTAGCATAAGCAAGAGACTTGGCTTTTCATTTGAGTGAAAATTAATTTTCATCATTTCTCAATATTATGCATGCAATCTTCCCTTCTATTTCTGTTTCAAGGCTCTACTTTTGAACAGAAAATGTTAATGGCTTTGATTTAACACTGATTTTGCACCCATTGCTGATAAAGCACACCTTAATCTTATGAAATCTTAAAAGCCAGCAACAGGTATTTTTTTAAGTGTGCTCTTCTCAGAAAGTCCATCAGCTTATGTCTCTGTTCTCCATTCTGTTAAAGAGATTTGATCACAACTTGGTTTTTACTACATGTGATGATACCTTGAATTCAAAGCTAGATTTCTTTCTGTGATGTCTTAGCCAAGATAAAACTGATGAGAAAGGAGGCACAAAATTGAGTTTTCTCTGAGGAAAAGAAAGTATATGATGTTGTGCTGCTATTAGCATTTCTTATAGTATAACTTTAAAATGACAAGGAGGGATGAATTTGACATAAGAACATGTACTGTGGCAATATATGGACAGGAAATTGACAATCAGGGAATCAGTGGTTAAAGAAATTATTTTTCCATATGTTCCATTTCACTGTAGTGATTTTCAGCATGCTCTACTTCTATTAACTAATGGTTATATGGAAGCTTTTATCTTTCACTAGTGTTATCTCAGATGATTATAAAATGAAGCTGTACTTAAAACAGAAAAAAGGGAGAATTGTTTAATTATTATTCATTCATAAAGAATAGTGAAGGAATATATATGAAGTCCAAATTCACAGGCTTAGGAATTCAGAGGATCTTTTTCTTCTCTTTTTTTTTTTTTTTTAATAGCACACCTCTTTTTTAATTAATGAAAGATAAAAAACCTAATTTTCATTCTAAAGTTAAAGAGTTGTATCAGACCTCTTCATGTCTAAACTATAGTTTTGGATAGTCAGAGTACCAAAGCAGGGTTCTTTGAATTTTCTAGATATATATTGCCATTTATGTTCTGGTCTCTTGAGTGCCACTGGAGAGTTTTGCTGCATTCCCGCGCCTTAATTTTTCTGTTTGTAGAATGGTGATGACAGCACTGGCCTCCTTAATTGTTTTACACTCCAAAATCCTCTAATTCACTAGGGTGAGCAGAGGCTGGCAAAACTTGCTCACAGTTGTGAAAGTAGGGGGCTGTGATTTAAGAGTGACCTTGAAGAGTGTACAGGGGCTGATGTGGGTCAGCGAGAGCAGCTGTACTCAGGATTATGCAGATGCCTGAAACAGATGTCTGTATGGAAGTAAATCACCAGCAGGAAAGCTAGGTAGCAATAAGGAAGCTAAGGAAGTAGAAATGAACTGAGTCTGGAGCTGCTCCCAGCTCTGTCAGCCTGTGTGCCACCAGCTTGCTGGGCAACAGAGAGGCTGTGGGTCACGCTGGAGCGGGTGGAGGGGAGGTCAGTCCCCAGATCTGTGGTTCCCTGGTGGGGAGCACAGCCTTTTGACATAGCTTTGTCCCTAGCAGGGGCTTCTCAAACTCTTTTCCTAACCTAATTTTCAGCACAGTATTAGATACAAAGATATTTAGAATCTAGTGGCCCTTGTCCCTCCTGTAGGGCTGTGTTATAACCTGTTAAATAGTTATCTAAATATACTCGTTATCATCTTCAGCAGTGGAAGTCATATGCCAGTCTTCCATTGAAGGCTCTATATCCCAAAAAATAAAATCTGCTTTTCAGTTAATAATTTATAATCCTATTTAGTCAGTATGCTACTGAAAACAAATCGATGATATTCATATTTGCTTTTATCAAACTAGGAATGATATAACATAGGATTTATTGGTATTTCTTCCCTAACTACTGCTCTGATTTTGTTTCTTGCTTGCTTCCTCCAGAGGATGTTGCCCTTTTGCAAGGGCTACAAATTTCGGTGAAATTGTTCCTCTCTGTTTTCCGCTACTGTTCTGTTAATTTTAATAAGTTGCTAATAAAATCTGTGCAGAAGAACTGTTCAGAATAATAATTTCTTCTGAACATCCCTGACTGCAAGAAAGGAAAGCAGGGAAGAAAGGAAGCAGATTGCAAGTATTGTTTCTCCTGCAGTCTGTCACCATCTTCACTATCCAAAATGTGTCATGAACTTCATGAGATATGAAGAGATCACTTGTGCTTTGTGCATGATTAAAAAAGGCAAGGAACTTCCTGTATTGAAATAATTATAGCTTTCTGAAGAAATACATTTCTGGAGCCCAAAATTCAGATATGCTCTTGTATGGAATTTTGTGATCATTTAGTAACAAATGAGGGTATGATAAGCCTAAACCTTATATTCTTTTTTTTGCAATAGCAATTTATTCTGCTAGGAAGTTGCGAAAAACCCTGTGAAATAAACAATGTGATATGTTACATTATTAAAATTATTATTTACAACTTCTGAAAACAGCCTGTTTTTAAATTCATACCTCCTACTGAGTTATTTTCTATACATTCAATGCAACATTTTCCAAAAATGTTTTTGTTCTTTGAAAGTAGTTTTTAAGACATTATTTCAAATTATTTGCCAATTAAACTATAATTATAGAAAGCTATCAGACTGCTTTCCATAGTCCACTGATTTACTTAAAAATTCATTTGCTTTATATTTGGTTTCTGCTTGTAATTTGTACACAATCAGTGTGTACAAATTCGCAGCATTCCCTTTATCTACATCTCTCCAGCCCTTCATATGTGTCTCTGTCTGTGTTATTGTTAAAGGGAAAAATATTCTCTGTTGTCTTTTTCTTTAAAAAAAAAAAAAAAGTAATTTGAATCCTTCCACATTAGATAGAAAATATTCCAGTCCTTGATAGAGGTGCTCATACAGATAAAATCCAAACCAAGATCCACGGGAACATTATTGGATTTATTGCTTTCTATCTATCTGATCGCCTTCCTTCCTTTTGATAGAAAGGTATTTGATTGAGAGCTATAATTGTAAATATTTTTGGTATTCTGATTATTTGAGGGTTTTTCAAAGTATTGAGCACTTTGAAGCATTAAAAAAATAAACTTCTAAAGATCTAATATTTAAATATTAGATATTTATGCTATAGAATTGTATTATTTTCCAGTAAAATAGCATTTGAGTAACCCTGTGTTTACTGATCTAATGGTTTTACTGTGGTAGCCTTATGATTTTAGCTCATATACTCTAGAAATGTAAAAATGGTAAGCAATGAAGTCAGGTATTTATACCAGTCATTTTTGCCCTTAAGACAAAATGATGTGCACATATATTTTAGCTTAGGAGATGTGTGGTATCTCTTAGTAATTTTGGAATATTACAATTGCCATGTTAGCTCTAATTCTGCAGCTAAATTACAAGCTAAAGGGACTAGAGCATAATTTCTGTATCTGTTTTAGGTTGTGCATAATGTATCTAGTTCCTGATGTATGTAGCCCTGTTATGAATTATTTTTGGACACAAATTCTTTCAGATTTGGCAGGTCAGATTATGCATTCAGTACAATTTTTGCTTGGTAGCCTATTATTAAAGTAGCCTGTAATGAAGTAAAGATAGTGGTGGGTACCTTCTAAATGTAAATTATTTAACCTGATGATTTACAATAATTTTCTTTAACTTGTTCACCTTTGATTTCAATTTCAATTCTTGATGAAATGAGAGTCTCTTCCATCTTCATGCTCTTAGTTATAGAAACAGTTCAAATTTCCACTGTAGATAAAAAAAATACTGAAATTAATTGACTGCACTTGGTCAGATCTCTTCCAATGTTAAAAGTGCATCGAAGTACTTAATGTCTCAGAAGAATGCAAGAATTATTTCTAAGAAATACTATCATGCCTTTGGTGTAAAGACAGATGGACTCCAAACCAGTTTACCTCACATCCATTCCTTACCCTAACTCAAATGAAAGATTCTCATGCTGTGCTTTTCAGAGTGGGCAGAGATGAGGTGAAATGGAGCACCATATCAAACCGCAAATATGTCCTTGAAACTTTCTGCCATATAAAGGTGGCCCTGAGGGCATGGAAGCCACTTTAATTTGCATGGTGTTGCAGTGGTTGCAAAATGATTCTTTCCCTTGTTAAAATGATCAAATTAAATAACCCTCCTTCATTTCTTTCCTGCTATTTTTTTCCATTTGATACTACTGAGGCTGATAGAGGTGAGGATTTAGGCTTTAAAAGGTAAAACAACTCAACCATTTCATCTTAACACTTTCAGATGTAAAAGTCAGAGTAAAGATGTGTGCATGTTTCTCCTTGGGAAAAAAAAAAAGATCACAGAAGGTATGCTATTTAGCAGCAAAATATAATTTAAAGTTTTTCATAGTATCATAGAATAGGCTGTAAAGGACCTTAAAGACCATCAAATTCCAACCCTCTGCCATGGGGATGGACACATTCCATTAGACTGGGTTGCTCAAAGTCCCATCCAATCTGGCCTTCAAGACCTCCAGGGATGGAACATCCATAATTCTCTGGGCAACTTGTTCCAGCATCTCATTCCCCATTTTGAGTATATGGAGACTAAGTGCATAACAAATCTCTATAGGTCTGATTCAAGAGATTATTACTCAGCATCAAAATCATGCTGTATGTTTCTACTTCACTCTGCTGATACTCAGAAACTGACTTAAAATATTTTCTTGTCTTTCATTAAATTGAAATTGAAAGATGCAGAAAAACTCAGTCCACACTCAGTCTTAAAGTTAGCACAAATCCCTTGTATTTGATGTGGCAGAACTTTGACCGTAGGCACAATTAATCTTTCTGAGCCCTTATTGTCTAAAGAGCCTGATCTGATCTGAGAAGCCAATAAGAAACTTTGATTTTCCTTATGATCTTGTACTCCGAAGAAAAGACTTTGTTCACATGCTTTAATTTTACACCATGTAGGAATGTTTTATTTAGCAAGTATTTTTTTGTGTGCTGTTTTTCCAAAGCATTTTGAAAAGTAGGACAGTTTTTGGCTTTGACAACATTGTCTCCTCAATAGAATAAGGTTGATATTTGGGAAAGACTTCTCACAAAGGCCTTTTTCTGATTTTATTCCTTTGTGACTCCAGGACAATATTTGTAATCAGGACTTACTCTGAGATTTCAGACTCTGTTTAGCCTTGGGTGGATGGGAATAGTTTAAAATACTGAAATATTCAAATAGATACAGTGGAAGTACGGATATATTTCACCGGCCAAGGTATGCATGCTATCTGAAATCTTCAAGCCTTACATTCTGAAAACTGTCATTAAACACTGGAATATTCTCTGACAGGTTGCATTGCTTTCATGTTACATATTTATATTGTGCAGCTAAACCTCCTCTTTGCTCTCAGAACTGATGGAAGGAATGAAAAATACACAGAAACAGAAATATTCCCTGCCTGAATGGAGGGTCAAACAAAACTAGCCTTTTTTAAGCAAAAAAGGTGGGATGCTGACAATGTTATCAATTAAATTTCTCCTCCTTTCTTTTCTTACTTCTTCATAGAGATGGGGATAAGACACCAGCATGACAACAAGAGAACCTCACTGCTGTATGCAGCTGTGATCAAGATGCTAATTTGTTAAAGTAGCCAGGTATTTCTCAAGCCACTTAAATCCAAGATCCAAACTGCAAAAACATATTCTATTGTAAGCTTGTTTCTGTAAGGTAAAAGAAACAGAAGAAAAATTATTAAGTGAACTGTAACTCATGCAAAGAGGGGCAGTGTTTAATGCTCAGAGTAAGTATAGTGAGAGACTGAGATAAACCAAATTTTACCAGGAGATAATCCTTCAGAAGTAATAGGAAATATTTTCTTTCTATTCATGGTCTCCTTGGTGAGATTTCTAATAACAAAGCATAAGTATATATGTGTGCTTTATATTATGAGCTGAATACAGATTACCAACTTCTTAACATAATTCAGGCACAAGACAACTGTAAATAGTTATAATACTGTTTATTTTTATTAATATAAATTACTGATCCAGTTAATATTTTATTGTTGTTGCTGATTTTTTAAAAAGTTAACATTTTTTCAAACCTTGGAAGATTGGTAGGCTTGGAACTCAGAGAATATTTTTTTTATCTCTGACCACCTTACTGTGTTGTGAAAATCTTTTCCCTATAAAAATATTTCAAACATTCAGTTTGTTTTTGAGACAAAACAAGGAAAAAATGAACCCCAGGACAAATATCTATATGAATTGTACTGAATAGTGTTACATTACTCCCATTCTTTCTCTCTGTAAATTTTTGGTTTCTCCTCTTAATCACCTTAGTCCTAAAGTGAAATTTGTGTCCAAGATTTTCTGGAAGAGATGTCAATGGTTATCCTCTGAGTGTCGATATAACAAATTAAAAGCATCCCGATTCTCGAAAGTCTATAGTGTGCAGGTACTCTCACTGATATAAGCAGGACTTGGTGGGCTCTCAGCAGCTTTAAAAATCCTTCCATTAAAGTAGGAGCTTATTTTTGTCACATGAAGATATTATAATTAAAACTGTGTTTCTCTTTGAATCCTATTTCTGAAACGGTGCCATTTGCCACTCCTGCTTCTGAAACTGTAGACTTTATCTCCTCTAAGTCTGTAGTTTTAACCATTTTTCCTTTTCTGGTTTCCACTCATGTAACTTCTCCAGCTTTCTGTCTGCCCAAAATGCTGAGATCACCATCTTCAGCTACTATTATGACAACAAGCATTTTGTCATGCTGTACACTGGAAGCCAAGCTGTTACTCTGCCATGAGAATCAACACAATTTTAACAATAAATATCTCTTACCTACATTTTTTTTCCCCCAGGATTTCTTTATATACACATTGGAAAATTATCCTTTAGATGATGGGATTTTTTGCCTTCTCATATTCACATGTCCATTGCCATCTTTCCAATTCCCTAGATTTCTCCTGTCTGTTTTTTGCTTCAAATACTTTTCAATGTTTTTGTCAGTTTTCTTTTGCTGATGCCAACAGTGATTATGGCTTCATACCTTTAGCACTGGAGGTAATGTATGATGTTATAAGGTCATCAGGGGGAAGGATTTTATTTTACAGAGTATTTTGATATGCTGTGGACATTTAAAATCAAGCATAGAGTCACAGAATGGTTGGGGTCAGAAGGGACTTTAAAGATCACCTAGCTCTAATCCCCTTGGTTAGAGGGGATAGGGACAAACCCTTGGTTGTGGGCAGGGACAGCTTCCACTAGAACAGGTATCTCAAAGCCTAATTCAGCCTGGCCTTGAACGCTTCCAGGGATGGAGCATCTAGAACTTCTCTGAGCATCTTGTTCCTGTGCCTCACCACCCTCAGAGGAAAGAATTTCTTCTCAATATTCAATCCAAACCTGCCCTCTTTCTGTGTGAAACCGTTCCCCCTAGTTCTGTCACAACATGCTCTTAGTTGTGACATAGTCTCTCTCAAAATAATGTCCAAAATAATGGAGGCAGAACTGTATTAAACTTTTTGTAAAGAAGCATGACAAAATACTTCACTGTGATATGCGTGGAAAATCTCCACCCATATAGTCAGTTCCCTGCATCTATGGAACAGCCATGAATGCTATGATAGTTGTAATAAAACCTTATATTTATGAAAGCCATATGGAGTATAAAAAATTATATCTCCTTTGGATTGTCAGAAAATTTAATCTCATGCTTTAAAAAAAATACTGTAGAATTCAAAAAGCAATGTTTCTTGGTATGTATGGGAACAGGTAGTGAAAGAGATTGTTTGAGGTACAGTTTCTCAGGACTGCATCAAATATGTGAACTACTGCAAATAAATTTTGACCACTCAAATTTTGTCCTTGTTATTTATTTATTTTATAGCAAATTTTGGACAAGAACCAAGATTTGTCACCTATACACAGATAGGTATCTTTTAGCACAATATGGCCTTGATATAACTTAGGACTTTATAATTCTTATTAACAGTAACAGTAAATGACAGTTCTTTCACTAATACTTGCAGGAAAATGAAACACACTGACTGAATTCATTTTGGTTATTTTGAAACATTTTTGTCCCATTTTGTGTAATAAATCGTATTCATTTCAGAGTGGTATTCTATTCTGCCAGCATCACTTTGAGAGTACATCTTGGCCACCTTTCTGATGAGTCACACTTCTGGTTCCATGGACCAAATAGATTGACAAAAAGAGATGTGTAGTACATATCTGGTTTGGTTTTTTTTGGTTTTTTGTTTGTTTGTTTGGGTTTTTGTTTTGTTTTGTTTAGTTTTGTTGGTTTTCTTTTCTTTTTTCCCCTGTGGCATGGAGTTAAAGTGAAAAATCAATGTAATTATAACTATACTTTGACTAAAGGACTGTATTTTTCTAATAGGGAAAGTCACACTACTCTGTTGAACATGCCAGCACGGGCTTTAGAAAATAGAATTTTTTTTTTGCTAACTACTTCAAATGCAGGAAATACAGCCTGATGTGATTCTGCTCAAAGGGAAGCTATGTGCAATACGACTCCTTAGAAGAAAGTTACCTGAATTCTGAAGTTCAGAAGAAAAAAGAAAATATGGCAGGAAACATATAGGTGAACCACTGTTTTTATCTAAGTAGATGCAAATTTTTTTGTAATCTGTGTTTCCAATATATTAAGTAAATTTCCTAATAGCCTGAGTTTTATGTGACTTGCTGCTTCATATTCCAGAACAACTAAAATAATAGATAAATCAATTAAATGATGCTTTGACTGCAGACTATTGAAAAGTATGAAACAGGGTAGAAAGTTAAGGTATTGACTCATCATAGAAACAAACAAATTAAGAGTTCTTCACTGTTAAAGTACCACAAAATATGTGCACAGTGTGCTGAAGGGAAAAAAAGACCTTTTTTTTGGCCCACAAAAATAGGTGGGCCCACAATTAAACAGGACTGCAGATGATTGAGATTCAAGTATAGTTAATGAATATCAGAGGATTCCATCAGAGCCCCAACACTTTGCTGTCATCATAGTTTTTATGGAAACATAGTGTCTATGTGAACATAACAAACAATACCCCACTATGGTATTTCAGAAAACTTTCGGGTAAACACTGTTTTGCTTTTCAAGTAAGCAACAGTTATTTTGTAATGTTAAGCTGCATTAATTTATGTTGCAGAAAAACATTTTGCCTGTCTGCTCTTTCTTCTACCAGAGCTTGTTTATCAAAACATCTCAAAAAATCATATTGACTCGAATTCAAATTAAATTGAAAATAACAGAAACTTTCTTGTCAGTGGATAAAATATGTTTAAAAATGACGTAGACCTGTAAAATCTATGGCATGAAAATGCCTTCCAGAGCATTTATCACTATCAAACCATAATAAACTTTCATTACCTTTGTCTTAAAAACCTTATCAATGCTTCTTATAAGCTTCTTGAAAGTTAATTTTGAATGAATTTTGGATACACAGTAACAAAACAAAAATAACATACCACCAAAACAAAACGAAATTCTGTGGGGGATCTGGGTGATTTCCATAACATAGTCTCAAAGGATGAGTACAAAATTGCTTCCTTTAGCTTTTTTGACTCTTTCTATGATGCCAATAATTTATTGAAGGTATACATGAAGTAGAATTAGAGTTCTTTGAGATATTGTTTGGTTAAGTTTTAAAAATTATTATTGTAGGGCTTGCCTGAATTCTAAGTATTGAAATGAAAATATTGCTTAAGTTAGCTTTGATATTTTCCTGTAACCTTTGTTAATAAATTTTTCTCTACAGTAGTGGCTGTGAACAGTTAAATCACTGAAATTGATAAGTTTTATTGAATCTGCTCTCCTGTAAGGAACAAGGATTTATTTTAATTACCCACAGGATAGGTCTCAGATGCTTGCTCTGTGTTTGCTCTGCATGCAGATCTGGTGTTGCCGTAATTGGGATTCCAGAGAGAGCAGGAGTGCAGAAGAGATCCTCACAACAGATAAGGAATTGCAGTGCAGTCTGAGAATTTTTCTTTCAAAATGGGCAGTCTACTTACGGGGGAAAGAAAAGAAAAAAAAGCCTGTTAGGCTTTCCTGCCTTGATGGAGAGAGAAAGAGAACATAAGGGGAGACAAGAAATTTTGCTTTCTTTTTTTCTATTTTCTTACTCATTTAAACAACATGACAAATTAATGCCACCTGGGTTTGAGCCTGTCTTGTGTGCACATCTGCTTGAGCAGACTTTCACCCAGTACTTGTGGCTCCTGGCTTTAGCTGACTGCTGTAACTCACACCTCGTCAGCTGCATGGCCGTGCCCTGCTGGGTGTGTTGGTAGTGCATTTTAGTGAGATCTGCAGAGTTATCTTTGACACCAAAGAAATTGTTATATCCCTTCCTATGCAGCAAGTATTAACTAAGGACTTAGGAGCTGGGGAATCTTATGGACATTTTAGACTTTGGCACTAATATTATTTTATTTCATGCTCTGTAAATTATTCTAGTGAATAATCGTCTTTGAAGAAAACTTGCTGAATTGTAATCAAAATAATTTGCATCAGACACCTGAGATTAAATAGTCAAGCTTATCTAGTTTAAGAACAAAAATGAGCTGTGTAGCTAATATAAATAACCTAGTTTTTAAATTAAATATTCAAAATAAACTACCTCAGAGTGCTTAGATATCTAATAAATTATCAGTATATTTTTGAGGAATAAATCTGTAATTCAAATAATTCAATAACTGAAGAATAATGTGTTCTGTTTGCAGATAATTTATGAACAGAAAAAAGAAATCAAATAAATCAAATACTATTTTTGCATTACCTGCTCATATTTATTAAGCATTTATTATAATATGAATTAAAGAACTGAACTGGGTTTCTTGAACTGTCTTGGGAAGGTTGTCTTCATTATGACATATTATTATTAAATAGTAGGCTTGACATCTTTAAACTATTCTGCAAATATAAGTCATATTTTGAAACTACATGATAGGTATTTTTGAGGCAAATATGCAATAAAATGGATCAAGTAAAAAGCCTGTAATTTGCAGAACTTTAGTGAATTGACACTTTTTATGGAATACAATGAAACATTTGGATTAATGTTTTAAGTAGACAGTACTAATTTGAACTTCCTTTTATTATTATGTCAGGTTTCCGAAATTCTTATTGAAAATTATCTGAGATTCATTAATAGCTCTTCTTCTACTACAATTTCCATACGTATCTGAAAATGCAATACTAGCTTAATGGGCCAGAAAAACTGTACAAATCCGAATGTATTATTTTGCAGTAATTTTCCCCATTAGCATTTTTTTCCTCAGGTTTCCATCTCCATGAATATAGAATTGTAAAATCATATTCAAATTTCCAGCACAAAATTTTAAAGAAAATAATCAGTTCAAATTAATTTTTTTCATACCAACGAATTTCTCCAAATTCAGGTTCTGTGTTTCAGAAACGTTCCGTTAAAAAATTTGTGAATTAAGATAATTGTCTTAAATTCATGCTGATGAACTTCCATTTTGTACAGATTTTTGAATTAGCTGGGGTTTTGTGTGTTCCTGTGATCATACCTTATATTTTATATACCCTAGTATCTTATGATATTTCTTTTTGTTGTAACTCATCTCAGCAGATGGTTTTATCATTCACTTGCTTGTATTCATACTGAATTTAGTTCTCTCTGGTTCATGAACAGACCTGGAAATCCTGGAAGAAGCCTCCATTTTAGAAGCTGCACTTTATATTCTTTCAAAAAGAAGGATTTCTTCTCAATGTCCTCTTGCATTTCTTGTGAGAATTTCAGCTAGCTTAAAATTCAGTGAATATGTGTCATTTGGTGTACATCAGGCAAATTGTGAAATCACATTTAGGAGCTAAGTTATGCTATATCCTAGCTGGTAATTTACAAAGAGCTTGACCAGTACAGCGAGCAAAATGTACAAGCATTACTACAGCTTTAATAGGAATGAAAATCCACTATTATAACTTTATAAGTGACTTCGGAGATGAGAACAGAAAGGCGCTTTTTCAGAAAAAAATACCTGGAGAAGGAATACAAACATCCACATTAAAAAATCCCAAGGCAGAATTATGTATTGGCATTTCTTAACAGTAACATGTTGCTGCTTTAAGACTCATTAGAACAAAATCTTCTTGATGTTAAATTTCTCTTACAGAAGTGCCAGAAGTACTTTATTCTTAGACACCCTATGACTTTTTAATCACAATTTCTATGAGAAAAGACTATTGTATATCATGATTCTAGCAATTAGGAAGTTTAAATGTATCTTTATATTAAACAGACACTTTGCACACTTTCCAGCCTGTAGTCATCTTGAGAGAAATGTCATAATTAATTGCTCTGTTGACTGTTTTGAGGGGGGAAAAAAGGAGAATCTCAGTGTTGATGAAACTGTAAATAGTCAAAGTTTTCTCAGGAAAAAGAGACAACTAAGGCATTTATTGTGTAAACTGCTAAATATATCTCAATAGGCTAGTCTAACGAAGTCCTTGAATAGCTAAGCATCTTGACAAAATGATAAATAGTCCCTTTTATCAAGGGGAAAATGTTGTAAATAAGTTTTTCTAATGCTTTTATTTTATGAGATTAAATTAATTTTTCATTGCTTTTTTTTACCACATTACCTTTAACTAGGACACTGAATATTCCTTGTAGTTTATATAATGTGCTTTTCTTTTGAAAGAAACTGCCTTCCCATAGTAAAATGTGACACCTTTGGCCATTTTTCTCCTACCTTTTGCCATTGATAACCAGAGTAATTCAGCTAAAACCAGTGGACTTGCTCAAGATTTACAGTAATGTAAATGGGAATGGATTTGGTGCTCTCAGTCAGCCACATGCTCCCCCTTTCCTCTGAAATATCAGCTATGCAATTGTCAAGCAGTTATTAGTTCACTAAGTGTTTCAGAAAAAAAAAAAGAATATCCTTCTAATTTACTACTTTCACATGATACATTTGTCACTGCAGGCCACCAAGACAGTGAGCTGAAGAATTTCACTGTGCCTGTGTGAACTAAGTAATTATTATCTTCAGGCTTGACTTGCTGTCTCATAATTTTGGTTGTGCCTGGTGTCATTTTCTCATAAGACTATCTACATATAAACAGAGGGGTGTGTGATGGAGGACCATGAGATTTGAATATGAATTATCTCTTTGTTGTGTATTGTATCTTATGCATAAATTCATGGCTTTACTGTTTGCAAGTTATCAGAAGATAAAAACATTTCATGGCTGAAAATTGTTCTCATTATTCCATTCCTTAAATTATTTTCCTCCATTGTCACTTCTAATTCACTATTTCACAAATTTGTTGTTAATTTATTTCTAAATAGGCTTTTTATTGAATATGCTATGTCAGGATTTAATAGAGGATGCCCCTTGCCTGGTATTAAGTTCCTGTGTATGTCGATGATGGTGGCCAACCCACTATAAGCTAAAGAGCGCTTTTTCCAAAGCACGCATTGACATTTTAACTCTGGGACTCTACTGACGCTTTTGGGAGCTTTTTGAAACCATATCTCTGTAAGAGTCCTTGTTTGGATTTCCTGTATCCTGACTTACCTGAAAATCAAAGCTGCTACAAACGGGGTCAGTTTGTAGGATTCAATGTGCCAAACCAGACAAGGCCTGTGTGCTCACCACAGAGGTTTTGTCTATTTACTACAATGTGGCTAAATACACAAACTCATAGAGCTGTCATGTTCAATAAATATTAGGTCTGACCTCTTGGCTAAGATCAAGTGAAATCACTTTAATATCTGGTACATTATCTCCCATGTGACTCTGCCCTATCCTTGTAAGGAAATGGACTCAGTAATCTGACAGGTCATTTCCTTTGCCAGCTACCTCTAGGTATACGAAGAGCAGATATAGAGGGAAGTTTGTGGAAGCTGGAAGTGGACACTAAGTGTTCTCTACCGTACTGAGAAATAGTCCCCTGCTGGCTTAGTAAAGGGCGCAGGTTATGGAAAGAAAATCACTTTTTGAATCTCTCAAACAGAGCAGCACGTTGACAAAATTAGTGGTGGGTTCACAGCTGAAGAATGTATGTCTTCAGTTTTAGCCTGTAATCAAGATCTTTGTAAAAAGATGTAGAAATGACAGGTAGAGACTGTAAATTGGATTTTTAGTGGAGGTGAATATCCCTGCCTGTGTCCCTCTTGCAACAGCAGTTCTACTCCATCTGGCTTCATCAGATTTAGTGCAGACAATAGGGGAGACAGAGAAGACTCTTACTGCTTCCCTGCATCTGAGTCAGTGGCACTTGACATAAATAGTAGATGTAAACACAAATTTTTCCACTTAAATGCACAAAAATTTAAAAAGATTGAACCAGCCATTTTTAGCCATCTGTATGGTTAAAAAAAAGAGGGATTGAGCAAGTCTACATATACATAAGCCCCTACAGTTCTTGTGCATTTAGCAAGGAGCGATTTAGAAGCAGACTAAGCTAATAAAAAGGATAAACTGGAGAGGAAACAGGAGGTCAGGTATATTCCTTTGCTTAGCATCTCACTCAGGGCTATGTACTAGTTTTTCTCCATTAGGACACAAAGGACATAACCATCTAATAAGTTGGCTGTGGTTCATGCCAGCATCCTTCCCTGATCACTTTACTGCTGTTTACTGTTTCACACGAGTAATTTTGTCACAGATCAATTTTTCCCTTCCAAGATTGAGTTAAGATGTGGTTTAAGCCAGAAACTTTTTACTATACTCCATCTTTGCTTTACTCCATCTACCTATGGAGGCCTTCAACATTCAAAGAATCACAGAATCAATAGAATGGCTTGGTTGGAAGGGAGATTAAAGATTGTCTTGTTCCAAACAGGAGGTGTATTGTGGTACCTGTCAGCAATGTGCCTGAGGTGGTATCCTAAATATCTTTTGTAGCTGGATCACTCTTCTGCAGGGCACTCACTGTTGAAGGCTCCTGCTAGGGTAACATGAACCTGCAGAAGCTGGGAAGGGTCACTGACTATCAGGCCCCACTCAGCTCTGAGCAATTAACATCTTTAGCCTTGTGCCAAACGAGCAAAAAAATTGACAATGTCTGCCCAAAGGGTATTTGGTTTAGATAGGGACATAGTGTGAAATTATGCTCTTGGAAGGCCAATTGTTGCATAATTCTTATGTCATGATTTTGTAAATTATTCCAAATGAAATCTCCAGCAGCCAGCTGGCTAGCTGGTTGTCTGCGTGTTATTTACTCTTAAAACAACAGCAATATAAGTTAATGCAGTCAGAAATATTTTTTGTTCCAAAAAGTACCGTGGACTTTTTTATAAACTTCAACCATTGTTGATATGCTTTTCCTTGGCATCTGTGTAGTAGCTGGAGACCACGATCCTGTGACTTTTTCCACTGGCACTCTTTCATAAACAACTTATACCGGCTAATGTTTTTCTTTAATAATTTGTGGTCAGGCACAGTGCCTGTCACATCTGTGATCCATCTAAGCATGGAAGCAATTAAAAGTGGTTGTATCCATTTTCAGAATGGGTGTGTGGCTATACCTGGAGCTCCAGAAGTTGCAGTGCAAGTTTCAGGGTTCTTTTGTTTCTTAATCACTGCACGAAGAGTCTGATATGTATTTCCTTCTTGAGAAGAAAAAACCTCAGACCTGGAGGTGCTGATGGTGGTATGTGCATCAGGAACCGAGAATCATGGCTTCTGGATTATCTTTTTATATTTCCTCTTTCAGACTTGTCAACTTGCTGTTTCATTTAACAAAGCCATCTTCCAAGCGAAGCTAAGCTCCATTCCTTAGAACAACCTATTTACTACACAGTTGAGGCTTTTTGCTTTTCTGTCTTTCTGCCTGGTGAAAGGAAGACGTTTACACACAGTTATAGTACAGTAGATGCAGAGAGACCAACTATATTACAAGGAGTCCCTCAGCTCAAAGATGGCTTCCTCATGTTCTCAATGGGTTTTCCTCAAGGAGAAGGAGAAGCTCTTTATCAAGTTCACAGGAAACAAACCTTACAAACTGGTGAGGACTGCAGCAGCTCCTTCTATAGGGTATAACATGTGAGAAGCCTTGCATTTAGTTTCACACAACAATAGAATTTTGGGGTTTGAAAGAGACCATAAGGATCATCTGGTTCCCCACCCTTCTCCACCATGGGCAGAGATGCTGTCCACTAGACCAGGTTGTTCAGAGCTCCATCCAGCCTGGCTGTTTCTTTTTAAATTATTGTCTGAAACTGGTTTCACTTTTAGAAGTCATTGACATTTTCTTAGAAGAAAACACAGGGTGTTTTTTTTTTCCATCAAGCCAAAAAAGGAAAGAAAAATATCTGTATTTCTCTAATGATGTTGGAAAACAAGATGCTGGAAAAAAAGACACTGGTAAAAATGTATTCTGTGACATTCCAATTTCCATATCCAGTCTTTGAAAAGGTACTCTCTTTTTCTAAAGCACTTAGTGAAAATTTTCCTGGCAAAATAATGTCAATTAGATCACAAATAACATTGACACTTGAAGATTAAAAACTAGTGGTGAAAACTTGAACTCTCTGAAGGCCCCGCAGTGTTTACTATCAGTTCCAATATGATTTCTTCACCCAAAATAAGGGAGCTTTTTCTCGCCAAAAAACAAATTAACTTCTGAAATTAACTGGAAACAGCACAAGCATTTCTGAAAAGTTAGTTTCTTTCTTATGCTATGGGTACTATTTCTGTAGCAATTTCTCTTTCGGAGAAGAAATATTTTACTGAGTTCTGTGTATTTAAAGACATGCACGCTCATGGCAGGTGCTGATTTTCCCACTTGAGTCAAATTAATATTTTCCTTTTCTTCTTGCATTACACAATCTTATTAGATACACTGTAATCATGGAAAAAAAATGTGCCACCTCCTGATTTCTTGTGGAAGAAGTCGGAAATATGGTAGCATGCAATAACTAGTAGTTATTGCTACATAAATACTACAACACTGTAGTATTTTCTACAGGGAAGATAAACCAGGAAAGTGTGTGTGTTTTGCTGAGAAGCCGTGTTCTGTGTTTTGTCTTCTATGCTTACACTAAAATCAAATTAAAAATATTCACAACAATATGTTAATGCTGCCTAGCCATTTTGCAGTCACTAAGAGCCCTTTTATTGACCAAACTCCAACAGCTAAACAACTAGTTTATTGACTCTAAAAAGTCTTTGTTCAGTTTAATCCATGCTGTATGTCCTAGATGAGCCTGTATTTACTAGCTGTAAAAATAAACAGAGAATACAAGGAAAAAAAAAATAATAATAATAATTACAAAAATCCCATAGGCTGGAGCCAATGATAATATAGGAATAATACAGCGTGTGAACAAAGGATTCTTACATTACAGCTCACATTGTGGTCTTTTATTTTATTAAACACATTTTAAAGGGACAATAACTCATCAGTAGCATAATATTTTCTGTTTACATTTCGCAGTGTTAGAAAAAGTGCAAGACAGGCTTGTCCCACTTCTCCCCAGTAGTGGGGATTGTGCGTAATGCAAAGGTGAGACTTTGGAAGATAGTGGCCTAAGCTTCTACTACTGCTTGCAATCACATTGCAGTAAACTAACAAAAAATCACAAAGCTGGGAAAAATGCATATTGATTTGGTTTTTTCAGGCATTTTTTTCCCAGAGAAATCTGGTTCAGGCCCTGGCTGAAAGATGTTGTGGAGGGTTACTGTTTTAAGATGGATTACTATTCATTACCTACAAATTGGATGCCAAAAATGTGACCAAAAAATAAAATGCAGATGTTTGGTTATGGCCAGAAATTCTTTGGAAAATTTATAAAAATACAAAAAGTCAGAATGTACAATTATGTAATTAAGTAATTTTTATGTTTCTTCTGAAATTATAACTAGCATACAGGCCATGTCAGGATGTGGCTCCTACTCACAACACCCACCGTCTGATAACATCACAACTATTTTCAGCTCTCTGAGCTAATTGGAAACATCAAATCTGCTTTGTTAGAATTTAGTCATGCTTCATTTGAAAGTTAAAAGCAGCTCCTGGGAGGAGGGAGATTCTTTTTTCAATCCCCCTTTTCTAAGCAGTGTGGTTAGATCTGGAATATTTACATACTTGTTTCTAAGCCTTGCTTTAGGCCTTGCCATCTTTTTTATTTTAAGGGGGAGAAACATCATGCAGCAGTTATAAGAATTAGACCGTTTTGTTATCCAAATACTGTGTTGACATTGGGCGACAACAAAAAAATACATTATCATTATGTCAGATGTTTTCATCTGCAGAATATATGGAGACGAGATCAGTGTCTTCATGTTTCTTTCTAGAAATAGAATCTGTTGGCATGATATTGAGGATTTTAATAGTATCTTCCCAGGAAAACTTATATGGAGCCCAGCAAACCTGCATATTTATGGAATATACACATGCTTTTTTCAAAGGCTATTCCGGTCACAATAGTTATGTGCTACCACAGAGCCCTAGGTTTGGAGTCTATGGAGATGGTAATGAGTTAGTACTGAGAAATTCTTTGCCAATGTGAGCTGAGAATCTCAGCTGAGGTGGGACATAGATTTTTAGTGTCTTGGACACATCTACATGGTGACACTCGAGCTGGTAAAAAGATGTCTTATAATACCTAAAAAGTAATAAAAATCTATTTATCTATTTATCTTTATTTTCATTTTCTAATTCCTTAAACCTTTCTTTGAAGAAGCTTCTTTACAAATAATCTACTGCAATGGGACTGGGAAGAAAAAGAACAGCAAAAGCTGGGTAATATTATCAGAAATAAATATAGAACTTTTAAGGTCCTTGTTTAATGATATTTTTTCGTTAACAGCAGAAGAGTAATTTTCAACTTCCTTTTCAACAATGTTCTTTTGACAAAGGACTCAAAATTCCTGAGATATTCCACGTATAATTAATGCAGAACTTTTCTCCCTTTTTTTCAGCATGCTGTGCAGGATTCACATGGCTGATAGTCTGCAGTCAGTAGTGAAGGCAATCAGTGTGCTTTATTCTCTCTTGTGGTTAGATACCCTTGGATGTGAGTAATCTCAGTGGGTTTAGGTATCAATATCTTTTCCTTTTGCTCAGGAATATCAAGAGGTACAGGCACAAGAATAAAAATATAAGGCACAGGCATCACTGCCTTGGGACACAGGCAAACCTGTCATCTATGGTGGCTTTAGGAGAAGAATTTCCTTGTGGGCAGATTAGTTTTTTAATTCTTCATTAGAACTGATATACACATGGAGCCTTTTGTGATGACATGCCAGACACAGACATGAGAGAAGCAATGTTTGCTATTCATATAAAAGGATTCTGCTATGGTAAGACTGATTGTCTTCCATAGAAGGAGGAGCTGGAAAGACACACCTCCCCACCAGAGACTGCTGAAGATATAATCTCATCTAATCTCACCAAAACTAGTCATCTAGTAGCTCATAGGATATTTGGTCCTGAACTGGTAAAAATAACAAAATTAAAAATATCCTAGGCATTCTGCTGCAATTAGGAAAGAATTTTATGTCATTAAAAAAGACTTGAAGGAACAGTATGTGAAGCTTTAGTAAACAAAATTCATAAAAGGTCTTAGAAATGTCCAGGGCTAGTGTATGAGGAAAGCCTTTTTAAAATGTCACAGTCAGTAGAAAATGTGAATTTCATTTCCTAAAATGCTCTTTTAAAAGTCTTCAGCACTGACTAAACCCCACATTGTTACAGCAACAGTGCTGCTGTCAATGCACCTGTGAACTTTATTTTCCTCAGGCTTTTATGCTGTGTAGTTTCTAACAGCTATTGATTGCTTTCTTCCACCTCTTTTGACAATGACACCATAAAGTGGCATGGAGCATAAACATTTCTAAAGGAGCGATGTAATTGTTTGAGGCAATAATATAGTGTACAGCTTTTGTTTAACCTTGTAAAACTCTTTAAAGAGTCACAAATTATTCGGTAAGTCCTGAAAAATATGACGTATGTTCACCTTAATCCTTTTAACTCCAACTTCTAGTCCTGCACTTCAGCAAGACACATATTACATTATGCATCAGGATAGATAATGGCTCAGTTAAGTAGTTTCAGCAAGAAATACACTTTTGTGGATCTCATTAAGGGGCTCTCAGTTTCTTCCACAAGATCTTCACCTCCTGCTGGCTGAAAATCACTGGCTTCCAACCAATGCTTGCAAAAACAATCAAAACAACCAGAGAATTCCAGCCTAAAATTCTTCAGTAGTGCCTACAATCTGCTAAAAATTATTTTGAATCTCAGACAACTCCAGGAGAATTAGCTCTTAAATTTGAGATTAATACCATTGTAAAGTTACTTTTCCCCATATAAGAAATTGCACACCTAAAAGAAAAGGCAGAAATATTTAAAAAATTCTATTTAGAAGTCTATATTTCAGTTGCTTACCTTATTTCTTTGTTTGTTTGTATACTTTTAATGAACTGCTAAAATTCTCTCTGTTGCTCTGGGTTACTGGACTGAGGACTTTTGCTCCTAGAAACCTTCCCCTCTTCCAAATCTTGTCTGAGATACAGTAATAGAGTCACAGTAAAACCATCTGCACTTTCTTACGTCAAAGTAATTAAAATAATATCACTGCACAGATGAGAATCCAACATCCATTTAAGGCAGAGAGAAAAAGGGATCCTGGCTCTGCTGCCTTGTGATGGAGGGCTGCCACACAGGAGGTCTGAGGTCTGGATACTACTATCTTTGCAGGGAGCCTTTCTGTGGTTCACAAACTGTCCAAGAAAATGTAACTTAACCACTAAATTTTTATAACTTACTTTTAATTTGTGATGCTATCAGAGATAGTGAACTTTTTAAATCCAGATGTGGAGATTATTTTTGAAAAGCAGTAATAAAAAAAACCCCTCTCTGATAGAGTTGGCTGTAATTATATCCTTAATATGTTTCAAGCCCCTGGTGGGGAACTGGTGTTCTCTCACACATGGAAACAGGCATGTTCAATAATATAGAAAGATATATGGAGCTATTTGTATTTTTGGTATTATGGGGATTTGGTAGCCCGCTTCCCAGCAGGGAGAAGCATCCTTCATATTACAATTAAAGCCATTCTTGTTTCTTCTGAGAAGTCAGCTGATCAAATTCTCTGTTCTCAAGGAAATGTAATACTTTATCTCTTGTTAGGCTGTGTGGTGGACATCTCAGTTTTAAATATTTTTTCATCCAAATTGGTTGTGCAAAAATAGTTCCTTCCTGATGAGCTACTGAGAGAGCTTTTCTACCCCTACCACTCTACAGGAGCTGCAGTGAAGCAGCTGTGGGATTTTAATGCTGAGGGGGAAGGATTTGGATCCAAACGTGATATGAAGAGGAATTGTAAGCATCCTGACACCCTGGTCTTGTAGCAGTGTCACTTTATCTTTTCTGATTCTTACAGTCTCAGCACACTTGAAATAGATTAGCATGTTCATAACACTGTGAATAAAGCAAGCATTAGTGGTCCACTTATAATACTTTTCTGTGTATCTCAGAGCATGAAATTTTATTAAAACTTCTGAATATACTGAAAAGCAATTTTGTAATGGCAAATAGGTATTTTAATGTTTCCCTCTTTCAGCCCAGGGGCTCATATTTTGAAAGCTTTATGTAAATCTTGTATGCTTCCAAAAATCACTTTGGCTTCAACAAAACTTGCTTATTTTTCTGGTGCTTCTTTTTCAGTGGAATCACTCTGAGAATACCTAGAATGAAGCAGGAGAGTCTTCACTTTTATATGACCCTCATCTTCAAAGAAGGAATCACACTCAACTCCTTCAATATCCCATTGTTCAAAATTTACTAATAGAAGGAAAGAGAATTCAAGCTGAGACAATATGTCATCAAAGAGATTGTGTAAGTGAAGTTATATAATTTTACCCAACTTCAGCATGATTCCTATCTTGTCAAGAAAGTATATTTACAAATGCCCTGACTTGGGTGTAGACTTTGGAGGGCTACCCAGTAAAATATGGGTGCAATTTAAGTGTGCACGTGCTAACAATCTCTTAGTCATCAGTAGCAATAACAAAAAGTTTGGGTGAATAGTTTGTGCTAATATGAACTCATGCTCTTCGGAGACTTGGAATATCTTGCCTCAAGCTTACAGCTTGAACTCACAGGCAATGACGTCTACACCAAGCCCATTAGCTTTAACAAATAATACCCTTTGGTATTTGTCACTCACTGGATTTTGTGCAGATGAAGATAGTCTGACACTTGCGAGAAGAATAACCAGACCGTTTGCTTACCAAGATCAAATACTCTGACCAGCACAGATGTGATCTTGTACTGTTTCGTTGAAAATGTTTATAGCACTGCTTGGAGTGAATTAAATTATTGGTTCTTTTAATGTAGTATCTGCCTCTTTTCCATGCTGTAGAAATTTTCCTGGGTCAAAGAACTTCGCCTTGAACAAGGGAGAAGTTTGTAGAAAATTTTTTATTCCATGGTCTTCATTGAATTCTTCTGTCAGGAAAGTTTTTTTCACAATTGTCTACTAAACCTCCTGGATAATGATTCCCTAATATTTGTTACCTTCTGTACTTCAAAAGTAATTTCTTCCATTAGGGTGTGAATGACCAAGTGCAAGCAAAGTCATACTATTCCTGTATGCCAAGTGTTAGTCCCCTGAGCACAGAAGCTTCATGTGTGAGATGTGATATTTGGTGTGTTGCTATGTGGTGTCTCACATTCTGTAGGCCCGACCAGCCACTTTCAAGGATGTGGGAATAACTAAGGAAAAAAAGCAACTTCCGATTTTGAGCCTTGCTTAGATGACCTATCTGTATGACTTAGAATATTAAAATCAGGTAATTTTGTCTGCCAGGTTAGCTTGCTAGTCACTTTACTTTCCAATATTATTATTCTGCAGCTTAGAGTTTTTCTTCATTCAATGTGTTTTTCCAGTCAACTGCATTAATTTCATTCTTTTCTACTTGAAATGGTAGAAGACTATGGAGAGGAATTTGGATGTTGTCAGGATTCCAGGAAAAGGATTGGACAATTTATTTGACTCTAAGGTATTGAATCAGATGAATATTTTTATTAATAATTTAATTTTTATTTTTAACAATGTGTTTATTTTCAATGATTCAGTTGATGTTTCATTAAATCATTTTTTTAAACTTATGAATTATCTGAAAACTATTGATAAAAGTTAATTCATCCCTTACATGTGTGAATAGATGCAAAAAAATTAGAGAGGATTATTTGAGAATTTTCTGCATAAATACCTGTTCAAATTCCTATTTGGGCATTCTGAGGGGTACACGAGCCACCTTGAATATCATTGTTCTAAAAATAAAATATTAGTTTCTATAAAAATCATTTAAATGTATAAAAGGAAGTCAAAGTACTTTGAAAGAAAACTTGCAGGTTTTTTTTTTCTAAAAATATCAATATCTTGAAATATATTATCTCAAAGCTACTATTAATACACACGCACTTCTGCAAGTCAGTACTTTCAAAGGGAGATGAATCAACTCACAATAAATGTTTGTCAGTGTCCACATTCAAGAAACTGTGTGTTTGCTTTTAATGATAGTACAATAAAGAAAATTAGTCCAAGTGTTGTCACAGTGAAGCCCATGAAGGTTTGACTAACATTTCTGATATAAGCACAGTTGCACTTATTTTGCTTTGGCGTAATTGAGAGCAATATTCTTCCTAATGTATTTAATTGCTACCGATTTTCTTTCATTTCCTTGAAAAAATATAGCAAAAGAGATAAAAGTGTAAGTCCCCTATACAAGATCCTTATGGATTTGAAATCTATTCATCTTATTAATTATTTATTTTTTTTTAACTTAAAAATTCCTCTGATCATTTTGGATGATTCCTAAAATATTTACATCTGCTTTTTGGCTGTAGAAGTGTGAAAGTTTAAAAAAGTCTAGGCAGTAAAATCTGCAAATGCTATTTACACCTACTAACTCTAGCTAACCCAGAACAACTCAGAGAGCAGTCTGGGATCATGTCTGAATTCAGAGATTTTATCTACCAAAAATATTTTCTGTACTGGAGATAAAGCTTTCATCATTTGGATGCCTATAAGTACATACTTAAACTTTAGTCATACTGAAGTAATGAAACCCACTTAAACAATGATACTTAATTAGGACTCACATGCATACTACTCAACCAATTCCTGTTTCAATTGTATTATATTTTAAATATTTATTTAGTTAGCATAAGAAAAACCCTCATTTTCCTGAATATCTCATGTATTAATTACTTTAACAATTGTTTAGGAACTCCTAAGTAATATTGGATGTGTAAGATCATTTAATGGCTGGATTTTTGTCTTAATTTCCTGGATAATTGAATCTGAGGAATTCTCTAATGCTTATAAAGAAAATTCTTTCACAGCCTTAGCTCCATCTAGGCTTTTCCTAGAATCAGTCTTACAATTTGAGTGTGGTGGGCTTTTTTTATTATTTCTGATTTCTAGAACCACCCCTTAATATCAACCTTAATTTCCAGTTTGAAGTTAAATTTTAAAAAAGGTGTTATATGGGAAGTATGACATCAGAAGTCATTTTTAAGGAATTCAGGAAACAATAGGATATTATCTTCGAATATACATACTTAGAACAATGTACTAAATCAGAAATGAATAATTTTATTAAGGTTAATTGTATGATATTGTTCTTTAACCGTTGATACATGATAACAAGGAAGTAAAACATGAGAAATACTCCGTGACAATAACTTATTTTTTCTAGATCCTTGTATAAGGCAAAGTCACTCTTGGTGTAGTATAGAGACAGAGTGGATGAAGAAGAAGGCCATCAAAATAGGGCAATAATACCACACCAGCAGCTATTTTACTTGGATGGGGGAAATTAGGAGGAAGCATTCTGGATAATATAGAATCCATGAAATGTGAAATACCACTTGATAAACTACATTCCATGTTCAAATCAAGATGGGAATCACATGGGATGATTAAAGGCCTCGGTGAATTACAACTGATCAGCCAAGTTTAAAACAATGCCTTCTGAACCATAATCACAGCTAAGGAAATTTCCAAAAATGTCAAAGCGATGAGTAAGTGCTCTGCTCCAGGGCCAGATGGGATTACTTTGAGAGATCTTAGTAAAATGGACCCCAAATATTTCCAGATTACGGAAATTTTCAATCTGTGGCTGGCCATCAGGAACAATCCTCGACATGGCGAAGGGGTTCTGGACTGTTTTAACACCAAAATCAGCCAAACCAGAATGCCTAAGTGACATCAACAACTAATGACCTATCGTCATCAGCTCAATCATGTAAGGACTATTTTCCAGAGTAATAACAAGGCTGAGAAGGCAGCCTAGTCCCTGGCCTCCAAGGTACTCTTCTGTTATATCATCTTAGTTAATAATAACATATCATGGGACTAGAAATGGATGCCACCAATGAATGTAAGGCCACCACAATCCAGCTAAATCCATGGATGGATAGTAGGTACAGGTGATAAAGGATGATGTGTACATTATTACGTGTAACATATCAACAATTCAGGATAAAATTCCACCATGTTTAACCAAAGCGGATGGGTCATCTATGCATAAACTGGAAAAGGAGCACATAAATTATGGACCTTTGATAATGAGACACTCAATTCTTTGATTACTTTCCTGTGTATTCGATAAACAGCACATCACAGCCTCCCAAGTTAGAACTGTGTGTCAGTGCAGTGGTCCCAGGCCAGGCAATAAGTTACATAGATTCCATGCATTTACAGAAGGCTGATAATTTCTTTGTTAAGAAACCCATTGCTCTTTTATATCCTAGTTTGCTACAGGTGGACCTAATTGGTCCTCTAATCCAAACACTATCACCATTGGCTAATTACGAAATCACCCTTTGGTAAACAAATCTCCGTAACACATTTCACATGTTCACAACACCAGGCACTGAAAGTTAAGATAAGAATTGTTTCTCATTCTTTTCTCTGATCTTCTCACAGCCTTTCCCAGAATGATGGCTGGGAAAGTTGTGTTTCTCTGTGGCCAGAGAGCTGCTGCCACAACTATGTGTTTCTTGTTTGGATGAAAGGCCATGCATTTGTATGTGGATGAGAAGACAGAAATGTGCAGTGGTCTCAGGACTCATTCTGCCTTGCAGAGGACCTAAACAGGAATAGGTGAAGTGGCTGAGGCAACTGAAATCTGTTTTTTCTTTTGCCAGTCACTTACCTCATTCAAGATTAATGAAAAAGTTGATCACTGCCAGGATTTTTTTTCCTTTGCTTGAAAAATATGTTTCTAAACACACTTGTCCTTGCACTGGCGAAATGAAGTGGGAAAAATAAAAATGGATAGAATTTTCCATCCAGACTAGATTTTTAATGTGTGAGCTTTTAGAGAAAATAATTATCAAGTATCACAGGTTGTGATGATCAAACCTTTTGAGGATCATATATTATTATAAACCTATGGACAAACTATAAACCTAGGGACAAGCTTTCCATGTTCTGTTTGTCCTTTTAAATGCAGAGTGGTTACTTCCAGGAGAACATAATTTTGAGTAAATATGTTTCATTCCCTATCTGCATTTTGTTAGGTCATGTAACACTCCAAGAAGTCGACTTAAAGACTTGAAAATCAAAAGTCAGTCACTGTTCTTGAATGTTACTGTTTGCAAACTTGGGCTCTGTTCCATGTACATGTCCATTCTGCATATTCTCTTTCTTTTATCAGCTCTGGTCTGATTACGGTGTTTAGCTGTCCCAGACACTGCTTCCTTGAACGAATGTGGATTTATCCTTAGAATATAACCAAATAACATTTTAAAAGCTCTGGGAGCAGGAAGGCAAAACTTTTGTCCTCTCACTTTTCAGGAGAGTGCCCTGATCTCTGTGGGGCTGAGTCCAGCATCACCATGCATCATCTCTAGTGGAACTCATGTTTCTTATATTTCTATCAATACTTTTTCTGGCCTTCTAAGAGAAGATATCCCTTGGTGAAGGAGGTGCTCTCATTAAGAGAGTTTATTGCAGGTTCACACCTAAATAGGACCTAAGATCTATCTAGGACTATCTGTGTCTCATTAAATAGAATTAGCACAAAATTACGCCCTGCAAAGTGTGTCAATTGTCTATTTCTAGATTGAAAAAATGTTTCAGATGAAGGTTATAGACCCATCTAAATGCTTCTGTCCAGGTAATCCAGAGGCTTTTCATCTTAAAAGTCGACTGATTTCATATATGATAGGGCTAGGCAGTCCTAAAAATCCATTATAGACTTTTGTCTGGAATTTTAAGTGGATTTTTGGTTCCCAAGATGTAATTTGCCCATAATGACTTGAACAGCTGTATCAGTCAGCTGTTGCTGGTATATTATATTTCTGCTGTACAGAAGGAATAGTGACAGCAACACCATCCCACTCTCCTTCAGCAGTTCAGTGCCTATCAGTTTCTCTGTGAACTTTCAAGTGTTAAGAATATTAATGATTTTATTTTTTAAAGCAGAGACACAAAGTGGTGATTTGGAACTTTTATTTACTGCAAACTACTGCCTTAATTATGTTCAGGCTGAGCTCCATGCAACTTGCTTAGCAATCTACAACATATGTTATGCAAATGACAACAGAAACTACTGTTTTCCATATAACTTGCCTAAAACTCATTAATAAGATAGAATTTCTCATTCGTAACCTGGTCTTACTCTAACCTTTTTCTAAAACCTGTAGGAAATAACTTAATTATGACAACAGCTTACAGTACCAGCACAAAAACCACGGGGAGATTAAAAAAATGGCTTGTGTTCAAGGTTTTTAAATAGAAATAGTGGAGAGTTTTCATATAGAGGTCTATATTCTCCACTGTCCTATTATTATACCTTGTTAAGATAGTGTATAAAAATACTACAGAAGTGCAATACAGAAAAAAATAATAGAGTAAACTTAATTGAAAGAGCTTTTTAAAATACAGAATATATCAACAGAGATGTCTCTTGGTGTTCTCAATGCCTCAGAAGCTTGTAGGAAAAAATCTGGCAGTAGAAAATCTGTCGGGAAGACCTCAAATTGTTATTTGCGGTACTTGAGTGTGTAACTTGCATTACTAAATCTACTCAACAAAGGGAATTTAAATTTAAAATAGTTGTATTAATATCTTGGCCAAAATTTTTTCAGTAACAGCCAAATTTAATGGTTAAATTATTTTAGTAGAAATTGCATACCCACCTGAGGGAAACTGGAGCTGAGTACTGTATTAAAGTTTGTCAAACTGAACAGAAAAATGTGAAGTGAGAACAGCATTTCATGGGAATGTCTGGTGTAAAATATTGGTAGTTATTGTCCAATACTTATTGTGTTTCTTACTGCATAAGAATTTCTAACAGAAGAATATTATGCATTTTTACAATGTGTTTGAGAGAAAAAAATATGACTATTCCCTTTGCAGATTAATTGTTGTTGCTTTGTTTTATCCTTGCCAGTATCTCTCATTTCTGATACAAAGCAATTAACAATGGAAGAGAAGGCAAAAATAGGGTCTACATGTTAACTTACATCCTTCAGAATAAGAAGTTAGAATTTTTTAGTGTCCACAAATATCACCTTTATTTGCATATACATTTGTGCTATTATAGCCATATTGCATTTTTGTATTAATGGATACATAAAGTCTTGAATGCATACATTTACATATCAATCAGAGTTTAATCAATCCCATCATTAAATGCTAACACCAGTCACTAGAAGAAGCACTAAAATCCCTCTTATATTTCTGTAATTTTCCTTTCAGATGATTAACTTATCTCTGCNTTATAAAGTACAGGTACTCAGATTTCGTGCAGCCCAACTTTTGATGAAATTTTTAGGTTTTTTTAAATCAACTGAGGGAACATGCTAGCAGTCATAAAAGAGATATTTTTGTATTTAGATATACTTTGAAAAAATAACTATAGAGATATACTTTTATCTACACATATCAAAATCCCAAATCTGATCACAAAATTAATAGTAGAGAATGAGAAGTCATTGGAAGAAAAAGTTTCAAATAGCAGCAAATGGCTGCCTGTCTTACTCATTTTCTTGAATGACCACTCTGATTGTATATTAAAGATCTTTTTAGCATTGTCACTTTATTCTGTGCTTCCATATTTTCTGTTTCTTAGTGTTCACACCTTCCTCATTTGACAGTCTATTCTAATTTATTATGCCAGGAAGGCACACAATAAATGGACAGAACTTTACCAAATTATGGGATTTCTCTTAACGTAAAGGGAAAAATCCAGATAAGAAAATAAAAACTCTCTAGAGAAGAAGTGGTTTTTCTCTGTACAGACAATATCCTAAAGGGTTTTAGATTCTGATACTACTGGACATTCAAACCTAATAAAGGAATGCATTAGAAGCAAAGGGTGAAATATTTTAATTACAATTAATTTAGGCTTTATACTTACATATGAGCATAAAACATCAGAATAGTAGTAATCTTTTGTGAAAGAGTGAAAAATTCAGGTCTCCGACTTCCCATCAGAATGCAAAACCGCATATGACAAAATGGTTTTGCCAAGCCCTGTTCCAGGGAGATGTATGGTTTTCATATGCAAAGTCAGGAGTTGGAAAAAACAAGCAAAGTCTGGGCCATGGGATGTATTACATCCCAATTGAGAAAAACATCCCTAACAGCAGCATTTAACTTTATGCTTCCCTGTAAAGCATTTTTAAGCAGGAAAATATGCTGCAATATTGTCAGAAATGACATCTTGATTACACTCCATAAAATGAACATAATTTAAAGCTAATTAAGTAGATGTAAGTATATATTTGCAAATAGTGCTTTCTAGAAACTTTCTTGACTGAAATACACTGTGGATAAAATGAACCAGCCCATGTCAAAGGAACTTTCCCCCCATCAAATGTTTCCCTTTTATTACGAGACAGGAAAAGGGAGAGAGTTCAAAGAAAACAGAACTGATTGTCAGACCCAGTCTGCAAAATATGCTGAACATTCAGGCTAATACTATAGAAGAGGTAATATTTTGGGGGTTTGCTATGAGTGTCACTACTTTAAGAGGGAAGAATAATTTCTTTGATTCTACCAGAAAAAGACAGTATCAACACTGTCAAATAGGAACAGAAGCGCAGTCACTTCTAAAAGTTTCAGATTCTAACTAATTTAAAATCCATGGGATTTTCAACTATTTCAAAGAAATTTTATTAATAATAAAGCTGAGTGAATAGGTTGTAATGAATTATTTAGTTAATGAATGCCACATTTTGGGCAAATATTCTGAGAAAAAAATTTGAAATTCTCAAGCTATGCATATTGAATTAAAAATGTGCTGTATTCAGTGAAATGCTCTTGCTGTACACATCATGCACTAGATGGGGTTCACATTTTTGTGATTTTTCAGAGATCAAGAAGTAGCCTTTTGACTTCTTCAGAAGATATGTGTGACTAATGAACAAAGAATGGAATTTAAATTGTGAAATCTTAAATTAAAAAGACACCAGAATTTGGATAACTTCTCACTGAATGTTTTTAAACACTGGAGGCATGAGCATACTAATATTTTTCCACCGTTAGGCTAGCACCCCCTCATAAATATACGTATAAGATTAAATAAATTTGGAGAAATCAAGTAAAAGATTTTCTCATTACTCTGCAAAGCATACTGTTTAGGAAATTACCAAACCTGAAAACTTATCATCTGCCCAATCAGAATTTCATTTAGTAGGAGAAAAATTGCAAAAAGGAGCCTTTCCTTTTCTGCTTTGGCAGCTAACGAAGAGACTATTTGCATTTTCTTTTTTCTTTGCAAACTATCTGACCTAAAATTCTCAGTTTGGCTACCACTCCCTTTAGGAACACATACACACAATGTCGCTTTCAAAGAAGTTCAGAAGTCCTCAAAAGCTTCAAAACCACAAAGGGAAACCATCCTTCCAGTCATCTTCTGCATAAGTCTTTGACACAACGTGCCCAAAGTGATATACCCAACTGTTTGAATGTTTATTGTAGCACAAAGCCAGCATTGAGTAAGGCCAATCTGAAAAAGCTAATTTGTATTTTCTTATCCTTCAGACAGACCTCTCTAGTGTCTATAAAACTGTAAATGACCAGTGTCTGCAGCTGGAAAAGCCTGATGACTGGCAAGGGACCCAATGAGGACTGAATAATCAAGCTGAGCTCTATTAAAAGGTACAAGACAAAAATACCAAATCACTGGGATGAGGCAAACCAGTTATTGTATTTTTTAATGTACATTCCTTTAGTTGAACAGCTTTGTTAATGCTTTGTTGCTATGTGAAGATAAGCCAGAACAGGGGAGAAGCCACATTCCAAGGGTCTATTTCTCTAATTGCTAATAAAATCTTTGCTGTCCAAGCTGGTGAGCAAAAGTAATCTCTGCTTTGCTAATACTCCTCTTGTTCTTTCCTGTAGATAAAATTGAACAAATGCTTTGTTTATAGATGACATTTACATATATAGAACAGTCAAGCAAACTTTCTCAGTCAAAGTTTGTGACAACCCCTTTTCAAAAATGTACACCATATTCATGAAGCACAACTAATACTGTGATTTATTTTTAATCTGTTTTCTTTTTTTTTCCTTTCAAAGAACTGATACCATGTGTGATCACTGAAAACTTGAATTTATGCTGGAAAGCCTGCAGGGTTCACAGAGGTGTGTGTATAAGTAGGTGCTGTGGTTCTGGCCAAGACAGGGTTTAATTTTTGCAGAAGCCAGTAGGGGCATTTATTCAGTGGTATGTGGGTGGGGGGAAGGGATTCTTTTCTGGTCGTAGGTAGCTTGGAGGTGCTTTATGTGTTGTTGGCTCTGTCACGCATCATTCATTTGCATTTCTTGTACACCTTTTCATTAATATATTTTCGGTACTGTTTCTTTCTTACATTTCATTGCTGTTTCCAGGAAATTGTTCTTATTTCAACCTGTAATCTTTACCTTTTGTGCTTCCAATTCCTGTCTTCAGCCCATTGCAGGAGGAGAGGAAGGGATGGGGGGGAGTGAGCAAACAGTGCATGGTTTGGAGTGTTTCAGTGGGAACACTAAATTGGGGAATACCTTTCCTAAACAACAACACTAGGAAATTTTTTTTGCCCGTGTACAGCTTCTCAGAGAAGTCTTTCTATTCATACATATTGCATACATATGCAAAAAAAAAAACAACCACTGTATATTATACAGACAATAATTTTTTGTAATTTAAAAAATTAACTACAATTTAAAAAAAATTCATTCATATGACTGCATATGTTGCCAAGTACTGTACTGCAAACACACCGAATAAATATATTTGCAGCAGCATAATGGACAGCAGAGAATCCATGAGTAATAAAACAAGATTTTCTCTCATATAGCATTACAATAGATGATGATGTATGTGTAACATATACACAGTCTAAAATTAAGTTCTAGCATTCTACACATCTAATGGACGTATATAAGAAGAATGAAATATAAGGCTGCCTGATAAGATCATACCAATGCATATAGATTCGTGTCTTTTAAGGACTTCAACCAATAGCTCTAAAAAGTCAACAAAATGTATATATCATTAATCTAAGAAGCAAAACCAGTAGACTCACTGCTAAATATACTAATTCTAAGTCAAGTTAGAGGTTGGTGGTATGCCTCAGGGTCCTGTCTTGGGACCAATGTTCTTTAACATCTTAATCAATGACAAGGACATTAAGATTGAGTGCATCCTCAACAAATTTGCAGATGACACAATGATAAGCAGTGCTGTTGACGCATCTGAAGGACATGATGCCATCCAGAGGGACCTGGAAATACTTGAAAATTGAGCCCACAATAATCTCATGGAATTCAATAAGTCCAACCTGTGCTGGGGCAATTGCTGACATGAGTACAGACAGGGAGGAGCACTCAATGAGAGAAGCCCTGTGAAGAAAGACTTGGGGGTTCTTATGAAGAGCTGGACATGAGCCAACAGTGTGCACTTGGAGTTCAGAAAGCCAACTGTAACCTGTGCTGCATCAGAACAAGTGTGGCCAGCAGGTCAAGGAAGTTTCTCCCAATCTATTCTACCAGGGTGAGATCCCACCTGGAGTGCTGCATCCAGCTCTGGGGTTCTCAGCACATAAAAAGTATGGACCTGTGAGTCCAGAGTGAGTCCAGAGGAGGGCCATGAAGGGGGAGCACCCCTTATATGAAGACAGGCTGAGAGAGCTGGAGTTGTGCAACCTGGAGAAGAGAAACCTCCATGGAGACCTAAGAGCAGACTTCCAGGACCTATAGATGGTCCTATAGAGAGAGGGACAGTGAAATTCTACACGGGCAGGTAGTGATAGGACAAAGATGAAAGGTTTTAATCTAAGTAGTGAGGCACTGAAACAGGTTGTCCAGAGAAGTTATGGATGTCCTGTTCCTGGAAACACTGAAGGCCAGGTTGGAAAGTGCTTTGAGCTACCTGGTCTAGTGGAAAGTGGCTGTGCTCTTGGGACGGGGGTTGGAACTAAAAGATCTTTAATGTCCCTTCCAATACAAACCACACTATGTTTCTATGATTAATTTCTGGCTATCCAGCTCTGCTCCCAAAATGGATGCAAAATCTTAGAATGGATCCTAAATGTACATCCAGAGACACTGTAACCTGCCAATAAGGATATTGTCCCAGCTATATTGATGTTTAGGACTCATCTTCATCTAAAGATAAGGAACCCTCAGGGTCCAATCAGATGTGTAAACCAACTGGCTATTGTAATAGGAATGGATCCCACCTGTATAAAAATATCCTTTTTCATGTAATTTAAAAATATAATTAAATACTCCATTTCTTACTTTCCCTCTTTGTGTACTATGAATGTATGCTAGCAAGAGACAACTCTACAGCCTTTCTAGTTGTTGTGTATGTGAGAGAACACACTTTGTGTCAACATGGACAGTCATATGCGTCTTCACTGGCAACATCAGAGTAGATCTTCCAGGTACCATTTACATGAAGCAGGCCAGGATATTGATAACATCAGTGAAGGTCTCCAGACATAGATCTGATCAGCTGCAGCCCTTTGTGAATGTCCTGATGTCCCCTTGCTTTCCCCTGTCTATGCATCTCACTGAGGCAGTGCAGAGCTACCAGCAGAAGGAAACAGCATGGGAAAAAGTCCAAACACGCACACTAGTGCCAACCCTGCTCCAGGTGTGCAGGAGCCAAGAAACATTCAGGATAATTTTAAATTGTCTACCATTTTCTTTTTTTCCATGGTAAAGGCAGCTCAAAAGATTCCACATATTTTCTACCAGCATCCAGACAGGCAACAACAGCCATCTCAAAGTTAAGTTTTATTGTACAAGAAAAAGCTCAAATTACTTATTTGATAAATAGCCTAGTCTGAGGTTTTAAGACATATGCGCGATTGAACACATGACTTTGACTGATAAAACCCCTTGGAGTCTACTTTTTAAACATAATTTTGAGCTATTTTGATATATTTAGATGACCTAGATTTGGCCGAATAGAGTTGTTTGTCTCTCTCTTAAGGCCACTTTTTTTCCTCTTTTTCACCTTTGTTATGTGGTTCATGAGTAAATGTTTCTTCTGAAAAATATCAATGTAAAAATCGCTGAAACTATGAGAAATCAAAAGCAGAAACTTCAGAGGGAAGGTCTCTGGGAGTGCTTTTTCTGTAGTTAGAATCCACGAAGACAGGTGACTTGACTGGCACCAAGACACGCTGTAAAATATCTGTTGAATCTTGAGCATTCTCTGTTCTTTGGAGTGTTAAAAAAAGGCTAACAAAGTTCAGTGATGTGGAAGACCTGCACTGATCCACTGTAGGCTCTGGACACTGCTTGCATGTGAGAAAGATCTCTAGATGTCATGTGAGGGCTTTGGTCTCAGAGGAGGCATACCTGGGGGATGGGTGGGTGGAGTCATCCCCAAGCTACTCCATGCTCCTAGAAAACACCCTCAACTAAAAATCCAGGATACAGCAGGATTTTCTCTTTTTCCATCTGGCTAAGTATGGAGATGAATCACCATCTATGTCCAGGGGACACTGTTCCCAGTGCTGGAATCCAGCCAAACAGAAAGACCTAGAACCAAGAATTTATTTAAAAGTGTCATCTCTTTGGACTCTGTTTTTGGCTATAGAATCATAGAAGCATTTAGGCTGGAAAGACCTTTAGGATTATCAAGTCCAGCTATTAACCCTGCACTTCCAATTACGCTACTAAACCATGAATTCCCCTAACCACCACATCCAGATGTCTTTTGCAGTGATGGTGACTCAACTTCCCTGGGCTTTATGCTCCCTCATCCTAGTAAAGGCCCCAGATATTTGATGAGAAATACCTTATTTTTTCACATAAATAGTAGGAGAAAAAATATTCTAACATAAAAAAAGATAAGGGTTATTTTTGTCTTATTGATATTTGCCATTTAGTTCCAGTAACAATTTGTCGATGCACAGTTTTAGAAACATCTTCCTCCATAGTATGCAAAAGATATGGATGTTTATATGAATGTAAAATTAAAAAATATGGATTATATGATATTATGTAATTAGTCTTTGTGATAACAGTGCATTCCAATTAGCTTGTACTATTGAGTAAATCCTAAATGCTTTACTCCAGCACATTTCCTTTGATTTCAATAGGAGACTGTCAGATAAAGATTTTGTTAAAAGGGTAAGTGCCTCAGGATTTAGCTTTCTCAAGTGGATTTCATTTCTAATGGAGTCTGCATTGCGTTATGAGCTTCTATGTTTTCATGCTAACATGATTAAGAAGACACATTGAGCTATAGGAATCTTCCTGTGCAAATTACCCCTGTAAACAATTTTGCTGACATATTGGGGAAAACTATCAAATTTTATTTATTTGGCTTTTCACATATATAAATTTTTGTTTGCTGTTTGTTTTCGCAGGGCTGTGGAAAATGGAAGAGGACCAAAGCCGCCTGTCACATAGGAAATATTTTGAAGAACCAGCAAGCTCAGAGACAGTTATTTCACTTAGTCAGGAGGTCCTCTTATGTAACTACTGTGAAAGAAAAGAATTGTGGTGCACGAAGACGACCTGATGAGAAAATAGTCATTTGCCTTCTTAAAGCATTGCTGAGCTGGTTACTTTGGATGTACAAATTGCCTGTAGAGAACACAAAGTACCTACCTACATGTTTATTTCTATTATGTGTTTGTTCCTACCTTCAACTCTAATTATGGTGTCTGAAGTGTTTTTCAGATCAGTATTTTCCTTTTCTATTTTTGCAGAGGATGACCACTCTTTGTTTACAACTGAGACATTTGAGGCTTCCTGGTGATGGTCCCATCACTGCTAGATGATGTTAGGTAGCTTCCATTTTTAAAATTTTAATTTAAAAACAGGGCATCAAAATATATTATTTGACTTCATCTTATTAGCAACTTTTTATTGCAATGTATCAGCACTCCCTTGTTAATGTTTACAGCAAATTGTCTGTAGTGAGGCTATACCACTGGTTGAAGCCAGGTTTATGCTGACTTGTAATTTCCCTGAAGCTTGTTAGAATATTCTCCTCTCAGTTCCAGTTCACCATGTGAAACATAATGATATGCTACTGTTCACATTTACATTAGGTTGCAATAGGGGAGAAAATGTGTCCTTTCTGGAGTCCTCGTGTTCCAGTCCATAATGATTCTGATGAAATAAATTTGACACAAATTGCTATCTATATCAGCCTTTCTATTTTGGCTTTTGAGCTGGCACTATATTCATCTGTTGACATCCTGTCACCTCCTGGCATAATCTAAAATAACACAATGTAATAATAGATTTGGATACAATAAAGTAATACTTTAAATAAAATGGCTCTGCAGACTTGGAGGCTCACAGATGCTGATGAAAGTGTTGAAAAAAGCGGACCATCTTAGCAAAAAATGTGCACAAATAATGTAAGAAAATGTCCCAGGGAGGATCTCAAACCCCTCATGTATGACAGTGAATCATATGACACATATGACTGATTGACTCATGCAAGTCATTTGCTCCTTTTTTAATAAGTTTCTGCTGGAGAGCATAAAATACATTAAACATGGATTTATTGTATCCAAGGGGTTGATGAGCAATGTACAGCACACTATTGTAAATAAAAGTTATAATCCACCTGAAAGTTTATTCTCTGTGGGAAGAATTATAACAAAAGATTCTTCCTTTATATGGTTAAATTTTGGAAATATATAGTACTGAACCTATTTCTTTCCTATTTGCATTATTCATTGTTATTTTCAAAACATAATAAGATAGAAACACAAATCTCTATCCATTGGAAGAAGCACAAGATCAAGGCATCAAGAAGAGACAGAAGACACATAAATTCAAGACATAACTGAATGTCAAGTTTATGTATCACCTTCCTTTTTTTCACTGTAAATGTTATTTGCTTCAGCTATTCACTTGTACCTGTATTAGTCACACCTCTGTTACACTGAATGGCCAACTAGACAGATCTTACCTTGAGAGTTGCACTGTTTAGCCCAAACTCAAGAGGCTTTTTACAGTATTTTGTTTAACGTAAAAATGTCTAGTCATTGTTAATTTTGAAAGAATACATAATTGTAAGTCTTGTACATTTTTTCACAGAACTTAACTTTTAACCTAGATTGGAATCAGGAGAGTGTAAAAGGATTTTTTTTCTAATTGAATATAATTTATTTGAGCATGGGGTTAAATTCAAAAGTAGTCTTAAGCCTGCACAATTTAAAAAATATAAGGTCATAGGCAAAAGTAAAAAAAATTATGGCTGAGTATCTGGAAAACACTATTTTCCAGAAGCTAAATGACTTTCCATTTGACCTTTCTGTGAATGCTAGACTGTCAGTGGGAGACAAAAGAAAAAAGGAAAGGCAAAAATATCCTGTGCACAAGAATAAGACCATCACAGCAACATCCAGACTGGTCCTAATAGCTCTGTGAAGATCTTAAATAAGATGAATTCACTCAACTCCAGTGCTCATGGGAGTTTTGTCTAGTGTGTGTATATATATATACACACATAGACATATATATATATATATTCCAAGACCTGATTCATTCTGTCACTCCACTTTCACACTGGCTTAACCTTCATGGAACTGTCAAAGTTTGCAATGCTGCCCAAATACCACAGAAGCATGATAGCCTTTACACATATTTGGCTAAAAGTGTTGGGAAAATGACATATAAATATAAAATCCTGGCAGAACACCATTTGCACTAGAATTCTGAAACTGATATATAAAAGGAAATACTTGTCTGCATCTAATTATTTGGCTTCAGACAACAGGATGTAAAGGTTATGTTTCCAATAATCATCCAGCATAGCTGAGTCCCTCTTTTCTTGAGTAAGTCAGAAACAAAACTCCCCAGCCACTAAAGTATTTGCATTTATTAATAAAGAGAAAGATCATGAAATTCTAAATGACACAGTTTTCAAAAAAGGCTGTTCAGAAATGATAATGTCATTAATCAGTTGTAACAAAGGTTTCAGATGCAGCCTTCTTTCAACCTTTTTTTTTAATTTTGAACCATAGGTGATCCTGGTTGGATATATTTTAAAATAATTTGAGTGATACAAGAGGCAAATGTGTTCCTTTTACATTCAAATATATGCTTCACAAGGTACAACTTCGTTCTTTCATCTCTTTTATGATTCAGTCATATTTTATTGAAATTTTGTCAGTGTTTCTTTGTCATAGTTCCTGCCAAGCATACTCAAACAGCTGAGATGAGAGGTTGAAAGAAAAGTGACTGAACAGAATTTTAACAAGGGATAGACAAATATCAGATGGTTTGTTTCATATTGTGAAGCAAACTACCTGAATCCACCATCCCTTTGAACAGTTTATCCAAGCGTTAATGGAGCCTTCCTTCTGATTCCACAGTGGTACTCAGACTTACAGAGCAGAAGGTGTCTCAAGCTGTGCTGAATAATTGTGAATAACAATAATATTTTCAAAATAAAGAGTAATTAAAGTATGTATCTGACATTCTCTTGGTGTTGCTGGAAAGCAGACAAGGACTGGGGTTTTTACCTCTGAAAACAATGCCAGAACACATAATTCTGGTCTAGGCAAATCTAAACACTTGTGTTCACTGCAGTTCTTGCAGTGACAGTGAATTTTTAATCCTCTGCTAAACAGCAGGCAGTCAATCTTCTTCAAGAATAGAGATGTAGAGAAAAAAAAAGCCCAATATATTTAGAGGAGTGTGAAATATTTTTGCAACAGAAGTAACTCACATCATCATAAAAATTGCTGGCATTGGGCTAGCCTCCCTGTTATAAAAAAGCAAACCCACAAAACTCTAGACATACCACTGCTGCTTTCCTGGCCTCAATTAGTGTTGATTTTTGTTCAAAGAAACAGTTTAAAGTAGAAAGCAAAGCAAGGACAAACAAAGCAATCACATAAAATCTGGAAATGTTAAAATTTTGAAACTTCTCTGGATGAAATTGAACTCACAGTACATTAAGTGTGTTCCACAGGGTGTGATACTTTCAGCCAGTGAAAAAGTGATTTTTATTTTACATTTGCAGTAATGTGATAACCAGGAGAATGAGTGTATTTTTTTGTGATGGACTCACATACTACAAAAGAAGATCCTGTGTGGGTGAGAACTGGCTTCATATGACCTGATGTGAATTTTGTGCCCTGGATAAAGGTATAGTTTCATTGAAAAAATGCGGTATGAGTAAGAATTGTTGATGAGACTTTTATCAATGCATAAATCCTACAGGCTTCAGAGTGTCATTAAAAGTCTACTTCATAAGACATCTAGGTAGCTCTGAAACTGTGCCTTATATTATGAACATGCTTTGCAGGAGGCTATATTTAACATTACATGGATAACTTACCCTATGGTATTTCCTAGCCCTCAAGTGCTTCATTTCACAATTTAAATAACATTATTTTAATATAAGTGGGTTCTGGTTTTGTTTTCTTTGGTGGGGTAAAAAGAAGAGGTAGTGTTTAACTCTGTTTTGCACACCAGGTATGTTGAAACGACATTTGTTAAAGAAATAGGAGAGCCATGCAACAAATTTTCACACATTTGTGATCAGAGCACCTGCTTCCTGCTCACAAATATATCCCTTTTGAAACTTATTCTTACATTTTGCCTTTATAGTACTTTGAAATAGATGTTATTTCAAAATTCCCTTCTAGAGGCATATATCTTTTTTATCTTCTGCTCTACTGAAAGTCATAGGAAGATATCTGTCTAAGAAAGAGTAAGGGCATGAGAAACTCAATTCTAGATCAGTAAGAGAATTTCTGAGAACTAGAATGCCAAAAATTTTCTATAGTTCACTAACCAATACAGAGGGACATGGAATTTCTCTACAAAAAGGAAAGGAAAATTTCTTTGCTTCTCAACAGGACACAGACCATTTAATGTTTTCCAAGCATGATAATAGTAAATATTTGGAGTGATTTAATAATTATGTAGAAAATGTTTATTTATTGGAATTCTGGAACCCCTTTTACATCCAGAACATTGTCATAAGCTAACTGTTTATACATATGCAAAATTATTGAGAAAGAGCTATTGTTAAGGTAACTTCATGTGTAAACAAAAACTATAGTGGGTAGAAAGCATTCTAGATTAAAAAAAAACCCCACAGTCAAAACCCACAAAACCTCTCAGCATTCACTAAATAGTACTACTGTTTTGTGGGGAGGGTCATTGTAAATACTTTTTATGAAGTAGATGAGGATAAGCTGCATATATCCTGTTATTTTCATTGTAGTTTGTGTCTGGCTGTCTCATGACTGATGTGCTAAAGACTATTGTGCTATTATTGTCTTTTACCATGGATGCTTTTAAAATTTACAGTATTATCCACAGGAAATAAAATTGTACTTCTGACAAAAAACCCCAAAATCCACTGCTGTTGCACTTCCAACCACATCTTATCTGTTCTGTCTAGGAGACAAAGAATTTTCTTAAGAATGAATTTATGAAGTGTCATTTAAAGAGGTAGACCCAAAGTGCTTGGTTCTGTATATGTGCATAGGTATTTGTTATTTCTAGAGATTTTGAAAATAAAAATATTAATACAGTGATGCAATATTTAAGTGGAAAAAAATGGAAATATTTTTTCTTGAGAAATTGAAAAAGTGTATTTTACTAAATTCCTCAGAAATATATATTATGATGAAATGTAGTCTTTATGGTGTATGTTATATACCTACATAATAAAAGCTTCGAGCTTTTATTAATTAATTACTATAAGAACTGAATTAATTTCATGTGTAGTCTATAATTATTAAGGAAGAACATGGAAGGTTTTGAATACCATATACTTGTTATACATTTTGCATCTTCTTTTGTAAGCACAATTTTATTAACATTTCTTTTATTACCCTACTACAGGCCTTTCTTTCAGCTTTCCCTCCTCTGGAGCATCTACAATTTTTATAGAAGACTGTTTAACTCAGTGTTGCTTTCACATTGTAACCAAAGATCAACTGGGGCAGTTGAAGTTGTTTTCAGCATGAGTTCTTTTATAAATGATGCTGCCTCATTGATAACAGTCTTGGAAGATAATTCTTGGTGGTCTCACTCAGTGGCAATGCCAATAGAGCTAGCAAATTAATGTGGGGTAGAACTTTTCACAAATCCTTCATCCATTACAGAACAATTTTTCAAAATATAGAGCACTTTGTAAGTCAAACAAAGTAGAATTATGGTTTAGTGAACTGCAGTCCTGAGTGTGTTATGGTTTATTTTTCTGGTAAAAAAATAAACTATTACTTTGACTAATAACTCTCATGGAATGCAGGAAAAGATTACCATTAGGTATTCCTTGCCAAAAGAAATTGATATCATGATACTTTTAAAGCACACCAAAAGGACCTGAATTTACTGGTACTTGAATAGATTTTTTAGGCCTGGCATATGTCATTACTGTAAATCTTTCAAACATTTAGAGTAGAGAAGAATCAGCTTCATCTTACTTCTGGAAAAAGTTGCTGCTAATCCTCCCTACACTCCGGGCTCGATCCAGGGAGTATCTGTAATTCTCATTCAGCCAACTTAAGCAAGGACCACAACACCTTTCTGGCTGAACCCCTTTAGACTGACTATCTGTATTTTAATATCAGTGTGCTGATACTACAACTGGAGAGCGAAGGAAAGAAACTTATCATTTAGCACACAAATCCTACCTTGTCCAGTCCCAAAAAGCTCATCAAAATTTGTCTTTGTATGAAATCTTTGAAGATATTTTAGTGTATTCTTGTGCTGATGGGACCAGTGAAGAGCTTTTGCTTGCTGATGGATCAAGCCCTAGCAGATCACATTTTTGGGAAGACAACTTTCATCTTGAGTGAATATCTTGAAAAAATATGAAGGTGAAATTTTCTTATGAAGAGTCTGGTTTATAATTATGTCTCCAATAAAGTTTTATCCTTTTACAGCTCCACTTATCCTGTTGAAACACAGAAAGCACTCAAGCACTGTTGGAAACGGTTAGGGATATTTATTTAACTGCTGTAAACTGATTCAGGAATCATCAGCTATTTGGAATGTTTTGGTCACAGTTTGTGTCTGCACAATTGAATGATTGCAGGAAACTGGTTATGAATGCTGACAGCAAAAGGCAGAGGTCCTCCAGTGATTCTTGTATCCAAGAACAGCAAGAGAGCATATGAAATGACAGAAGTTTTATGTATGAAATATATAAATTGTATAAAGATAAAACTGATTAGAAAAATAAAATAGTAAAGCGTTAACACATTGCTACCATTTTCCCCATAACGTATCTATATGCATATGCAGAAATCTTTTAATGATGACCCCAGCAGTTTTCAGCTGTATGGACTGTACAACTTGCCTGGTCTGCTGTACAGTTACACGAGCCAGGGTGTTTTTCAGAGTAATTAAGCATGAAGTTTCAAATGGTACTAGTAAAGCATAAAAGTAAAGATGTAATTGTCAGTTGTGTGCTGAAAGATTTGAAGCAGCTACAGTAAATATTTGTTGTCTTAAATCTCAAGTTTTGTACACCAGCTTTGTTACTATGCTATATTGATTGCCAAGGTTAAAACATGACTGAATATTTGCACAGGAAAAATGTTGTCTTCCTTTGTTAGGACTAAACCTATATGCTGATTACTGTTGTTTGAAGAAACAATAGTACAGTGCTTTAAATTGTAACCTTCATAAATACTTTTACTTAAATAGGAGCCTCAAAATCCTAAGGCAAACAAAAGCGTGATTATATGTACAGCAATAATGCCCTTATCACAATGGGATAACAAACACAATGGTTAGCAACATTTGAATAGTGTAACAAGAGTGTTTATAATAAGATGATTAGAGGTAAAATTCAATGGCCCTTTCCCAGATTGCTTCCTGAGCATACCAAACTATTTGCCACTTAGGGACTTCAGAACAGTTTCTAGATAATTCTTCTAGTAAAGCTACTTTTGGAAGGTAAGCTTTTCATAAGCTTTAATAAAGAACATCTTTCAAACTAGCAATGGTAGTAGGGTTTAACGTGGCTTGAGGAAAAAAAATGTTAGAGGCAAGGACAGGAAAAGGTCTATTTGTTCAACTAGACTTTCTCATTTAACATCATACCTCTCTGTACTTCAGTTCCCAGCTCTTGCTTTTTGTAATAAGGTCCCACTTATTCATATTTATTACCCTTTATCACAATTTACACTTTACAAGTTCATGGATTTGCTTATTTTTTTAATATGAACTTACACAATTTTATATTTTTGTGTACTTTCTTATGTTAACATCTTGTTAAATTTTACCACTGATTTACAAGATGCAGGTGATGAGTTTCTAAAACTAGGAACTGTTTTATAAATGTAACTTGTTAATTGATCTACATGGTGAGATTACTGAAATGGCAAATAAAAACATCCAGTGAGGAAATTATCTCTTCCACATATAGCTCATTTCTGATCTGAGAGACCCCAGTATTGCCACTGAGCATTTAGTGAATGTCTTTATCATGTCTTTATCAGATATGATAAAGATTTGACTAACTCATTATTATAAGTGTACTTATTTCTTCCTATAGTAATGTGCTAGAAGAATTATAAGCACTACCAAACAAGTAAATTTACTGAAACTCTGTCGTTTGGATGCCTTTGCATGTAAGCAAAGCTTTTCACTTTTGCTGCAACATAAGATCTACCAGATTCCACTGTCCATCCATCCATGTCCAATGCAATCCATTTGCATTTTCCATAAAAACCACTAAGTGTAGTAGCAAAGGCTGAATTTTCTGAATCTCCACTGCAGCAATTTCCATCATCCTGTTATTGTGACCATACAATGTGTTTGCTTTTAAAGCTTACATTCCCATATGAGTTATTTTCTTCTGTGTGAACATAGGACCAGTCTTAAAATATTTCAAAGTGAGGGAAGATGTATCCTGAACATTGTAGGACTGGTGGCCAAAAGCTCTCGAAATATGAATTGAAACCTGAAGAAGGATGATGGTTGTCCTTCCTGTATTGACATAAGAAAGCAACAGCTGAAGCTGTATAGTAAGAACAAGGAAAGCTAATAAAAAGTACCCAGTAATGTAAATTATTTCTGGATTTATTTTAATGGCACGCTTGTTTTTGTTCTTTTCATTAAATGCCATAGGTTATGATTCTAGATATGATATTATAGGGTGCCATAGCAATGATAAGCAAATGCTTACCCATAATGACAGTATAAGTAACAGAAAATACATTACAAAAACATCCAATAAGAGAAAAAAAGTTAGCTAGTAGAGTGTAGCAAGGGTCATAAACAAAATTTCCCTCATGTTTCTGATGAAATATTTCACTTCTGTTCCATTCCAAGCAAATGCCTCCCAGTCAACACAAAATTTATTTCCCATCAGTCAATAGGAATAAAAGAAAAAACCAAACCATTAAAAATCAATCACAAACCACATTTTCAATTGCCTACAGGCATTCAAATAAATTAAGGTTAAGGAAGAGTATGTGCCCCATTTTGAAGACAGTTGCCACTCATGAATATAGTAGAAATTAACAAATAGGTTTATTTATGAAATTAATTACATGAATATGCTATTTCATATTCTACAGGAGAGAATAATTCCTTATCACAAATATGGATGTGCAGCTGAGAGGCAGCTGAGGTAGCTAGAGTTATGTGTTATAGAAACAACACAACAGTTAAGGATTTTCTTTCTGATTAAATATTTCTTCCTTGTATTTTCAGCATGCCATAATCCAATGTTGCTCCATCAATTCCATGTAGTTTTGTGGAACTATTTTAAACTCATAGCGTATCTTACTATGCCACAATCTTGTTCTGTCCTTTAAGCCTATCTTAAAATTTAGAAATTATTCTCTAATAACAGATAGTCACAACACAATCACGATTAGCAATCAGTACCACCCCAGTGACAGAGCTTGTTCCCGTACAGAAAAGGAAGAAGGGATTAGAAAGTACAAAAAACCATACTTTCTGTTTTCTATTCCTATATCTTTCCAGGTCCTTGTAGAGAAAACACAGATAAACAGAAGACCCAGGCAAATTAGCAAGCCTGAACCACAAACCAAGCCTTTTCTGCTTACATTTTGAAAATCATTTCCACCCAGCTATTTTTGGCTGAATGTGCTAGTTCTGGTTCAGTGAAACTGACATTACATCCTACACTAATGAGTAGCAGGNTGATATTTCAATAAAATATATTGCTCTTGAAAATTACATAAAATTAGTAGGAATTAAAACAAATCAAGCATATAAAATTATCATTTACACATGTGAAGGAATAATTTCTCCCCAGTGCTTTAGGTTATCATCTTTAATTCACATGTGTCATGAATTAAGTCAAACACTGAAAAGTTACTGATAAGTAGATTTTTGCCATCTTAGGTCCATACTGGGTTGTATTCATTTTTGCTGCTCCCTCTCATGGCTTGAATTTTAGTCCTCAAAAGCTTACTCTCACGGAAGTTCTATAAATTCACATAAATTATTCCGTAAGATGAACTGACTGAACAGTAAGACTGAGTTGACAGCATTGAGTAAGATGGAAAAAAACTATATTGTTGCCTTAATATCACATTGTTATCATTAGCTGCTTGCATCAACAACCTTGGCTTTTCCCTGCTTGTGGGGGTATGGAGTTACTGCCTCAAAATATAAGCTTTTCATAGCTTCCAAAACTAGAATATTTTACATGAACTCTGTCCTACATAGGCCCTCTGTTCTACAGATTTTTCTATTTTATACATAAACTATTTATGTGTAGCAATTTATATGTATGTTTATATAGTACCAAAAGCAACAGAAGCCTGATCTGCAAGAGTAAAGTCACTGAGTGTTATGCCAGTCATGAAAACTTTGCTTTGGCTGAGGTCACACTAATAGAAGGGATATTGTGGATAGATCATACTTTGTGGAAGGATTTCCTCTTGGATATGCAAAAGAGTGCCAGCAACTGCTTTTGATCTCTCAAAACATATCAGGATACTGTATGGCTGTTCCTACCTCTCGTGTACATGCCAGACTGGACTCTTCTGGCACATTGGTCACACCTCATCTCAAGGACAGATGGAGAAAGGCCAGAGATTTTCTAAGTGCTCTGCCTACTTCACTCTGTGGGTGAAACTGGTAAAGTATAAGCTGCCTGGAATTTTATACTTTAATAGGAGGTTGAATAGGCTGGAAAGGACAGCATTTAGAAAGTATGTGTTCAATAACAACCTTCACTTAATACTCACACTCACACTCATTTGTGGTGTGGAATGAAAATAAGCTGAGACAAGAAAATTCCCACCAAGTTGTGTGGTGACATCACAGTATTTGAACTTGTAACCTGCCCCCAGAAGAGATACCACAATATTTTTACAATTCTGTGAAACGAACCCTGAGAACTACAAAATTTAATGCAAAACATTTCAACTGGTTCTGCTTCTGAGGTGCATTTTTGGTGAGAAGCAATTTGGAATGTCAGTTTGTGCTAATATGTGGTATATAGTTTAAATTTGCCTGAATTTGAAATTAAAGACTGCCTGCTTGCCTCACATTGTGTATGTGTTGACATGCCAAAGTTAGGGCTTTTCATTTCCTAAAAAGAAAGTATTTTTCTATAGATGTTTTTTCTTTTGAATACTCAAGGCATAGTTTAGTTATGCTGACCTTTTTGGGGTGTCTCTCTTGTCCTTGTAGCAAGTTAGAAAAATAATTGGTGAGAACATTTTTTTCACAGACTACATGGTGATGAGATTAAAGTGGGAATTTAATGGACCCTCTTTATGCAGGCATAAATAAAGCTTTTTTTCACAACTACCAATGTTCATTTTATAATTATTGAAAGTGGGTTAACAGTCAGTTTTGAAACAATTTCAACTCATAGTTCAATAAGGTATTGTAGGATATTTAGATATTATGATTTGATAATTAATTTTCTAAATGAAAAAGCCTAATATAGTGATAAATATATTTTTTCTGAAAACTGGACCATGAATATGTCTTTTAAATTAGAAAATGAAGGTGTTTAGTAACCAGTAATCATCATAGATTACCTATTAGTAAGATGGCACTGTCTCTTCTGTCTTTGCCTGTCTTACCAAGAGAATTAAATTCAAGCTTTGCCTCATAATTTCAACTCAGACCTCCCCTCTAGGCATCAATCCCTGGTCAGCTTTATCAACAATATCAAAACTCTGACAGTCTGAAGCTTGCATCTAAAAAACACACAGCAAGTGGAGCTTTTTTAAACCATTGACTTTCAAAACAGCTCTGTCTCTTGCATACAATCTTGATAAAGGAACTTTCCAATGAGGAATTTGCTAGCTGGGTGTTTGATAGCAAGGTTGTCTTTCCGAGGGAAAATTATGGTCATCTTCAGTTTGTATCAGAATGCTATCATCTGAAACAAAATATGTAAGTGAAAACTGAAAGTTTATTTTTCAGGAATAGTGCAGTTCTCAAGAAGATCTCTGATGTGCTCCAAATATGTCATTCAAGACTCAGTTCACTAGTGGGCTCAAAAAGTAAACATAGTTGTCTGTGGAAATTAAAAGCTAGCTGATTTAGTCTGCTGATGTAATTGCTTTTCATCGTCCTGCTAAACCACCTACATAGTTTAGTATTATCTCTAGTGGACTGAATTTATTTAGCAGTTAGTAGGCAAAATGAAAGACACAACCTATTGCCATGAAATGAGTATTTATGATGATTGTAACTGATCTGGAGTTTGTTAGACCCATGGTAAAGCCATGGTACAGTTCTTGAACTGACAGTTTTCCCCCACATTTGAAAAGAATTTGTACGTGTATCAGTGTTGGCTTCCTGAAAATTTCTGACTGCCAGTGAACTGATTCAAACAATGAAAAGTCAAATCATCATGCTTTCTTTCAGCCACTCATTGCTCTCTTACAGACCACAAGAAGACCAAAGTTGTCAAATGAAGAATATTTGCCTGGTGATTTACAACTTTACTGGATCCCTTTTTTCCTGTATGGAAATTTTCATAAGTGGTTTGGCAAACGCCTTTAAAATAACTGTGGTATTTGGCAGAAAAAAGGCTGCAGAACTTGGGCCTGCTGTTTCCATTTTAGTTCAACAGTGAGACTCCTCTCAGTGATATGAACCAAGTACAGAATTCATAGTCCAAAGACATAAGTTATTGGAAACAAGTTGAGTAAAAAGGAGACATGTGGCTCAACCCACAGAAATTCATTAGACAATGGTTTTCGAATGCCTGTTCCAAACAATTTGTCAAATCAACTGTTCATTATAGAGCAGCCTAATACTGACTGCGTACGTATATAAATTTACACATCAGTAGCTATAAAAGTGTTTATATTTATCACACAATACTGCTCATTAGAGATAGTGGAGCATGTGAACACACATGTTAGTAATTTATACCCAAAAAATCATTCAGTTGTTCACATTGCAGAGGTCTGTGTATTATTAGGATGAACCAAATATACACACTTACTTATCTCTTTTTGAAAGGGCAGACAAAGGTCATAAATGACAACTTCCTTCATTTTATTTTCTTTTCATTTCAACATATGCCACCAGAAAATATACTGAAACTCAAAGCTTTCAAATGAAAGGCTAATTTCACTGCTATTTCTGACTCATTAATACTTAAAATTGCCTGTAAGAGATGAAGTGACAATTTATCATAGAGATGCAATCACACGCTGCCCATATAGGACTGACTTCTGAAACACCCAGGTTGGACTCCAGTGATAATATTTATGGACCAGTGTCTCCCCAAGTAGACAGTGGTGGCACCATGATCTGCTGGCCCCAGAGAATTCTCCACGCTCTAACAGAGTGTTTCAGAAGGCGTATAGGTGGAACCATGAGTAAGAAATGAGTCAGGGGAAGCACTGGACCTAGAAACAGCATGAATGGACTCATAACTGACAGTGATCTCTGCAATTAACTGCCAGCTTCCAGGATCCTTAAGGGATTTCTCTGAGGCATAGGGCCACCTCAGTCTGTGTGTTTCATTGACAAGAGCTGGTTCCATGCCTAGAAGTGCAGACTCATGCAAGCAAATACACAGAAAAGCAGAAAAGTTCATCTTCAGAAGTAATTCATCACATGTATCTACATCAGGTCCAATGAAAATAGCGAGTGCTGCTTGTACTCGGGTGCTTGGAAATTCCTCTATTACAGGTATTATACAGGCTGCATGGAAAGCCACATGTTGATTTCAGAATAGTAATTTCTAATGTTTGGTAGGTAGTGATCCTCAGCTACACTTTTTGGTTTTGTGTGGTTAATATCTTGATTTCTATGTGAAAGCCATCTCTTGCCGTATACTATGGAGGCAATTTGAAAACACGAGCTGGGAGACAATTGGGCATTTTTTTAATGAGGGAAATGATGCAAAAGCAATTTAAACTTGGAGTTCAGCACTGGAAAATGACAAAAAGCAAAGCTCTTTACTCAAGGAAACAAACAAAAAAATCTTACAGCTTGTCCCTGAGACAACAGAGGCACCATGGTATGAATCATCAGGTCATCATATTCAGGCAAACTGTCAGCAATGGTAGAGGTCCTGCAACCTTTCTTAGTGAGAGGTTGAAGAAAAGAATTTTGTACCATTTCCCATTGTGCTGAACAAGAATTTGCCTGGAAGCCTTGCTTGACAGATTGGCCCCTATTCCCATTATGATTTGTGCTACTGTGAAACAAGAGTGTCTAATGCATGGGCTGTAATGTAGTGACAGGCTAGCTTCAGGTCTTCTGAAAAATGATACAGAGATGAAAGGACGGGCTCTGCTCCACCTTTCATGCTTTTCATATTTGCATTTGGAGTGTACACAGGCAGGACCCCAGACAGAACTGACAGACAATTAAAAGGCCACTCAATACTAGCAAGTATATCTGTGTGACACATGACCTCTGCGAGCACACAATATCAGTGGGCATAAAACAACGTCTTGCTATCAACCTGAAGTCAAAGGAGAATTATATTAAGCCCTGCCAAGAGGTTAACTTCTCTGCAGCAGGAGCTTTGTTCTGACTCTGTCTTTCTTAGCAAAACTTTGGGATTCCTTTTTCCTGAGGGAACTTAATCTTTCAGATTTGGGTCAGGAGGTATAATAAGTAATAAAAAGAAGTAAACACCATGAAATTCTAAGGGGCAAGTAGGGCATATTTTTTAGAATTTAGTTAAAGGAAGTACTCTCTTATGTGAATTCTAAGAATGCAAGCATGGTGGATGCAATTTGTCCTTTGAAAAAGTTGCTTAGAAAAGTAGTAAAACAAAAGATCCTTGTAGATTTGTATACTTCGTAATTGGAAAAAAAAAGAAAAAGCAACAATATGTGTATTTTAAGTATGCTATGTTGTGTAGGGGTTTGATGTAGAGAAATAGAATTTAGAAGTGTTCTCATTTTCACCTGCTCATCTTGCCTTGTACATTCTAGTGGAAACCCTACAGTATGCATTGATATTGTTGTATGTGAAAAATTTGAGATTTTAAAAAGTCATTGTTCCATAAAGAGGATGTTTCTTTTGGCAAAATGAGAGTTTTTGAAACAGTGAAATTATACAGTTAATTTCCCCCAGATGTTGAATATCCTATATTTTTCTTTTTCTTTTTTTTTCTCCCTTTTTGAGAATTGGGCTACATAATGTGCAGGAATATTGACAAATGCTGTGTGGCACTTTATTGTTGGCTTGCTAGCACATTTATGTTACATAACGGGTGTTGCAGAATAATGTCTGCAGTGTTCTATGCCAAATGCATTCTGAAATATTTGCAGCATCATAGAACAGATGGAAATTAAAGTAATGTTTAAGCTCAAATCTGTTCTCTTTGATAGTCTGTTGCAAGGATGGTTTTAAGCAAACTTCCAAAACAAACTTTCTAGGTATTTAAAATGTGTAAATATGAATATAGAAAATGTAGTGGAGAGTGATTAAACACATGGTAAATATTCTGGTTTTGATTTGACTTGAACTGAACTGGGAGATAAAATGCTTGAAATGTTGTCAATACTTTTGTGTTAAAGAGAAGAAAACATCTTGTGTATCTGTGTCCATTTGATTTAATTTGAGTGAGTTTTTTCTTCTTGAACATGCAATCCAAGCAGAAAACAGGATGCTTGAATAATTGGCCTGCTTCTGATGTTTGATGGCTCCCATAATTCCCAATTTGGATGCTGTAGGGCTACTTTCAATTTATATGAGGATAAGTTGCTGCAAAACTGTGAACAAAAAATTTTCCAGAGTTTCAGTTTATTCTGTTAATTTTTGTGGAATCTTTTGTTGTTATTATTCATTCATTTTATGGTTTCATTTGAATCTATAAAAAGTTTTGTTAAAAAAAAATAGGAAGGGAAAAGTCCCCAAAGAAATTGATTAGTATTTTAATAGCCAAATATGAGAGCATAACAATGGAAAAAAATATTTGCTTTACAAATGCAACAGTTTTCAATTTTCAAAAGCAGTTAAATAAATTAATGCTGAATGAGAATTATTTCACACCTGTCAAAGATAATTTGCCACATTTGCTCTCTCGTCGTTTTCTGAGCATCTCCCATTTCCATACTTGGTGCAGGTGGACAATGTAAGTTAAACTGGGAAAGAAGCAAGAGAGAGAAAGATTGCAATGGAACAAGGACTATGAAATGTGAGCAGCTGTGAGGGGAGGGTTGGACCTGCAAATGTGATCAGAAGACAGGCTTGAATCCAAGATGAGTGCTGGCTAAATTGGGTTTCACTGCCTTGGCGACTACAGGTTTGTCCCTTTTCTTCTTCCGGGAATGAGCATATTATCTTCTGTTGCCTTTTCTCTAATAGTGCTTATGGGAATCTGCCTCTAAATTAGCTAGAAAGTATCTGGCTTCAATGGTAAAATTGGGTAGGATTGTTTGCAATTCCTAGTTATTGTTGCCAGTTATGTTGTGTTAATCATCATTCAGTAAAAATGTGACCTTTCCAGCACAAAATGGTGAGCCATGGGAAGCTGCATCCAGAGACTACCTTTAAAAGGAATGTTAACAAAGGAGCAGGCAGCACGTCAGAGCACTTTTGGCATTTTTTTAAAACCGTGGGGGATTGGTCTTTAGAAATCAGATTTACTAATCTAATTGTGACAATTTGTGTTTCATTCTGTTCCTTCAATCCACCTTAATTTCAGAAAATAGTGGAAGTTAGGGTGCTGTTTTGGAAGAATGGCAGAAAAAGGCAACTATTAATGTCATTTTAAGATTTGAAGGTTAGAAAGGGAAAGCAGGAACAAGCTTTAATATCCAAAAACTAAACTATTCTGAAACAAAGAGAAAACATAATGAGGAGGCCTATTCATTAGAAAAAGCAGGGAGTGCTTGTTCCAACAGCCTTACCTCTGTGAACCTAGGCTTCATGAAACTTACCTCTACACTGAGATGAAATCATCACCTGGAAACTAGAAATGAATAGACATTATTTTCTGGTTTAACATTCACCTAAGTACCATTTCACCATTTGCAGTGATATGCCTTATGTTTGACCATGTAGACACTGTTTCCCTAATTTGCTCTGAATGTTTCATTGTGAATGACAGAGGTATGGTCATTATAGTGGCAGTAACTTAAGAGAGGCAACTCTGCAGTGAGGAACCCTTTATGCAGAATTAATAAAGAAGAAAACAAAAAAAGAATTCACAGTGTTGTTAGCTTCCTTGCTCTACTGAGGAATATAAGATGGTAGCTCAAAGTACTGGCCCTTTCTTGGCTTAGAATATTTCAAAATTTATCTGAGAGGAAATCTATGGGGGATCATTAAGAGAGGTGAGCAAAACTAGGAGAAACATTAAGGCACTTTAAAGCTTCTATGGGAATTTTTACTTGGTGAAATTACTTACATACATCTACCTGGAAATTCCTTGGGGAATTTTATCAACTTTTCTCCTCTTTTTCCCTTCAACTGAAATCAAGATCAATTCACAAAGCCTTCTATTACTTGACACAACAAACAAATGTGTTGACATGATTAGCAGTGTTTAGAACACCAGTTCTCAGAAGTAAGAAAGACTACAGGCTGTAGCATTAGTCTATCGAGCCATCAAGTCAGAGTCTTTTTCTTACCTTTCTGAGACAGAGAGACTCTTAAATTGAATAATTGTCATTTTCCAGCTTTCAGTGAGGCCAGAAATCACTAAAGATCTCATTTAAACTTTCTGTTCTAGTTCTCAAGCAAATTTACGATAGAGGCTAGTCCTTTAGCAAGATTTCTTGGGGGAATTCTTCATCAAAACAGATGGGATTTTTTTCCCCATTGTAGTTTAAACTATCTTCCATCAATTTTTCTTCTCATTTCACTCATCTTATTATGACCTTCATAGGATAAAAGAACAGTACAACCATGCCTTTTCTCTGAGTATTGTGCTTCTCAGTATATTATGTAGTTAATATTGATTATAAATCACAGTGAACTCAATGAATGCTTTCCTACTCCTGTACCGCTCCATGACAGGCAGTCTTGTGCTTTTATCCATGCTTGGAAATACTACTATTTTTATATTTCTTCTATAGAAAGACTGTGAGTTCCCTGTATTTTTACAGATAGAACAGACTCAGAAAAACCTAGACAATCTATCAAAACACAAGATTATGAAAAGTTATTTTCTTCTAACCAAAATGAGATCGATAAATGCACATTAACTTAATTATCCTAACGATTGAGTTTAGCAAGTTAATAGGATCTGACATCTGTAATGAAAAACAAAGATAGTGATACATGAGGAAGAGCAAAAGAGTATATTGGAAGAAGCTTATGTGTTTTAAATAACTTTCCTGTATAAATTTAGAGCTTATGGACCAGAACATCTGGAGGGTCTGGAGGCTGACAGTCAGTTTGAGAGACGCATGGCTGTGGCAAAGGCAGGCATATTGTCAGCCTTCCTCTCTTGCCAAGAACTTGAAAAAAAGCATCTCTCAGCATGAAATATTGAAGGATATTTTACATATGTTAGTTGGGTTTTTTGAATGTTGTCAGTACTACCAGATAAGGTGTGCGGTTCCATCCAGAACCAAACAGTGATTATGGAGCACTAACCCCTACTTAAGTGAAAATCTAAACTCTTCCTCATTTGTCTCAGCTGGGCTGAGACAAAGCTGAATCACAGTTTCCGAACAGAAAGGTTTGATTTAACAAGACCATTTTCTAGTGCTATACCTGTTCTAGTTTTCATACATTTTCTGTACTGAAATGAGATCCAGCTTCCCCCCCCACCATTTTTTTGGTCTTTCCTGTGACTATGTGCAGCACAAAGTTTTCCCATTCCCATTCCATATTTTAACTTAAAAAAACACTGTGCAGGTGCATATAAAGACAAAATTATAATATACGTGACAAAATCGCAGTAGTGTGTTTTTGTTTTTTAAGTAAAAAAAATTCTGAATGGGTTCTTGAGTGCCAACAGTTGATATTTTCTTAAGAAAAAAAGAAAAAAGAAAGGTGTGGAAGTGGTTCAACTCAGGCTTCTGCAGTGCAAGAAGACTTGAATAGAACTGTAAGCTGTTAAAACTTTCCCTCCATCACTTCTTCTGCCTGGTAGGAGCAGTGTTTCCTCTAACAGTGCCATAAGCTGTTTTCATCACCCAAGCCCAACTTCCCCCTCACTCAGACGTGGTACTGGATAGAATAGGCACATGAGACTGATGTTTCATTATGAGACACAGAGAAAACATGGGGAGGGGTAATACAAGGGGTGTGTGACAATCAGAGAGGAGCACAGCTACAAAACAAGAATAATCATCAGCAGCATTAGGAATGAAGCTGCACATAGTTTTCATCTAAAGACCTCAAAGAACTTTGCCAAGACTAATTAATTAATTGCCACAGCAGCCATGAGAGTTTATAGGATATTACAAATAAGTTTTACAGAGGAAGATCTGAGCTGGCTGTTGGTGTTCTTAGGGCACCTCAGGCAGTAGCAAGTTTACACCAGCTCAGAACTGAAAGACTCCATTGAGCAAGAATTTGCACTGACACTATTATGCGCAGGAAAGATCCAGCAAAACCACAGAGAAGAGTGATGCAGATAGTGAGTTGGGGTTGGGTGGGAAGATACTGTCAGAGAGGACTGCAGGGCCATATACCTTGCACAGATGAAAAAAGGTTGAGAAGATTTTTTGCAGGGTAATGTGGCTTTGTCGTCAACAACTGTGTTGAGAGAAGAGAGATAGAAGAGCAAGGGGCCCAGGCTGATGTGAGAAAGAGAAGAAGAAAGATGCTTGGAGAGTTTCTTCTGTTTAGATTCTACATTATACAACACTACTTTTTACCATTTAAAGCAACATTTATTTCTTTTTGGGCTTTCCCTTAACTTGTTGCATTATATCAGCATGACCAGAACACCCTAACAGGATATACCTTCTGTTTGTTTCTCTAAAAGTTCGCAAAATCAAAAGTTTAGAGTTATCAACCAAAAATATCAAAGGCAAAAGGATGGCACACTTCCCTGAGGAGTGCCTACTTCTTCTCTATTTGCCTTCTTAATGTAATGGAACCATAAATATAAAAATGAATGTATTGTCTTTGCATCTCATGTGAGCTGCACAAGCACAGTAAATGCAACAATATAAGGAAACTGAATAAAGTAATCTACTTCAGTTGGAACAGTGTAGTGTTTTTAGTGTAATTTGGATTTTGTTATTGTTTCATTTACTATGTATGTGCAGATTATCTGAAAATTATCACACTATTGATTTTCAAAGTATTAAATACTACCTGAAAGAAAAAAAATTAATTCTTACAATAACAAAGATCTTTTTCCATCTTTTTTTATTCTTACTAGAATGAATGACCTTCTTTAATTCTACTATATTCCAAGCCCTTCATATTGTGTACTACTTTCTGCCTCATTGAAAAATATGTTCTTGTAAAGAATACTTTGTGAAATTATTAGGTTTCAATCTTAAATTTATATGAGAAAAAAAATTAAGAACAATTTCTCAAAACTGACTAGCTTAGACATATCACATGAGTGCACATTACATGGCAATAAAGTGGAACTGAATATTATATATATAACAGCCTGTGTTTTTTTCTAATGACTACTACCGTAGAGTCAACTTTATATAACGTATTTTAGATAAAGTAACAGACAAAATAAATGAAAAAGTATAGACTGGGAGTTTATCTTTTTTCTCCCTTTTGTTATCATTTATCAATAGTTTTAGATATAAGGAAGATTGCATGCCAGTTTTGTTTGCAATCCATGTAATTTATTATGAAAATATATATGGTACACTGTCTTAATATCTCATATATGAATATTTAATATTCAGCAATTATTCTGGAAGTTTGATAAAGTATGTACTCATTGACTTGACCAAAACTGACTTCTCTGTTTATTCATTTTTCAGTTGTGGTAGATGAAACAATATTTACTTTTGTTACAAGGAACAAGGTGAATTTTCCCTTTAGTAACAAGCAGGAGGTAAAGACAAAGTTCATATTATTTTTCTCTGTTCAGCAATCGTTGCATTTTTCAAATTAATTTGTATGTAGTGCCACAGAATGTGTTGTTCTTTTTTTCCTAATTAAAACACAGCAAGTTAGGACTATGTCTACCAAATTTAGATGTTGACAACGTGTCAGTTTGTAAACAAACATTCTCAGGAGCAAGGGAGGTGAAACATTCAATTAGTGGACTGGCTCCTCAGATGTTGCAAGGAAGAATAAATTTTTATTACTTCATATTCTCTCAAAGTCTGGCACAGTCATCTGAGTAGAAAAGGAGGGATACTTAAAATTCATTTTGATATTCATGATAAATTCAATTTTGAAAGGTCAGATCTTCATCATTTATGATGGTTCAGTGAGTCAGCAATATTGTCCCTGAAGAATGGGTTGGCAGGACTGATGGTATCAGACTGGAGCCAGAAGTAGAGAATTGCCTCCTGAAAAATTCAAAAGTGAAACACTGGACTCAGTCATTCTGGTGAGTAAAAAGTGGATCTCTGTATTGGGCATAACTGGGCAAGGTTTGGGCAAGTAACAGGGGTGGTTTTGGTGCCAGTTGCAGATGGTTCCAGGTAGCTCAGTGGTGGATGGAAGCAACCTGTCAGATACCAAAACTTTAACTTGTGTGAGGATCATGAGGCACCTATACTTAGACAGATTTGGGTGACAGTAGTGGCTGTTGCACACAGGAGTACCAGGAAGAGATGTATGAGGAAACACAAAAGGTAAAATGAGAGGAGGCAGGACAGAATGCATGTGAGGACAGAGAAAAGGAGCTGCGAACACAGGAGGACACACAACAAGGACTGGTTTGAAGAGAAATGTGAAGAGATGCATTTAGAGAAACAAAATGGAAGAGTCATTGGGGAACAATCCTGGAGATGTACTCTGAGGAAGCACTCTTAGGAGCCCTGTGACAGAGCAGGGCCCTCTAAGGTGATATGGAGGACCCATGCTGGGTCAGAGACATCCCTGAGGGGACTGCAGCCTATGGAGGAGAGCCCAAGATGAGACTTCCTTGCCCGCAGTAATCTCCAGGCAGATGAAAGACTGTAAGGGAAATATGAACATTTTCTCCCCACAGTAAAGTACGAACTGCCTAATTTATCCAGAACTATAATGAATTGGGAGTATATTAAATGGTTTTAAATATCTGCTTTTGTGAAGGATGAGCTTAAGGTGTGTTGTGTGATATGTTCCAGTCTTCCAAGATTAGAAATAAGCAATAATAAGAAATAATTCTATAAGATTAGAAATAAGCAGTCTTCATTGTAGCAACATAAAGCATCTCTTTTCCTTCTCTGTGGAAATGCCTAATAGTGACAGTAAATATTACCTGTTCTGTGGTAAAGTACATTCTCTGTTCGGAAAACTCAAGTGTTTGGGTTTTTTTAAAAGAAAAAACTTTATTTGGCTGATGGATTGTTTTTAGAGTATTGAGTTGACACCATTGAAAGAAATCCCTGAGCGTATGCTTCAGGTAAAGATTTTGGTTTTGGTGAAGTTTTGCTGACTGCTGAAATTTGTTTTTCCTTTGTTTTGAAATGGTGAATGCTCCATTGCTCTTCAATGTGCCAATATATTATTGTGCCAATAAAAAAGAAGTGAGTCCTTTGGGGTTGGAAAAATTTTAAAATATACGATAACATATCTGTATTTTTCTAAAGAGAGGGAGTTGAAAAAATATTGGAAAAAAGTTAAAAATTATCAAAGAAGTGTAAGAACTTATGGATTTGTTTAACAAATCAAATTTTCAGTTTACAAATATGCTTTCTCAATTACAAATATTAATTTTGTAATTTTTTTTCTATCTTGAGCAAACCAAGAAAAAATTCTTAGTGTTTTTTTATAATGATCATATTTTTGATAGCTGAATCAAGATGTAGAATTGTGTTTACTGTAGACACACTGTTTTTTCTTCCTTAAGAAACTTAATTATCTAGTATTTCTATCACAAAATTAAACCAAAGGGAAATGACAATTATGGAACAGTTATTCTACTGTTATATAGATGCTGTGATTAAGAATAATTTGTATATGCTCATTTTCTGAAGGGCTATTGCGCATTTTGAACATTATAGAGATCGAATCTCTGTCTCTGTCAACGTTCACATCCTAGGAACCAATCCCTTGAATGAAATTTATGTTTAACTTCTTTCCGAGGCAGATACTGGTAGGATCTCTTAACAGCTTTTTGTCATTGTTATGTGTGTAGAACTGATCTGAAATTTATAAATTAAGGATTATCATATCTAAAAATGCACATATATTTGCATATATGAGATATATTTATATATATATGTTATATATATATATATATATATAAAAAATATATATGAGATATATATAGCTGAACAGAGTTGGCTGTAAGTTCTGTATGACGTAAAGAAGGGTACAGAACATCTGTCACATATGAAGTAGTGTCCATATTTGTGTTCAGTTTTGGACCCTTCACTACAGGAAGGTCATTGAGGGGCTGGACTATGTTCAAAGAAGGGCAACGAAGCTGGTATCTGGCTGAGCATAGTGTTAAGCCTGGAGTAAAGAAGGATGAGGGGGACCTTATCTCTCTCTGCAACTACCTGAAGGGACACTGTAGTGAGGTGGGAGTCAGTCTCTT